>LPNX010986802.1:259566-270291 GCA_001517045.1 Pseudotsuga menziesii | reverse complement strand
GGAGTGACAGCAAAGGGCCCATGGAAAGGAAGCAGGGTAAACATTATATTATATATAAATGATCCCATGCCAAGAATTGAATGCCAAAAGGCAGATAAGATTCAAAAGCTCCTATGAAAGCATTATGTATCAAAGCAAAATACTGAACCATATAAGTACTAAATTGTCAAAAGTTCCTCTCCATCTGTGAGCTGAAAATTGAATACATCTCTCACACAAAAGGAAACTATGGATAGAGGAGCCTGAATAAAAAATTTATAAAGAAAGGCATGTAGGAGGACTCATATGAAAAGGAAAAAAGTTCAAAAGCACAAAAGGTGCAAAATGGCATGGGAATGAGGAACAAATGAATATTTCTATTTACCAAATGCTACAATCCTGTGGTGTCCAATCTAGCAGCTACCTGAAGACAGAGGTAACACATGAAACTCATCTTCCTGGCCTCAAAAGAGTTATCTTGAATTGAAAATCTTGGTTTCCGCTCTCCTAAATTGGACTATCATCAATGATTAAAAGTACATATATTTTCCATTTGAGAAATCCAGATATTTGGAAGAATTCAACATGTTCATTTGTTGTTAAACAATCTGCTACTCAAGAAATAATTATCCAGAGATCTAGGTCCACCATGTAGTCTGCAATTGTTGTATCTGCAACTGTTTCCCCAATTTTTCAAAATTTTGGACCCCCTTGATAATTTTTAGCATTGCCTAGAATCGTTTGAATCCATGAACTCCATTTTTGTTTGCTATGATTTTGGACTATTTTGAGGTTAACTCTCTTCATGCTTTTCAAAAAATTGCGTATGTTTGAAACTGTGGTGGGTTGCGGAATTTAGAGTTTGGTTTTTTCCCTTTGAGTTGTGATTTCTTGTTTTGTTCTCGGGAGCTTATTTCTCATGCTAGCCACCATTTCGGGGGCCATTTAAACAACGTATCAGAGCCATGTTTCCTTAGGGAGTCTCCGTTGTGGAAGCTAAATGATTATCTTTCCGCAAGATAGTCTTTGATTTCTCCGATGTCGTGTTGTATTGTTTTGAATTTTTCGCATTATTAGAACTTGATCGAGTTTTGGGTTGGGGTTGTTCGATTTTGTGAAGCCACTTTTTGGGCCACTGCATGACCTTAGGTTTTCCAAATGCTTAACGTTTCATGATGATTTCTGCGCCTTACCAGAAAGTTTGTGGTTTTTGATCGAGGGCTGTAGTCTGTTTTCTTTCCACCATTGCGGCTCCTGAGCAGACTAAGTGTTTGCCTTATAACCGATCCGCTCGCTGATGCTTTGTCTAAGTTTTGCTGCTCTTGTCTTTAGGTCGTGGGACCCATAGCCTTTTCATCTCCCGCCATTGCGGCTGCGTAACGGACTAACCTCCTGATGTTGATGACTTTCCGTTTGCCGACAAGGAACTTTTCCGTCGATGCGTGGGCATTTGGCTCTTCTGACTCCAATGGACTCAACAGTCCCGCGAAACTCATTGACCATTTGAAACCCTCCATTGTGGTTGCAGGTAATACTATCTAGCTGATGTTTAAATGGCTCAAGCCACCGATGAGGTTTTTGCTGATGTCTTGTGAGTTTCAGCCCCTATGTGGGCAGCGTTGTTTTCTCAAGACAAGAGCGCAGCACAGGGCCTCATTTGATGATTAGTTTGGTTATTAGTGTAGTTTAATTTTGAAAAGATGTAGTCCTGATTAATGATGAATTTTGTTTAACTGCAGATGGACTCAGAATATTATTTAGATTACTGCTGCGAGAGGGCGTAGCTAAAGGATAAAGCTGAGGGAATTGGCTAAGAAGTGACAAGCAGAGTTTACTCTGAAATTGGCATGGTCTAAAGAAGGACAAACAAAAGACAAGGCAAAATTAGTGGCAATAATAGCCCAGGATTGGAGAGGGTCCGCTGGTTACCGAGCGGATCCCATTTTATTAAGTAATCCTAAGTTGAGACCCAAAATGTAACGCATTATGTGAATCACGATTAATCACAGAAAAAACAAAATACGGAGATCAAACGGTTTTTGAGACGCCCAAAGGTTACGTGGTTGGGGCAGCCCAAAGGGTCTGTTGTTTTTGTATAAAGACAGGAAAGTTAGAGTGAAGAGGGGCTTTTTCCTTGGAAAAACTTGTAACTTGTTGTTTGTACGAGGAACTACTTTGTTTTACAATAGAAAATTGCAAATTTTCCCTGTTGGAGAAGGTGTTGTGTGGAATGCTCAAATGAAATAAAATGAACAATGTTGAAGGGAAACTATTTGGTTTTCGACTATGTTTCATTAACTAGTGAGAACATTCTAACTTTCTGAACCTATTTCCTTGTCTGAATGTTCTCTCGTATATTCTGCAATAATTTCCACTACGAGTAATGGAGGTTTTAACTAGTTCATGAGCTAACTTGTCATGTATATATTTATCCATGTTTATGTGTTTGGTTCTAAGAACAACTTGTTGCTGCTGCAACTTTTCCCCGCAAGTTTCTTAAATTGTGGGCCCCTCCTTATCATTTAAAGTTGTTTGATCTCGTCAGGTCTTGCTTTAACTTTGGTTGATTCTGAATATCAGATTGTGGCTTGTTTTCAAAGGTTGTTCATGTTTGATTTTTGTGTTGATATCGGGTGTGAGTTTGGAGAAGTCAAATCTTTGTCCTTCAACGCCACCTTTTCATAGGAAGAATGACTTTAGCTGTTGCTGATCCTTAACTGTTCAAAATGCTTAAGTTTTCTTGAATCAAGTGTCTTTTTATGTTGAATCGGAAGCTCCAATCCTTCCCCCTTCCGCCGTTGCGGCTGCCAAAGCGGTTTGGCGTCCGAAGTCTAAGTTGCCCCAACTACCGACGCGCATTGATCTTTATTCGCCTTCCGCTGTTGCGACTAGGAAATCTATTTGACTTCCGATGCCCAAACCGTTCCGACATCCAATGTGAAGTTTTCCCACTCGCGTGCATTAACCTTTTCCCCTTTCGCCGTTGCGGCTGGGAAAGTCATTCCGCGTCCGATGCCAAAGCCTTCCGACTACCGATTTAAGTCTCTCCAGCCCACGTTTTTGGGCCACTTTAGCTCTTTTCCCTTCCGCCGTTGTGAACAGGAAAGTGTTTCCGCGTCCGATGCCAAATCCTTCCGACTGTCAACTTACATATTTGCTGCACAAGGCTCAGTTGAAATTCTTTCCAGATTAACAAAGGCGCCGGGCTGTTTTCTTATGATTAGCCATTTCAGAGGGATAATGCTAATGTTTAACACACTTTTCCAAAGAATGATGCACATCCATTGACTGCAAGTAGGATGAAATGCCGGTGAGGTCGCGAGGAAAAGGACAAAGTTGAAGGCAACCAAACGCAGAACCAAAAAGTCCAGCAATTACTCAACTGCTCGTGAGTACACGCAAAAGAAGAAAGGCATCTAAAGCGTTGGGAACTGAAAGGTCATGAACTAGGAGGCAGCCCAAGCGATTGGCTACAGTAGTTTAAATATTGTAAAGATAGGACTTAGAAGGGCCTTTTTCCCTGAGAAAATTTGTAAACTCTTTTGCTTGTAAGAGGAACTACTTCGTTTTACAGTAAGAAAGTGCAACTTTTGCTTGCTAGAGAGAGCAAAATGTGGAATGTATCAATGCGACTAAATGAATAATGTTGAAGAGGAACTATTTCATTTTCAACTGTGTTTCATTTACTGAGAGAGTATTTAACTTCCTGAACCTATGTTCTCGTTGAGTGTTCTTCAGTATTTTTTGGGATGTCTTCCACTGTGAGTAATAAATGTTGTTCATAAAATAATCAGCTATCTGGTTGTTCAAATATCTGTAATTGTTCATGTGTCTTGAAAGACATGTCATCTAACTGTAACTCTTCATAATGCATGTACATGATGTATTAGTCACTTACAATGAATGATAACTCTGCTCCCTAGGGATAGGTAGTTATTTTGTTTTCATGTTGTATGTGTTTTAGGTGCTTGTGAACCTTAAGACGAGAGGTAAGAACCTGTGCATCACATTGTGACTATTCCTTGCATCTTTAGCACCCTGCATTGTTAGTTAGGCACTTGCATATCATACATTAAGTCAAAAATACAAAATTCACAGTGGACCGGGCCGCAACCGGTAAAGCTTTTGTTTTGTTACTTGACCTACGATAGCCGGACTGCAAACCGGAAAAATTCCCTATACCAAACAGTCAACAGGATAGTTGGGAACATTGATTGGGGAGAATCCCTTACTGTTGTCGTCTGCGAATGTCGGGGCCCCAACACAACTATCTGTGAGTTACCTTAACATGTGAACGGTGTTACATTACTCATGAATTAATGTTTTGCTCTATAGAGACAGTTTAGATAATATGTATTTTCTAGTTGCGTGTGATTTTAGATGCGAGAGAGTCTAAGATGAGAGGCAAGAACCTGTGCATCACATTGTGACCACTCCTTTCATCCTTGATCAATCTGCATTTTATATAGGCACCTGCATATCATACTTAAAGTCAAAAAATACAAAATATATACGGTGGACCAGGCCGCAACTGGTAAAACCTTTTATTTTTGTTACTTGACCTATGGTAGCCGGACCGCAAACCGGATGGATTCCCTACACCAAAAATTCACGGGCTAGTTGGGAACGTTGCCTGGGGAGAATCCCTTATTGTTGTTGCCTATGAATTTCCAGGCCTCAATAGGATACAACCTCTATCGGCACATTTGCGAATCGGAGAAACTGAATCCTCCACTTGGGCCTCGACCACCTCAATCCTCCATCACTCGATAGCAAGCTCACAAGAAAAAGGAAAGCTTGGGAAGAACACAAAAGTTCTCCAAGGGACAAAAGGATGCAAACTCAAGCACAAGTTCTGACAACAATGGACTATAGTTTCTTTTCTCTCAATTCTCTCATATGCCTTCAATGTACCATAGAGTTCCTTATATAGATTTTGAAAGGGGTAATGAAAGGTAGAATCTGAGCGATCTCAAGGCATAGGGAAGGCCAAGAGTCAAGTGAGTTGGATCCATGTCAAGGAAAACTCCAAAAGGATTTGGATTATGCACACATCCCGATGTACATGGTTTTAGGGGTCAAACCCGCATATATACGCGATTATAAGTTTAAAAGTCGTGTGTATTAATTTTCACATGTTTTTAGGGATGGTCAAGGAAACATCAAAGGACAAGAAATGGTCCAAGGGGTCTAAGGATTTTGTAGAGGGATAGGGGAAGGCCATACAAGTGTGATTCACTTGGAGTGGTAAAATCAACTATAACAGATGCCCCCTAATGTGTGAGGTTAGAGGGGTCATATGATGGCCGAAATACATTATAAGTCCATCCCAGAAGTGAAGTGATGAAGGATCCCAAATGGAATACCAACCACCCAATTAGCATAGTACCAAGATACAACTCTGCACATACTGCAAATACATATAGCAGTCCTGGATACATAAGAGTACAATGGCCATGAATAGGCATGATACAAGATATCACATAAGTGGTCATCACCACGTACAATATACATAGATTAGAATATCCATGATGAAGATATACAAATGACCATGATCTCCATAATGGCTGAAGATATATGATGGATCAAGATCTCCATAATGGCTGGAAATGTCTCACATATACTAGAATCAAGTCACGATAGTTGAAATCTCGTCAACACTGGCACGATCAAGGAGGTAGCATATAAGAGATGCCACCAATCTAGAAGGTCTTCTACATAGACCGCTACGAGTACATGTCCTACTATGTGAATAGAGGTGTCGAGGTCAAACATAGTAGTCCATCATCTGATTACCGGTCATTGATGTATACCATTAACAAACGTGAGATCACCCACCGATAATGAAAATGGCAATCAAGGTACTAGAGTGCACACTAACAAGTGTGAATAAATGTGTTGAGGTCAAACACTTGAGAGGATCCATCGATCAGGGGACATTGATGTATTCCCAAAGACTGTCGATGGCGAGAGAACCTGCCACTGATAACTGCAAGTCTCAAGGCACTAAAAAATGACTCTAGATTCCAATCCCAGAATAAATGATCTGAAGTCGATAGGATAAAATCCACTGGAAGGAGGGCATTAAGGCATCCCCCATCATCCAACACGAGGTACTTAGAAAAGTTGTATAATGTTGAACGACTCGATCAGAAGGTGTAGTAATTGTACCGGGAATGGACGACATGCAAAGTCAAGATAACTAAGGAATGGCTGATTCAGGCTTCAACTTCCTTCAAACAAGAGCATGATGACAAATGGTGAGTGAATAGAGGCAGCATAGACTCGATATACAAAACTAGGACATCTCTGTGACATAGGAGGCATCACCATAGGCTCCATGGGGACTAGAAGCTTAACCAGTCGATGGAGATAAACTCAGACAAAATTAGTACAGCTCCTAAAGTCAAACTATAAACCCAACTAATGGATGTGATATACAGTGCTCTGTTCGAAGGCGACACGACTTGAAAGCTACCAAAGATAACATCTTTCCTTGTCCATCTTTTTGGTTTTTTGATTTTTTTGGACTTTTTCAAATATTTAAAAAGATTGAAAAAGAATAAAACTGCTTTATAGTTACAGACTAGGAGGAGACGAGTGTCATAGGGGCAAACAAACTAGTTCCAAACAGTGGAACATACCTATGCTCAATGCAAGGATACATGTGTAGGATAGTGAAACTTGGGGGAAAATACCCTCCCGGTAAAGAGGGAATCAAGCTGCAAAGGATATATAAAATGGCTCTGCATGGCTATACATGAGACAAGCTAGGGCTATATGGTTGAAACACAATGTCAAGGAATCCAGCATAAATCTCAATAAGGTAGACAAAGCTCATTCTAATGCAATTACAACTTGACATAAGGGAGTCCTGAGGGAAATAGACCAGCAAAAGATCAAGAGGAATATGAGGCTCTTGTCAAAATGTCATGGCAGTACTATACAATGGACTCCCACACCCTAAAGGACAAAACGTTAGCATGGGCACCAAATGCAAATAAGGCGCTAACTAGGGTACCCATGTAAGGTCAAGCTCTACCACTCATACCATGCCACTTCTAAAACAGCAAGAAGGTTCTGTGACATAATAGAGTGGGTTCATACCTAAGTCTATGATGAAATGGTCATAAGGTCATGTAAAATGCAAACGATGATGAAACCTAACCTATATGCCAGTTTGGACATGATACCTAAGATCGACATGAATAGGTCAATCCAACTGCTGAAACGACACTCAAAAAGGTCTCCTACATCATGAATTAGGTAAAAAATGGTCCAAAATGATTAGAAATGTTTGAAACTATAGGAAAGGGAGTAAAAAATTTGAAAAATTTGAAAAATTTCTATAAATAGTAAAAAATTCAAAAACAATATAAAACATTTGAAATTTTTACCCAATTGAGCTCATATTTTCAACAGCGAATTCCAAGAGATCCAGCTGGCGGAATCCACTACCATTTCTTCCAGGTACTTACCCATGCTCTTCTCTTCTATTTTGATGCAATTTTTATCAAATTCCATGGTGATTTGAGGTTTCTAGGCCAATCTAAAAAAGGCACTGTAGCCCATGCGGAAATCAAGGGTTTTTCTGCGTATAGGGATGGATATACGTGAAAAATGCCCTCATAGTCGTGTACATACGCAGTTGTTTGGAAAACAGTCACATATGTGGCCATGCATGAGATTTTTTAAGTATTCTAATGGGCAAACATGCAATTTTTTGTGCAGGATGGTCCTAGAATGGAGAGAACGTGAACATGGTGATGTAGAGGAGGCAGTAGGGGCCAATCTAATGTCTCAAAAAGTGCTACGTGCATGTGGGCTCTACAAATTTTGGTGTCTTGGTGGCTTGAGGGCCAAACCAAGACTATTGCAAATGCTGGTGGATTACTGGGATCCAGACTCTAAGCCCTTCTAGATAGATGGGATGTCCCTCACCATAGAGGTGGAGGACATATACTTTATTACTGGACTTTCTTGATGGGGGGAAGTAGTGAAACTTCGTTCTTGTGGGCCTAGAGGTGGCCTGAATATAGATGAGTACATTGCGGTGTATTGCTATCTGGACATAGAGCAGGTGGGGAGTCAGATCCCAACTGACTCTATATAGGTGCTAGGCCTAAAGGCCATCCTACTGACATTGGGCAGGATCGTAGGCTTGGATTCACTCCACTAGGCCTCACGGCCTCTAATGTTCTATGCAGTGGAGTGCATGAGACCCACGGTCTATGACTGGAGCACTACACTACTGAGCAACATGAAACATCAGCTTAGTGAGTGTAAGATGGGCAGAGTGCGGAACTTCGGTTTCAGCAATATACTGAGCACATTTTTCTTCGAGCATGTTCCAGGATTGGGCCCCACAGTTGACGTTCATCTACACGGGGTTTGAGATCCAGCCCAATGGTATTGGGCGGATGTGATGTGTAGACTGGGGGAGGTAGGGTGTCCAACCCCTATCCAGCTAAGTTATTTATGTGGTGGTGATGATAGATAGTTTGAATCAATGAATACCCCTATGTGGGGATTGATTTCTGGGGGGGGGACTCAGACATGCCGCTACCACCAGGATCGACATATGGTGACATAGGTAACGAATCTCGACCCTCTCTTTAAATTTTTGAGTTATTTAATATTTTTGTGTTTTCTGATTATATGGAATCAAAAGACATATTTTTTGTGCGACAATACATTAGTGACATCTACTATTTGTATGCAGATGTGGGACCACGGTGTCCTAAAGGCTTCGCTCATCATAGACGGAGGGGAAGAGGAGATGATATCATGGGTGTGGATGCGGAGTGGACGCTCCAGAGCATTCATACTAACTTTGTGAGGCTGACACATAGAGTTCCCATGGCGCAAGTCAAGGACTTGCCTGAGGCTATGTAGTGCCAGGTGGTGGGTGTAGCACGAGCATGGGTGCGATTATTCCGATGAATAGCTAGAGCCATAGTGACCTTCCATGATCACAACCCCCCTCCTTTTCCACAGGCTTAGATACCTGGGATTTATACATTTTGTATTACTATGTATTATATTTTGGTGGCTCGAGAGCCCCATTTTTGTATCATGACACTATGTATTACCACATTTTGGATGTTTATAAAAAATTTATGATGATCATTTTATTTATTTACATGTGTAAAAATTTGTGTTTGTGATGAATTTATTATGTATGAAACAAATGCCAATCTAACACGTAGTTAGCATATGAGTCAGCAACTTGATTATTAATTCTTGGAATATGTATTTATGTTATATTGTCAAATTTCCATTCTAATAATCTCACACGTAAGAATATTATCAATAACGTCGGATCTCTAACATGGTACAAACCATTAAGCTGTGACACTACTAACTCCAAATCAAGACGTACCTCAAGAGATAGAATGCCATGTGAAATGGCATCTCGTAGAAGCTCAATAACGGCACTATATTCAGCAACATTGTTTGAAGATAGCTGTAAACATACGCCTCCTGAAGACAGTACCTGGCCCATAGGAGTATAAATCACCCAAGCAGCAGAGGCTGAGTGTAGAGTGTGATAGCTCGCAGCATCCGTGAATCCTATGTAGGTGGAAGATTCTATTGACATCTACAAAAAGAAATGGAAACTAATCACAAACCTGATCATTATAAGAAAAAGACCTAACTATGCAAAACTGTACAATAATATACAGTACCAGCCTTGGATGAAAATCATGCATAGTACTTCTTGACATAGAGCCCATTTCTAGGCTCTAACAAGGCCGTTCCCTCATAATCCACTAACTCATAAGCACCCTTCTCTAACACATGTTTGACGATGTAAGGACCACACCACATAGGGTTAAACTTTCCTACCCCGAAGGGTTCTTTCAGTTGATCCCAAAAAAAGACCAAGTCTCCCTTACTAAACCTCCTTGGATGGACAGACTTATCGTACTGGACCTTTACGTGATGTTTATTTACTTCTAGAGCCACCAAGGCATCTCGACGCTGCTCATCAAGTTGCTCAAGGTGGACCAAACGCTCCTCCAATGGTGAAGTGTATGGTAAGATTTCTACGATTAGATTCAAAGAAGGAATCTCGCATTCAACCGGCAATATCGACTCCACTCCATGTACAAGTTGATAAGGAGAAAAACTCGTGGCAGTCTTAACAGCGGTTCTATATGCCCAAAAAGTAGGATATAATAGGATGTGCAAATTATTCTTGCTTTGTGTGATGGTTTGTTGGAGAATGGATTTGAGTGACTTCTTCACTGCTTCTACTTGTCCATTCTCTTGACAGTAGTAAGAGGAGGAATGCTCTTGCTTGTACCCTAACTTTGATTCCAATTCTTCCATCATACGATTCTAAAAGTGTGAGCCATGGTCAATGATAGGCTCTTTCAGAATCCCAAATCGAATAATAATCTGGTTGAATATGAAGTGCACGACTGTTCAACCATTGGATTTAATTGTAGGCATAGCCTCAGCCCATTTCGTGAAGTAATCAGCAGCCACTATGATATGATGATGCCCCCCAGCTGAAGCTGGGTTGCAATCCAAAAAATCAATCCCCCACTTAGTGAAGGGATCGATGGTGATGATGGGATGTAACGGGGCAGGTTTCAAGCGCATATTACGTGCAATCATCTGGTAAGGGTGGCACATCTTGACCGCATCCACACAATCCTTAAATATTGACGACCAGAAATAACACGCTCTTAATATTTTTTTTGGGTGTAGAAAGCCTAGATAAATGACCACCACATG
>LPNX010986802.1:236455-253774 GCA_001517045.1 Pseudotsuga menziesii | reverse complement strand
CTCATCCATATACACCTAACCCACACCTCCCTATCTATTACGCAACCCTATCCCTCTCTCTCTCTCTCTCACACACACACACACACACACACAGACATCCCTTTCTCTCCCCTTGACACTAACAGACCCCCTCCTCCACTCTCGATCACACCCCAACTCATCCAATTACACCTAACCCACACCCACTATCTATTCCCCACCCCCCTTTCTCTCTCTCTCTCCCACACACACACACATACCTTTATCTTCCCCTCCTCCACTCTCTCTCACTCCCCATATCATCTAACTACACCTAACCCCCACCCCCCTATCTCTCTCTCTCTCTCTCTCTCTCTCTCTCTCTCTCTCTCTCTCTCTCTCTCTCTCTCTCTCTCTCTCTCTCTCTCTCTCTCTCTCTCTCTCTCTCTCTCTCTCTCTCTCTCTCTCTCTCTCTCTCTCTCTCTCTCTCTCTCTCTCTCTCTCTCTCTCTCTCTCTCTCTCTCTCTCTCTCTCTCTCTCTCTCTCTCTCTCTCTCTCTCTCTCTCTCTCTCTCTCTCTCTCTCTCTCTCTCTCTCTCTCTCTCTCTCTCTCTCTCTCTCTCTCTCTCTCTCTCTCTCTCTCTCTCTCTCTCTCTCTCTCTCTCTCTCTCTCTCTCTCTCTCTCTCTCTCTCTCTCTCTCTCTCTCTCTCTCTCTCTCTCTCTCTCTCTCTCTCTCTCTCTCTCTCTCTCTCTCTCTCTCTCTCTCTCTCTCTCTCTCTCTCTCTCTCTCTCTCTCTCTCTCTCTCTCTCTCTCTCTCTCTCTCTCTCTCTCTCTCTCTCTCTCTCTCTCTCTCTCTCTCTCTCTCTCTCTCTCTCTCTCTCTCTCTCTCTCTCTCTCTCTCTCTCTCTCTCTCTCTCTCTCTCTCTCTCTCTCTCTCTCTCTCTCTCTCTCTCTCTCTCTCTCTCTCTCTCTCTCTCTCTCTCTCTCTCTCTCTCTCTCTCTCTCTCTCTCTCTCTCTCTCTCTCTCTCTCTCTCTCTCTCTCTCTCTCTCTCTCTCTCTCTCTCTCTCTCTCTCTCTCTCTCTCTCTCTCTCTCTCTCTCTCTCTCTCTCTCTCTCTCTCTCTCTCTCTCTCTCTCTCTCTCTCTCTCTCTCTCTCTCTCTCTCTCTCTCTCTCTCTCTCTCTCTCTCTCTCTCTCTCTCTCTCTCTCTCTCTCTCTCTCTCTCTCTCTCTCTCTCTCTCTCTCTCTCTCTCTCTCTCTCTCTCTCTCTCTCTCTCTCTCTCTCTCTCTCTCTCTCTCTCTCTCTCTCTCTCTCTCTCTCTCTCTCTCTCTCTCTCTCTCTCTCTCTCTCTCTCTCTCTCTCTCTATCACACACACACACACCCCTTTGTCCCCCCCTACCACTAACACCCCCCC
This sequence comes from Pseudotsuga menziesii, assembly GCA_001517045.1. Classification (NCBI taxonomy): domain Eukaryota; kingdom Viridiplantae; phylum Streptophyta; class Pinopsida; order Pinales; family Pinaceae; genus Pseudotsuga; species Pseudotsuga menziesii. The sequence continues at coordinate 252,399 of LPNX010986802.1, read as the reverse complement.
TCCTTCACTCTCTCTCACTCCCCAATTCATCCAAATACACCTAACCCACACCCCCTATCTATTTCCCAACCCTCTCTCTCTCACACACACAAACACACACACGCATCCCTCCTCTCTCTCTCTCTCTCTCTCTCTCTCACACACACACACACACAGACACACCTACTAACACATTGTCTTAGTCTCTTTCCCCCCTTTCTCTAGTTACCCACAATCTCTTAACACCCCCATTGGTATCTACCTCTAACTCCTTAACACTCCCTCTTGATCTCTACCTTTAACCCCTTACCACCACCCTCCCCCAAACCTTTAAATGGTATAATCATAGACCAAACAATATAGTTGCAAATCACGTGCTCGTTTATGTCAATAAAATCGTGCGCATGTTTGATACAATAAAAATGAGTGCACATTGTTATTAATAAAAACCCCTACTCGTTATTGTCACATATACTCCTAACCCCCCACCCCCCACTCCTAAACTCCTAAAACCCCCCTTCCTCTCTCTCTCTCTCTCACACACACATCAGCAGGTCACCCCATGCCACTAAGGACCCCCCCTCCACTCTATATTTGTCTCTCTCTCACACACACATGGACACATCCCTATGTCTCCCATTACCACTAACACCCTGTAACCTATAACCTACAAAACCTAGTCACCCCCACACACATCCACAGGTATCCCCTTACGACTAACTCCCCCCTCCCTTGTGTCACTCCCCAACCAATATGACTACCTCTAACCCCCAACCCCCTACTACATCCCCTCTAAATCACTTAGATGCTGCCACATTAATCTAACCTCCCCCCCCACTCCTAAACTCCTAACACACTCTCCTCTCTCTCTCTCTCTCTCTCTCTCTCTCTCTCTTTCTCTCACACACACACATCCTTATGTCTCCCCTTACCACTAAAACCCCCTAATCTATAAACTAGAACACTTAGAGACCTGGACACACATCCATAGGTCTCCCCTTACCACTAAAACCCCCTAATCTATAAACTAGAACACTTAGAGACCTGGACACACATCCATAGGTCTCCCCTTACCACTAAAACCCCCTAATCTATAAACTAGAACACTTAGAGACCTGGACACACATCCATAGGTCTCCCCTTACCACTAAAACCCCCTAATCTATAAACTAGAACACTTAGAGACCTGGACACACATCCATAGGTCTCCCCTTACCACTAAAACCCCCTAATCTATAAACTAGAACACTTAGAGACCTGGACACACATCCATAGGTCTCCCCTTACCACTAAAACCCCCTAATCTATAAACTAGAACACTTAGAGACCTGGACACACATCCATAGGTCTCCCCTTACCACTAAAACCCCCTAATCTATAAACTAGAACACTTAGAGACCTGGACACACATCCATAGGTCTCCCCTTACCACTAAAACCCCCTAATCTATAAACTAGAACACTTAGAGACCTGGACACACATCCATAGGTCTCCCCTTACCACTAACCCCCCCTCCCTTATATCACTCCCCAACCAATCCAAGTACCTCTAACCCCCACCCCCTATTACATCCCATCTACAACACCTAGACACCCCCACATTAATCTTACCACCTCCCACTCCTAAACTCCTAACACACCCCTTCCTCTCTCTCTCTCTCTCTCTCTCTCTCTCTCTCTCTTTCTCTCATACACACACATCCACAGGTCACCCCATCCCACTAAGGACGTCCCCTCCACTCTATCTTTGTCTTTCTCTCTCTCTCACACACATCCCTATGTCTCCCCTTAGCACTAGCACCCCCTAGCCTATAACCTACAACACTTAGACACCCCCAAACACATCCATAGGTCTCCCCTTACAACTAACACCACCATCCCTTATATCACTCCCCAACCAGTCCAACTACCTCTAACCCCCACCCCTTATTACATCCCCTCTACAACACCTAGACACCCCTTCTTTTCTCTCTCTCTCACACACACATCCACAGGTCACCCCATCCCAGTCAGGACCCCCCCCCCTCCACTCTATTTTTGTATCTCTCTCTCTCTCTCTGACACACATCCCTATGTCTCCCCTTACCACTAGCCCCCCCTAACCTATAACCTACAAAAATTAGACACCCCCACACACATCCACAGGTCTCCCCTTACCACAAACACCCCCCTCCCTTATATCACTCCCCGACCAATCCAACTACCTCTAACCCTCACCCCCTATTACATTCCTTCTACAACACCTAGTCAACCCCACATTTATCTAACCCCAACCCCCCCACCTTTAAACTCCTAACACACCCCTTTCTCTCTCTCTCTCTCACACACACACACCCCCACAGGAATGCACAGGTGTCCCCTTACAACTAAAACCCCCCTCCCTTATATCACTCCCCAACCAATCCAACTACCTCTAACCCCCACCCCCTTATTACATCCCCTCTGCAACACCTAGACACCCCCACATTAATCTAACGCCCCCCCCCCACCCCTGCCCACTATTAATCTCCTAGTCACCCCATACAAGTAAGGAACCCCGCCACCGTAATCTATCTTTGTCTCTCTCTTTCACACACACACACACACACACACACACAAACACAGACATCCCTATGTCTCCCCTTACCAGTCGCACCCCCTAACCTATCTCTCTGACACACACACACACACACACATCCCTATGTATCCCGTTACCACTAACACCCCCTAACCTATGTCTCTGACACACACACACACATCCATATGTCTCCCCTTACCACTAAGAACCCCTAACCTATCTCTCTCCCACACACACATCCCCATGTATCCCCTTACAACTAACACCCTCTAACCTATCTCTTTCACACACACACATCGCTTGATTTTTAAAACGATATAGTTAGCTTGAAGAGAGGAGGGTTGTTAAGGTGCAAAGATTAAGGGAGTGCTTGTTAATCCCCCCTAAACATTGAATGATCCCTTAGTCGTGCAACTACCTTCTTAATTTCTCCTAAACACTATTGGAGTAAAACGTGGACCCATTTTATGTGATCAAAACGTGCCCCGATTTTTGTTAACAATAATGTGTGCATGTTTTGTCTTAGTATAAACAACACCAGTCCCTGTCCAAGAAACACTCTATCATATTCCACACAGGTTTCACAGTCCATGTGCAAATTTAGGTTGTAGACAGTGCATTCATTCTCTTCTTCACCATATTATCACATAAAATTTTGTTTTTGACGTCAATCATCTCCATCACAAGTGTCTAAGTATTGCTTGGAGCATGGTATACATTGAGGACCAAGAAATAAAGAATTAATTAAGCAAGAAATAAATCAAGCTTGGGGAATTTCCCATTGAAGAGCACCATAGAGCATCTCCACCATTGTTTTTCTTGCAATTTAGGAGCTAGCAAAGGGAACATTAACTTGGTCATTGTGGTGGAGTATGTAGACACAATTGAGAAAGAAAGAAACCAAGCTTGGGGAATTTCCCATTGAGGAGCACCATAGAGCTTCTCCACCATTAACTTTCTTGCAATTGAGGAGTTAGCAAAGGAAACATTGACTTGGTCATTGTGGTAGAGTATGTAGACACAATTGAGGAAGAAAGAAACCAAGGTTGGGGAATTTTCCATTGAAGAGTATCTAGACACAATTGAGCACTAAAGAAACCAATGTTGGGGAGTATCCCATTGGAGAGTACCATTGAGGAGATAGCGAAGGAAACCTTCCTCCCAATCTTCCCCTTAATTTGAGTATTTAGACACAATTGAGCAAGAAAGAAACCAAGCTTGGGTAACCTCTCATTGAGGAGCACCATATATCATTGATCATTGTGGTGATGGGAAACTCACGCAATCAAGCAAGAAAATCAACAAGGAGGAGGATACCCAATGAAATCCTTGAAGAAATTAGAGAGAAGAAAAGAAATGACATGACCAATCGAAGATGCTCTATGGAAACTCAACCAATTCCGGTTGTTGAGGATGACACAATTCTTCCTACCAATCCACATTAAGAAAGACAAAATCATTTGCTCGAGGGGCCTTCGGTCTACATATCGGTAGAAGCATGAGCACTACATGGCATTGATCAAGGAGTAAAATGTAGGTGCACATCAAGGCCACCTGAAACCTTTGAATATTTAATTGGATGTGGGTATACAAGTGACGAAGTTAGAGAGACGTTGAATGCCGAACATATGCTCAAAGAAGACAATGCTGTTCACACCACCAATTTCCATTGTCCAACCGACGAGAAGACACAGGAGGACATGAAGCTGATGTTCAAACACAAAACCATACAGGTGATATGGTATAGGGTGCAGTCAACCTCCCTACCTCCATTAGCAACTTCACGCCAAAGAACTCCAAAACGTATACAGATCAATGAAATTCTCATTGGTTCACTTGAAGGTACGTTGTCTACATGCAGGATTGCATATCAATCCCAACAGATTCTTGTCAACTATTTTGATTCTAAATGTGTTGGAGATAAATGTAGATTATTTATATCATTGTTAAAATCTAGGTCTATGACTATTTTTAGGAAAATCTTAAGGATAAAGATGATAAACAGTTATGAACGAAGTTCTCATGTTTTCAGAAGTTTAGTAGATGCATTTAGTACTATTGGAAAGAAATCTTATTCAAAGGATTGCAATGCATCTGGTCGTGTTTTGTCACAATCAATTGTGAACAAAAGCACCAGGGCCATTCTCCTTCTTAATCCTACATACAAACTTATAGTATTGGATATCAAAGCACTCCATAGGTAATGTGCTAGAAGAGAACAACTTGACTCTGGTCAAACAGATGTCTGGCCCTTCATTGGTAGGTTTCCACGCATTGATATTAAGATCATTGATGTCGTTCTGGTGCAGGAGTTTGCATGACAATAGTAGACCTTCATCCAACCAAAAATATGTACTAAAATTGATAAGGGGTTCAAGAGATCATGAGCCCCACATTCAATATTTTCTTGACATGACACAAACAGAATTATGTGAGAGATTTAGGCATGAACATAATGAACTTAACTTGGGCCAAATATACTTTGAGAAATAAAAACCATGGTATGTTAAAATAAAAACAACTCATAACACATGTTGTTGTCAATATCACATTGAGTACGGTTATTATTATGACACATATATACATATATTGTGTGTATTGCATAACACTCTTGTGCATGAATACTCAACTACATTGCTACCGACATCATCTAGAGACTTTATTCATATCGTTTTGTGTACAAGGACAGAAGGTTGCACATTTTATCAAAGGCCTTGCATAGATGAGACATGCCCAAGGTGTGGTGGATTGCAATTTTTGGACAAATGTGTACATGTGACCGATGATCATGAACTTGGGAGACATGAAGTGAACTTGTAGCCATTCAAATATATCACGTATGATATCAGTGGAGGGAATGAAAGAAAAAAATACAATTGATCACCTCTTAGGATAGTAATGAGTTCTTGAATAGTATTTTTTTCTTCATGTATTGCTACTTCATATATGTAACGACCTATTGATCTGTTGATCTACCAGGTACTGGTTTACATCTTCATGGAGGAATTCTTTTAAAAGACACAACAATATGTAAAGTATGTACATTTGGATCGTTGGCAAGATGAGCAGTTTAGAATGTCTAGGGATACATTTCACATTGGAATTATATTATCAATGGTCGATTTTGCGGAAAACTACTCTTTTCAACCACCAAACAAGATTCACAGTCAATATTATCACTTAGACCAGGACAACGTAATGGTCCATATCACCTATAGACATTGGGCAGATAGTATTGAAGAGAAAAGGGTTATATTGAAGGAGTATCACTTTTACATAAGTCATGATACATGTCATGACTTGGATTTTGTACAACACAATGAGTCAATTGTTCTACAATCACCTGGAGGATAAAAATATATAGATGGAACAACACTGGATTTGTTCTGATGGTTGTGCGGGGAAATTCAAAGATTCCCATGTCTTCGAATGGTTGTGTATTCTCCATACGAGGCACAAGATGCCACATATTTGGAACTATTTTGAGATCGGACATGGAAAATGTGAACATGATGGAGTAGGTGCATGCATCAAGACTGTATTACGTAGGCAAGAGATGAAATTCACAACTATTTCGCTCATCCGAGTTGCAAAGACCATTGTTGCATGGTGTTCTTCAATGATGGAGAAGGGGGCCATAAGGAAAGAAGAACAATCATCTCAAAAAGCACATGTACATAGATATTCATGGGAGGTGGTCAATGTAGATCAATAAGACCTATATGAGTGCAAGACTGTCTAAGGAACACATGCATTCCATTTAGTTAGAAGGATAGACAATGCTATAGTTGAAATGTGGACAATCAAACTCTCTTCTTTTTGTTATTCATGTAATAGTGGTGAATGGGACAACTGTGAATCCACAAATTGGGTTGACAATTGGGATCATGTATAACTCCCCAATGGTCGACAAATAACTACAAAATTATCCCAGTTGGAGGAAGTCTAGTCGAGTATTTCACATGACTATGACCACATTTCAGATCTTGTACAACCAGGTTCGACTATTATGTTGATAACTTTGAAATGTTTGATGACTAGTTGTGTTTAGTTAGCTGACTCCTAGGTCAGCACTTTATTTTATGCAGGGCACATATACGGAGTGAATTCCTTGAGAGGAAATTAATCGAACACTGACTACTAGCTGGAAAGTTGCTTGGATGGGAAGCAAACTCTAATTGTCTCATTAACCGACTTCGAGGGTAATGATTTTCCAATTGGGTTGATGGTTATCAAAGGAGAATATTTTACACAAGTTTCCCATGCATGAAAGAAAAAAGGTTATGTATTTGAAGATTATAGACCAAGTCAAATTGTATACCATTATACAAACTTAGTTATTGGCACAAAGCTCCAGTTGCAAACAATGCCAAGGAAGAACTCATCAAAGTCATGATATGTGTTTCCTTACTCTGAGCATGAGAGGCTAAGGGATACCGTTTCTATTAGAGGTGATATTTATGGTCTAGTTGAATTACCACAGGCAGGTAGTCAGGTATTTTGGCTTCATGGTCTCATTGATTATTTACAACTTGATATATTGATCACTTGATAAATTGATAAATTGAATAGACTTCTAGAACTTGATAAATTGCATAAGCTTCATCATTGATTTGTTGTACTATATTCATACTTACATGGTTCATGCCATATAGGCCAAGACAATTATCTAGCATTCTATCTAGGATATGTCTATTGCATCTGCCTTGAATCTCAAATTTGATCCTATAAGGACATCTCCTTGAATCAGATAATTTATTTCTTCACAGGAGCCTTGTAGTTAAGTATTGGTAATCCTAGCCTAATAACCATGTCCAATCCTAGCTTACAAAACATATATCCAATCCTAGTAACTCTAGTTTACAGTGTAAACCATAGTTCTCATTCTAAACAATAGAAACCCTGGTTTGGATCCTAGAGGTAGGAATTATGTTCCCCAGGTAGGGATTCAACTGGTGTCCCTGAAAACCTATAGGAGGTGGGCTTCAAAGTGCCATATAATGATGGCCATGGCTTAGATTGACAAATCATCACCTTTGTTGGATTCAAGAAATCGAAATAGTAGTAGGGGTGGCCCTCTACTCTAGGTCCATGGACAAGGGATCATGTTTTAGATTAATTTTGAAAAATAGGGTTTTTCTTAGTAAGGGAATGTGAAATTTTTGCACATAGGGGTCACCTTTAAAAATTCATCAACTGTGAATGTGTGGCTAGTATTCACACATGGACCTGCCTAAAAATTCTTGCATGACCCTTTGGAACCTCTTTTTGATGAACAATTTCCATTCTATGCCTTGGGTAGGGATTCAATAGGTGTCCCTGAAAGCCCGTAGGAGGTGGGATTCCATGTTATATAGAATGATGGTTATGTCTTGGATCGAAAAATCATCAACTCCGTTGGATTCAATACATAGGGATAGTGCTAGGGGTTTCCCTCTATTCAGGATCCATGGACAAGGGATCCTTTTTAGGTCAATTTTGGAAACTAGAGTTTTTGTGAGTAAGGGAATGTGAAATTTTTGAACACAGGGGTCAAATTTGCAAATTCCTTGACTGTGAACATGTGGCTAGCACTCTCACATAGAACCTACCTAAACACACTTGCATGGCCCACCAAAACCCCATTTTGATGCACGGTTTCCATTCTATGCCCCATGTATGGATTCAACAGGTGTCCCTAAAAGACCATAGGAGGTTGGATTCAACATACCATAGAATGATGGTCATGGATTCGATCAAAGAAACATCGAATTCATTGGATTTAGGACATTGGGATTGTGCTAGTGGTGGCCCTCTACTATGGGTCCACGGACAAGGGATTAGGTTTGAGGTCAATTTTGGAAACTAGGGTTTTTCTCAGTAAGGGAAGGTGATTTTTTTGCACATAGGGATCAACTTTGTGAATTCCTCGACCATGAACATGTGGATAGAATTCCCACATAAAAACTTGCATGACCCACTAGAACCCTATTTTGATGCATGGTTTCCATTCTATGCCTCGGGTAGGGATTCAACAGGTGTCCCTCAAAGCCTATAGGAGGTGGGCTTGAACGTGCCATAGAAGGATGGTCATGGCTCATATCAAAAAATTTCCAACTCGGTTGGATTTAGGACATCAGGATAGTGCTAGGGGTGGCCTTCTACTCAGATTCCATGGACAAGGGATCATTTTGTAGGACAATTTTGGAAACTAGAGTTTTTCTTAGTAAGGGAATGTGAAATTTTTGCACATAGGGGCCAACTTTGTAAATTACTCGAACGTCAACATGTGGCTAGAATTCCCACATGGAACCTCCATAAAAACACTTGAGTGACCCACATGAACCCATTTTTGATGCACGATTCCATTATATGCCCCGGGTAGGGATTCAACAAGTGTCCCTGAAAGTGTGTAGGAGGTGGGATTCAACGTGCCATAAGATGATGACTGTGGATTGGATCGACCATCTGTTGACTCTGTTGGATTCAGGACATCAGGATTGTTGTAGGGGCAGCCCTGTACTCTAGGTCCATGGAAAAGGGATCTTATTTTAGGTCAATTTTGGAAACTAGGGTTTCGATTAATAAGGGAATGTGGAATTTTAGCACATAGGGGTTAGCTTTGCAAATTCCTCGATTGTGAACATGTGGCTATAGTTCCCACATGGAACCTCATTAAACACACTTGCATGACCCACCAAAACCCCATTTTGATGCACGGTTTCCATTCTATGCCCTGGGTATGGGTTCAACAGGTGTCCTTGAAATCCTGTAGGAGGTGCGCTTCAACATGCCACCGAATGATGACCGTGGCTTGGATCGACAAACCATTGACTTCGTTGGATTCAGGACATCGGGATAGTGCTACGAGTGGCCCTATACTCTAGGTCCATCGATAAGGGATCCTGTTTTAGGTCAATTTCGAAAACTAAGGTTTGGCTCAGTAAGGGAATGTGAAATTATTGCACCTAGGGGTCATCTTTGCAAATTACTTGACCGTGAACATGTGGTTAGTGCTCCCACATGGAACTTGCCTAAACATGCTATCATGACCCATTGGAACCCTTTTTTGATGCATGGTTTACATTCTATTCCCTAGGTATGGATTCAACAGGTTTCCCTGAAAGCCTCTAGGAGGTGGGCTTAAACATATACGCTGATGGTTTCTATTTAATCAACATCATAGAGAAGAAACGAAACCCACAATAGGGTGTAATGCAGAATTGGAAAGAAGTATTAATTGATATCTATTTGAAGGTGAGTGTAGATATTCCCCTCTTGAAAAAATATTTGTTGAAAAAATATATATCTTCACACTACGAATGTTTCGAATAATACTCTATAAACATAAATTTATAAAACAAGATTCGGAATAATACTTCTCCAATCAATTTAAACTATAATGAAATCAAACATAATTTTCATTTCTTCCAAAGTTTTTCCTTGAGATGATTCATCAAATTCCATGTACATTAAAAAAATGATAAAATAATGTGTAGGATATAATCATAACCATAATTTTGAATCAACCTTATACTTAGATACTTTTAGGTTTGATGTGTATCCCATATATTCGTTAGATGAAAGACATTATGCCAAACACCAATTTCATTTATGTAAACCACACAGGTGCATCACTTAGGTGTGTCAACTTCATGCATCCTTTAAAATTTTGTTACGTTGTTATGTGGGTAAGGTGCTTTTATATTCCACTTAGTTGGATAAGTTGCTTAGCTGTGATGGGTGCTTATGTGTGTTAGGTATGTTCCATCTTTGTGAATATAATTTAATATTGTTAATTTAATATTGTATATGCAATTGGATCATGGTAAAAAAAAAAAATGTACATTTTTGTCATTACGTGATATTATATTTGTGCATTGTTCTCAAATTTGTAACTAATATATCCATGCAATCGTAAAATCTATCAAAAATTGGGAACATTACACATAGAAACATTCTTGTACACCTGTGTATAATCACACTTAAAATACTAAACCATGAAGATATCAAGAGCCTTGATATGAAATATTTTTTATATCATGAAAGTTATAATACAAAAATAGAAGGACCTTATATGACTTTTCGATGTACATGTATCAAAAACATATTGGATGTACATGCAAACAAAAGCACTTCTATCCTAGACTGTGCCCCTATACTTTAACATCCTCTTGTACATAAAAATACATATTTGTCCTGGACTAACACATCAAAACTATAACTTTCTCTTTTTTTTCCCAACCCTGATGCTTGTTTCCTCTTTCCACGACCACTATGCATCTCTCGTGACTACAAATCAATGACAATATCTCTTGATCAACTAACTAAACTAGTACTATCCAACAATAAAAAAAATTGAAATTTAAAATATGACTCAATTATACATAAAAAAACACTCACTACATCCATTCGGGTTATAGATGCCTCTCATGTTTTCCTCCTTGTAGATAGTCTCTCTGCACTAATTCTCTGTGAATAAAAAAAATGTCAATTAACTCAACAATTATCAACATATACATGAATGAGAAAGTACTAATCAATTATGTAAAAAATGAACATCTCATTGAAAAAAATTGTTCTTGGGAATGAGACCAAGTTTCTTCAATAGAAAGAGTAGCTGTAGGTTGAACATCAACCTTCGTTACATGCACTAATGGTCCAGGGTGTGGCTACATTCACCAAATGCTAAAATAGTCAGACATTGTGCATGTCCTTAGACAATACAAATGAACTGTAAAATTAAAAATATTCAAGTAGATGCACCTCTGTGTGACTTATCCGTACTGTAGATACAACATTGACTGCAGCATAAACAACCCCACTAAGGTCTGGCACGAATGACTCTACATCCTAATGCTATAAACACGCGAAAATCACATTAAGAAAAACTAGTTGTGAAGTGAATTCAAAGATAACTAGCAAATTCCATTGGAACTATGTACATTACTGTGGAATGAGTAGGTTGATTGCCATGAACATCCACTCTTTTTAAGGAAGAGGGTCATCTGGTGTAGACAACCCACTTATCTACATTTGGACTACGGGGAGATCCAAACCAAAGATGGTGCAGGGATTTGGGATGATGTCTGCAGTCATAAAGTGTTACCATAGTTAGACATGGACTTGAATGGATGGAATAATATGTATTGAAAAAATAACATGTTGTAATACAATTACCCCTTCCTGGGACATATCTCCCCCATGGGAGGGACTACTGCCAGCAATTTATTGCCCCTCTTCAGATCTTGATAACATTTGCAAGTTTAAAAATTATAAATATTAGCAATCTATAAAGGAGTGTACAGTAAGAAATTTAAATAATTCGCACAAGATTCAATCATTAACCATGTACCTACATTCTTTAGGTAATCATAAATTCCACCTTGGAGTAATTTGTTGAGATCAATGTCTCCAACATCCGGTTCTAAATGGGGTTCGTGCAACTCAAAAATTGTAAATATTAGACAATTTAACAAATTAATGAAGATGAACACATGCATTAACAAAATGATATGTATTAAAAAGAATGACACATGTTGAAATATTACCTCAGAGTTGGTTGTTTGGGCCTCAGATACAACCACACCGGGTGCACTACCACTCCCTTGAGAGACATCAATATCCTGCAAGAGTAAACATTGAATATATTACAAATCTTTTAGTCTGTGTACAATATGGTAAAATTAAAAATTGAACAACAATAGAGTTTTAACAATGCCTTTATTTGAGCACCAGTCATTGTAGAGCCTCATGTGTTAGTCCAGGACCATAACATGATTGATCATACATTGTGCACACACATGGTTCACTCTGGGCCACATGGGATGTCAGTTTACCCCCACCAATAGATGGTACTCTACCATCAGAAGCTAGTGGTTGTACCCCACCAGAGGAAGAGGGCCCTACCTGGTCAATAGTTGTGGTGTGTCGGGAAACCATCTCAGCTAGAGTAAGAAATGCCTCCTATGTACGGGTAACTATATCATGTGCAGGAGGGATGTCTCACCTCAGTATTTGGGCATGGAGTGGAGGTATCTATAGATTGGAATCTATATGCCTAGGATTGGGTTGGTTTTGGGGAATCCCCCTACCAATGCCCTGGAAACCCAACATGTCAAAATAGTTGATATTTTCCCCATCACAAACTCTGCATACATATTCTGGAGGAAGTACAATGGTACTTCCCTATTTTTTTGTGGGGGAATATCGAAAACCATGTACCATATGTACATCCAATGGTCTCTAATGGGTGGACAGATGCACCACTCAATCAAAATATGTGGCATGCTTATCTCTGGAATATCATCTATACCAGGCACTCTAAACAATGTATATATGTGCTATTTGGTTAGTTTTAGCTTCTTTATCTCATTGTAGCTCAAATCATTGGCATATTCTCATCCTTTTGTTTCCTTGTAGGATGCGATGCTATACGAGGAATCATTCTATCTTGTGATTGTATCAACTATTGTCAGCAATGATGCTCACAAGGAGTGGTGAAGCTCATCTCTGGCCCTCTAGGTAGAACCAATCTCTCTAAGATGACCAATAACCATTAATATGTCCACATTGTCATCCTAAGTAGCCACTACAATCATAAATACAACTAAAATATCATTAGAAAAATAAAGACATGATATAATGACATCTCTAAGCAATGAAAACTGTAAAACTAATGTACGACAAATAACAACATAAACTAAATTTATTATTTAATTTTTAAAATTGATCTTGAATTTTACAGTAAAGAATAAACATTTAACATTTTTTCATTTTAAACTTATGTCCTAAATTCAAGTATTAATTCCAATTTCCATATGAATGTGTACATAAAATGTCCTATGTGCATATGTTGATTGGGAATCTTCTCTAGCTTATTTTAAGGCTTGGATTATGAAGTTTCATTGAAATTGTGAGGTGTTGACTAATGTCCTTGCAGGATCAACTCCCATATTGTGGGTAGAGGCAAGGGCTAGAGCCTAGAAGAGGCGATATAATGTGTTATTGATGAATAAAATCCTAGTATAGGAAAGGATTTTGTTAGATATGTAATTATTTGTTGTAGCATGATTTTTTTTGGACTCCAAATTCCATTTAGCATATCTTTGTTTATATGTAATTTGGTGCATGTATGGATTCCACTTGATGTTATTTTCATTGGATTCTACCATGTATGATACTATGTGATTGGAATTTAATCAAACAAATCAACCTCCCTATGTATCTTGATGTTCGTGGAGCCTATTGTTGAACTCCATTGTCTTGACCTGAACCAAAAAGTACCCTTCACTCAAGAGGAAATATTTGTTAAGCATGGGAACCTTCTATACCTTATTTTAACACTTGGATTAGGAAGTTTCATCAAAACTATAAGGCATTTATTGATGTTCTTGGATGACTAACTTCTATATTTTGGATAAAGGAAAGGGATTTACCATGTTTTTTTATGTATTTTAGGGAAGATATGAATTCTACTTGATTTTTTTTAGTTGTATGCAAGCTTGCAATATAATTGACAAACTTTCCATATTTGTTAATTCTGGTTTGGATTCACAAGGATGCTTGCGAATATACATATGCAAATAGTGAAGTTGATTTGTTTTTTATGAGTTAATTGGGGTTTTGGTTTACATTGGGCATGTAAATTACTTATGCCAATTTGCAATGTACTTGACAAACTTTGCATATTTGTGAATTTTGGTATGGATTCACAAGGATGCTTGTGAATATGCATAAGGAAATAGTGAAATTGATTTGTTTTTTATGAGTTAATTAGGGTTTTGGTTTCCATTGGGCATGTGAATTTTGGTATGGATTCACAAGGAAGCTTGTGAATATACATATGGAAATAGTCAAAATGATTTGGTTTTTATGATTAAATTGGGGTTTTGGTTTCCTTTGGGCATATAAATTAAAAAAATTGGTTTAAATTCAAATTAGGGAAAAAAATTATTGAATATAGGGAAAATAGCATGAGAATATTTGAATAAAATACCTCACAAGGAAGAGATTGATCCCGAGGTGGATTTTGTTTCCATTTTCTCACCCAAAACACATTCTCCCTAACTTGTTCTGCTCCATCCAAGCTTGTTTCAGCATGACGTTGTGGCAAACATGACAGGCTAGGCCTATTTTAACCATAAAACATGTTTTAGTAAATGGGAGCACATTTTTGCAAGGTAAAATAGGGGAGCTATTTTTCTTTCTAAAATGAGGGAATGATTTTGTTAAATATCCTAATTGGCATGCATGTTGTCAGCCTTTGTACTAGGCTTGGAAATGCCAGGATTGCTTGGGATGATTTATATTTTATGGATCAAGAGTGCTTGACTTTACTCTACCATTGCATCTAAAAGGTCCCTCAACTTTTTGCACTCACCCTTAAGTTCTTAAAGTACACATTTTTGAACAATTAAGTGTTTATAAGCTTAAGAGAAACTAATTTTGTTTTTGTAAGGTGTAATTATAGTTATACTAGGTGTAATATTCTATAGGAAAACTTGTTAAAAGCATCTATAGTAAGCACTATTGTAAAAACATCTTCACACATTGCATGCTTCCACCCCTTAATACCTTGTGTGTAATGCGCTTTATCATGTTCAAAAAATATTTGAATCATTTCTTCTACATATTTCAAGTGGGAAATAAATATGATGTTGGATCAATTCTTGAGAAGACATGTTATTTATTTATTTAAGTGTCCAATAAATATGATTAAACTCAGTTTGAGTTTTAAAGAATCTCAATGCAAGGTGTAAAGGTCATTTAACCTTTTCATGAGATAATCCACATTGTGTTGGTTCTTCATTAAATAATACTTACATACATGTCTATTATTTTTAAGTGGATAGACTTTTTTATTATTTATATGATGAAACTTAGTTAGAGTTTTAAATAATCTCAATGCAAAGTGTAAACGTAGTTTAACCTTTTAATGGGATAACTTATGTACATGTCTATGATTTTTAAGTGGATAGACATTTTTATTTGAGATTTGGGATGGACTACGGTCTATGGTTTTCATCTACCAACCAAGATGAGACAAGTGTACTATCCACAATTGTTCAAAATTTGAAATAAACAACTATGAAAAAGGGAATATAAAAAAAATGGGTAGCTATCTAGCTGATGAATGGATAACTAGTAGAAATGCATTGATAACTTGTAGCTGATAAATGTATAACCAACAATTCATGGTGGATAACTAGAAGAGCGAGAGATAAAAAGAAAAATAATATAAAAAATAATTAATAGCTGATAAATGGATAACAGGAAGAATGTGCCTGATAACATGTAGCTAGCATGGATAGCTGAAAATGGAACCCATTTAAAAAGAAGGATAAAAGGAATAACAAAAAAATCTAAATTGTCTTTAATTCCATAACTAATTCTTAACAATTTGATCCCTATAGACCTGATCCAACCAC
>LPNX010986802.1:177792-214150 GCA_001517045.1 Pseudotsuga menziesii | reverse complement strand
GATGTTGATGTTTTGATGATAATGATGTTTTGATGATGATGACATTTTCATGATGATGTTTCTGATCAAAAGATCAGAGTATGATGATGATGTTGTTTCTGATCGAAAGGCCAAAGTGCTAAAGATGATGTTGCTGATCAAAAGGTCAAAGTGCTGAAGATGATGTTGTTGATCGAAAGGCCAAAGTGCTGAAGATGATGTTGCTGATCGAAAGGTCAAAGTGCTGAAGATGATGTTGTTGATCGAAGGGTCAAAGTGCTGAAGATGATGTTGCTGATCGAAAGGTCAAAGTGCTGAAGATGATGTTGTTGATCGAAAGGTCAAAGTGCTGAAGATGATGTTACTGATCGAAAGGTCTAAGTGTTGAAGATGTTGCTGATCGAAAGGTCAAAGTGTTGAAGATGTTTCTGATCGAAAGGTCAAAGTGTTGAAGATGTTGCTGATCAAAAGGTCAAAAGATGTTGATGTTGATTAAAGAGTTGTTGTCGTCGAATATTGAAGACAAAGACTATATGATGCTGAAAAGCTTCCAATGATTTATGGATGTGTTACCCTGGTGATGCTGATGATGTCCTCTATCTCTCTACTAATATTGTTGTTGTTGATGTTGTTGTAGAATACCCTTCTCATTAAGGGGGAGTGTTGAAATATTGTAACTTTGAAGAATATTCTATATGTATCTTTCGTGGTCCCCGATGGTCCTATTGGGAGAACCACTTGTATTATCTTGTACCCCGATGCTTCTAATCGGAAGAACTAATAAGAGTCATGAGGTTGTCCCCTATAATTGTAAAGGTGGGTCATTAGCACCCCAGTGTGGTTACTTGAGCCTACATGTGTAACTCGATCCTACATGTCGGATGAGTTAATTGAAGTGAATGGATGAATATAAATAGAGGTGTAGCTCTCCTCATTTGAAACACACACTCTCACTGGTGTAGCTCATTAGTGGAGAAGAGAATTCGTTGGAGAAGGAGGAGGATCGGGCTTTGATCTCCTTGCTGATTTTATCTTTTATCTTTTTGGGACATCTATATTGAGGAAGCTTTTGTTGGGTTTTTCCCTTTAGGGTTTTCCAAGGATAAATCTATGTGTTCCTTTTGTACGCTTGTGCTTATCTATCTTTTAGTGATCCTGTTTATATGCTTTTGTTATGAAAATGAAATAAAATACTGATTTCTTAACTAAGCATATGAAAATTCAACATGAAGTATGTCGAGTCTTCATCAAAGGTCACATCTCTATTGATGTCGATCTTCTTGAATCATTGGCAGTATATTCGATAGGAATTTGATGTATCACTGTATCCTATAGATACACCCTTCCTCCAAGAATGATCAATTTTGGTCCTTATCACCTTTGGGACATGTATGTACTCCAATAAAGCAAATATTCTCATATGGATGACTTCGGCTTTTACTCCTCAAAAATCCTCTTCAGAAGTCTTGTTATGAGTTACTTGATGAGGAGTACGGTTCTGTACATATATAATAGTTCTTGCTTCCTTTGTCCAAAGGTCTATAGGAAGATCCTAGTCAAGCAACATTGCTTTCGATGCTCCCATTATGGTCTAGTTCTTTCATTCCACAACCCCATTCTGTTGAGGATTATATTGAGTGCTCAACTCCCTCTTAACCCTATATTCAACAGAGTTCCTTAAATTCTTCTGATATGAACTGGTCACCATTATCTGACCATATAATATTTATCTTACTATTTTTTTGGTTCTCGACCAAGGATTTATATTCCTTGAAAGTATTGAAAAATTCACTTTTCTCTTTCAATAAATATATCTAAGTCTTACTTAAGAAATAATTTATAGAGGAAACATAGTATATATAACCTTTTAATGAGCTATAAGACATGGGTCCACATAAATTTGAGTGTACTATCTGCAATATTCCTTTATCCTTTCTCTCACTGCTGGGAAATGTATTCTTTGCATTCTTTCCTTTTGCACATTCTTTGCAAATAGCTTCATTTTTTTCTAGGGTCTTTGGCAATCCTCATACTGCTTTTATTTCCATCGGTAGTGCTCTGTAGTGCACATGTGCAAGACGTATGTTCCATAGTTCATTTGGTTCAATTGACTCATGAACCAATGCTTGTTCAGGTTGTCCCTTCAACTTGTACAAGCCTCCATCTTCTTCTCTAGTCACTGTTGCATCCTCTATTGTCTTTCCTCTGGGACACATCAGAACTTGGCCATCGAAAAATGAAACCCTGATTCCCTTTTCATCTAATGAAGTTATGAAGAGAATATTCTTCTTCAATCCCAAAACATATAGTACATCCTTCATCTTTAAGGACTTCTCAGATTCAAGCTTGTATGAAGCTTCACCACTCCCTTTTATGGGGTATTTATAATCATTCCCAAGTTTCACCTTGTGAGCTGACTCATGTTTAGACATATTGAAGAATGATTCCTTTTATCCCATCATGTGTTTGAAAGCTCCACTATCTACGATCCAATCATTGATTTCGTGTTTGATAGTGCCAGTAAGTGTTGATATTAGTGCATACTCTTCATCTGAATCATCCTTTTTTCATTTGAATCTTTTTTTTGTTGGTTCATCATCTTTGACAATATGATCATGGTGTCTCCTTTTCTGGATGGGACAATCTCTTGCTAAGTGTCCCTTTTCATCACAAGTATAACATCAAACATTTGAAATATCTCTTTTGGTATTCTTTGGATTCTTGTCCTTCTTCTTGTTGTGATGAAAGTTCTCCTTCTTCTCCTTCTTCTTGAATTTCTTCCTAGTGTAAACTGCGACAGCTCGATCGTTAGTTGCTCCCATTTTTTCTTCTCTTGTCACAATTCTAGTTTCTTCTTGTTCACATTCTTCTCGAAGTTTGGTGAAAGAGATCAACTTACTTCTTCTGCAAATCCCTCGAATGAATGAGTCCCATGATCTAGGGATACCATTCAAGGTAGTCATTACAATTTATCCTTCTCTTCAATTGCTTCAAGTTGTTCTTTGATTTAAGAAACCCTTGTGAAGTAAGACTATATAGTGTCAGGATTTTGTATCTTCACATTCTTCAGCCAGTTCCTCAAATTCATCTTCTGGTTGATGTTCTTCCCTTTGAACATCATTGCCAAAGAATTGTATATTTCCTTCAGTGTCTTGAATGGAGATACATGGGGGATGAGGTGATCCTTGATAGAATATGTAATTATTCTCTTATCCTTAGCCATTCTCCTCTTATGATTGGTGTTATCCTCATGTCCCTATGGTCCTGGAACATCTCCAGTAATAAACTAATCCAACTCATTTTATTCAAGGATCAGGGAGATTCTATACTTCCATGCCCAGAAGTTACCAGGCCCTCCAAGATTATCCTCAAGCTGAGTATGGTGAGTCATCTTTTCAAAATGAGAACCTCAAATGGAAATAGTGCATATTTGGATCTTGCAAATTTGAGGTGTACGGTAAGATTCCAGAGCAGGCTGACCTAGGGTTTGTCATAGAAGCCCTAACTTTTCAAAATTGGACTTTGGGAATTCTATTTGGATAGAAAGATGCACCTCCTTGAGGTGAGTTTCTTAGCTAGGTCACTTTCTAAAAACTGAGTTTGGAAGCCTCTCATACTTGATGACCTATTTCATCCCGGCATGAGTGACAGAGTGAAAAATGAAACTTCTTTGATTCAGAAACTGTCTCCACCAAAAGATGAACCCTACTCAAGTGAGTTATATTGGTCCTCTTTGCTTAATGATCTGTGGAGAGAACATCTTCAACTAGGAAGCTCTAGTTCCTGCAGTTGCACAGTGCCTTGTTTCATAGAGGCTATGATACCATGTTAATTTTTCTTAAGATATGATTAGATTAGCTAGGATCTTTATCTAAAAGAATAAAAAGTACAAGTTGCATAAGATATAAAAGGTACACATGACACAAAAATTTTCACTGGGGAAACCATAAAGGAGAAAACCCCGCAAATTTCCTTAGAATAGTAAGATAATCGAAAGTACTAATAAGAAGTATTAATCAACTATCTATATCTCTTTCTCTAACTTTCTATCTCTCTCATGTGAGCTTGAGAGTGTGAGGTGCGTATAAATGAACTAGAGCGCCTCCCTATTTATATCCTTTCAAGTCTCTCACCAAACATAAGAATTGAGCCTACATGTCTTCTCACATAGGGCCCATTTCACCTAGATAGACTACAAGTACATATTACATGACATTACACTGGGGACTATTTCCACAACTTACAACGGAGGTTGTACCTCAAGGTCTAGACACAATTTAGACATCTCGTAAAGTGGTAACACACATTCCCATCGGGGGTACAACAACATGCAATGATAATATACACCAAAATATATTCTCAAGTTACAAATACTTCCAAAAAAAAGGAAGGTCATAGATCCATCAAATATTGTAAGCTTGACTTATCAAAGTAGTGTATGTGGTGTCTTGGAAGTCTAGTTGTAAAACCCACTGAGAATGTAAGAAAGTTGTAACCTGGATTTAAGTGCTCAAAAAATCTAAATAGTGAACCCAATCCACAAAGCTTATGTTTGAAGTGTCAATCCAGAAACATCCACCAACCATATAAAGATAAAGATAATTATGAGTCAACAAAATAGAATAAAAGAAGGAACATGAGGGAAGAGGGAACACATTTTGAAAATATTTATGGTGAAGCTTTAGTTATACAAAGTATCATATAGAAATATTATCTAGACTAACCCTAGCATTTCATTGGGAAATATTTTGAAATATGGTCAAGTAGTATGCAAATGTTTCTTTCTTATAAATATCTATAGGATATGGTTCTAAATGGATCCATATGATGATGCAAACTAAGATTCAGCTATGTATCTCATCTAGCTAGCCCAAAATTATAATATTTTCCATATAGTTGCAACAACAAACATGACTAAAGAAGCCTAGGAAAGTTTGGAAAGAGAGTTTACTGTAAATTGAGTTACATGATGTTGAAAAAGTAATAGAAGAGAACCAAGTCATTGATGCATCCCTTTGTGTCGATATATCAAAGTACAATGATAATGAATTTGAAGTTGAATATGATCAACAACACATGCATGATCTATCAGAAGAATTTGAAGTGCTAGATTGTGGAAATGGAACAAATGAAGTGAAAAACAATGTTTTTGATGCAGATTTGAAGTTGATTGAGGAATGGATTGATGAGTCAATATATGATAATGAAGATGATTAAATAAACCACCATTGAAGCAATAAGAACAAAGGTCATGAATTTATACAACTAAAGCTAATTTTGAAAATGAATTGGACAATTTTGTAGACAAGATCAAAGATACTAAAGAAGAAAATGTAGAACAAGTATTATCAACAATTGTTGAGTTTGCATGAAAATATTGATTGAAAGAATCTTAGTATAATTGATGATGGGTACAATGAAAGGGATCTTACCATTTCCACATTGCAACAACTAGATGTAATCAGTTTTAATTTTTGAGTCCTTGGTATATAGGGAATTTGGCACTTAATGAAACAAGCAAGCAAATTGAAGAATATTTTGCAACTAAATCTAATGATAACAAAGTAAGGAACACATTCTAAATCCAATTGAAGATGAAATATTACTGTTATAAAGTTTGGCTTTGATGGATATGGAAAATGAACAAACATATGTTTTTGAACAATATTTGATGGAGAAACTTGTTAAAATCATCTAGAGTAAACATGATTTTACATGTTGTAATGATGTGCTTTGCTTATCTCAAGTGGGGAGGAAGTACGATTTTACACATTGTGATTTGCTTATCTCAAGTGGAGAGGAAGTGTTAATGTGAAATAGAAATAAAGTATTAATGTGAAATAAATAAAAAATCTATAGGATAAAATAATGTTTAAGTTATTAAAAGTATTACATGTTATAAAAGAATCAAGAGACGATGCACTTTGCATCTAGAAAAGTAATGCATGCTTACACCCCTTGAAACCTAAATGTGGAACATAACTTATACAAACAGATGAAACATCTTTAGGTAATGCATGCTTCCACCCCTTCAGACCTAGTGTGTAATGCGCTTTATCATGTTCAAAAAAAACTTTAAATCATTTCTTCTCAATATTTCAAGCGGGAAATAAATATGATGTTGAATGAATTCTTGAGAAGACATGTTTTTGCCTATTTCAAGTGGGCAATAAATACGATGTTGAATCAATTCTTGAGAAGACATGTTTTTTCCTATTTCAATTTGGGCAATAAATATGATAAAACTCAGTTAGAGTTTTAAAGAATCTCAATTCAAGGTATAAACATCTTTTAACCATCACATAATCCACATTGTGTTGGTACTTCATTAAGTAAAACTTATATACCTGTCTATGATTTTTAGGTGGATAGATGGATTAGGGTCTATGCTTTTAAATCTACTAACCAGGATGGGTGTACTCTTAGAAATTGATTGATTCTAGGCAGTATTTCAAAATTAGAAATAAACAATTATAAATAATATATATATATAAACTAACTGGTAGCTAGTTGATGAAAAGATAACTAGTAGCAATCCATGGATAACTCATAGTTGATGAATGGATAATCAACAGGTCATGGCACATAACTAAAAGAATGTGAGATAAAAAAGAAAAAGAATATAAAAATAATTAATAGTTGATAAATGGATAGCATGTAGCCATGCATAGATAACTCACAATTAAACCCATTTAAATAAAAGATTATAATGAATATTTTTCTTTCCAAAATATCTTTCATTACATAACTAATTCTTAATCATTTATACTTAAAAACTTATATAACCACATGATTTAACCACAGACTATGTGGATGTATATACAAATTCTTATGATCGAATTTTATAATTCCAACGCAAAAATGTGAAACATGGAAACAAGCCACATTTAGGATGTTTTCAAATGATACCACACTAATACATAACGCCGTGTATTTCTGGAACATCAATGTAACAACAGAATAATACATTTTTTTTTACTTCTTGAAGGTCAATGTAAGAACACAAATCTTCACATAGGCTATGTAGCACCTATAGATTTTCACTGCAAAACACTAAAACATTCAAACTATGTTAGAATAATGCTTTTCCTCTCGACATGAATACTTTCTTAGGGTCCATCACGCCTGCACCACCATTCTGAATAAATTCAGAGGAAGCAAATCAAGATTGGGGACTTATGTGGAAACTCGGCTGCTTCTAGTGTTCAATGGGGAGAAAAAAATAGGAATCCTGCTTACAATGTTAAAATTGTTGTGCCATTTATATCATCAAGCAATTAGTTATGAATTATTAATGCAGTGAAAGGAGAATCAATAGAGGACATTTCAACTCAAAATGGGCATTTCAACCCTAATTCAAATTCCATGTCATCATGTGTTAGCTAATGAAATTTATTTAAATTTGAAATACTATATAGGTATTAAACAAATTTTTTAATATAAATTTGGGGATAGGTATCATAAAAAAAATTACTTTTTTGTTCGTATTTTTGACATATCTCCCTATTTGTTTACTCGAATTTTGAGCAAGAAATCTCCCTTGATACAGAATTAAATTCTGCATCCAATAAGTACCCACTCTGCATACTTTTGATGGACCCTGCTACCCAAAAAAGCAGAAACACCTGAAAAAATGTGATGATAATGTCCTCATCACATTTTTAGGTATTTTTTGTTTTTGGGGAAGCAGGGTTCGTCAAAAGTATAAGTTATGGGTACTCTTTGGATGTAGAATTTAATTCTTCATCCAACGATCTCTCCCAATCGAAATTTGATTAAAAAAAAGGGAGATATGTCAAAAATACGAACAAAACAAGTAGTTTTTTTCTTCTCTTCCTCCAAAATTAATAAATATTATTTTATTATTTTAACTACTATTTTATTATTTTCCTTAGGAGACCCATTTTAAGTTGAAATTTCATCTAATGGAAGATACACACTAAAAAAATAAAACCACAAAGGAAACACATGACTATAGCGCAGATAATTACAGTATCATTGTCATTAATTAAATCTTGCGTTACAATAGTTTACATAAATGAAGAATTCTAATCCATTAGGGAGGAATTCGCGTCTACCAACTAGATGTGAGTGTACCTAAATAACTATCTAACTCAGGATGTCTCAATCAATATCAGATTCTAATTGGTTAACTCAAGATGTCTAAACAACTCATACAATCAGTAATCCTCAGTTAACTCGGTCTAACTGAAGTGGTAGGTGAGAAAAGGCACTTAATCCACATGCAGCCATGCATAACTGGCGCTAACTGAACTTATCCTAATGTAACTGAATGTAACTGGAAATTAACTAAGTTTAACTAGTTTCAAATCCAACTAACTGAAGGAAGTTAGTGCTGAGACTCCCAGTGGCTCCTAAATGTAGGGATTGGTCTAGGAAGAGCCTAAACTAATGCATGCAAGTGCAGTCAGTTTCAGTCAGCCTCTAGTACTGTTCCCCACACTTTAGTAATTGGTTCCTGTGGAGCCATTAGGCCATGTGGAGCCAATGGTACTAGTGGAATTAATTAATTAAGTAAAACTCCTAAGTCATGCTGGATTAATCTAATAGATAGTTTGGTAAAGGGTGGATTAATGATCCTAACAAGGCATACATATCTTAGAATTTTGGGGTGGAATACCATATATTCTTTTTCATCTATGGACGAGAATAAGATAAGTGTACTATCAATATTTATTCTATGGGCATCATAAAAAAATGATAAGTAACAATTTCAAAACTAGAAACAACCATATTAATAAGATTAATATGTTCGGAATATGCCAACATGTAGATATTTGACACATTAATAATCTTTTTCCTACATAATGGATCAATTACTTGTATCTAATCATTAATATAATATAACAACAACTTAATTTAGGGTCATTAATGTCATAGTTTACGTTAAACTCATAGTTGTATTGTCATTGGACTTAAGCTATTAGTTGTATCTAATAGTTAGTTTACAAGTTAATATAAAGTTATTTTAGTTAATATAACAACTAAAATTATCTTGTTTTCTAGCTTCCAAATGGAGTTCAACTAAGCCGTATGCACATTAAATCGACTCCCATTGCCATATGGAGTTAGAATTTCACATGAGTTGCAAATTACCATTCCACTAAGTGCATTTATCACATGAGTTCAGAAGAAGTTATTTGCAGTTTAGAGAGGTTTATTAGGAGTTACACTATCACAAGAACTGCACATTACTTCAACTCCTAGCTCTAAAATGTGGTTTGACTAAACCTTGTGCACATTAGCTAGACTTCTAGCTGGTAGATGGAGTTTGATTGTCACATGGACTACACAATACCATTGCATTAAGTTCAGTTGTCACATGGGATATTTTTTATTTATTTTTCTCCAACTATGAAAATAAATTTAATCAATGATTTCTTATTTAAGAATTGAGCAAATTTTATTCTTACCGGGCAAACCATATGAGATGTTGTTTAGTTATAAACCAAGACCTACTATAAACCCTAAACAGGAAAGAGTCAACGAACCCTATGTGCACATGAAGGGGAGAACCACAATAAATGTGATTATAAAACTTAAAGTAACACATTATTGAGATATTTAAAGTCAATACGAGATCCCTACTAGTTGTTGGTTAGTTTAAAACAAATTTAAAGCATTTATGGTAATACTCAATCCAGGTATATGTAACATTAGAACCCACTAAAATAATGGCTCTTCATTACAAAATTCGGTAAACGAAAATGTAAAATTATTTACATCTTTCCGACTTTGAACACGATGTAAAACATAAGCATAGGGTCCTTAATAAATTATGCCAGAGCGCAAAGACTCTAACTGTACTCTCGAGCTCAAAATTTTAAGTTAAGAATAATTGCAGTGCTAACATGGAAAATAATAAATTGTAAATCTACACGACTAATTTTGGTAACCTCGCTAAAACATATCTAGAGTTTATAGGACATATGCAAAGAAGGATTGATAAAAAAATCCATATTGAAATGCACTTCTCATTCCTATAATTAAACAACTACTATAAATCATGTTCTTTGACCATAACAAGTTCATATTCAAAATGAATGTGCTTAATACCCTCAATATTAAACTTCATGGAATACAATTACACGACAAGGAGTCCTGAAGCACTATATGAAATTTGTGATCTACGTCTTCTAATATTTGTGATATTCAGTATTATTAGCTCTTTAAAACTACTACTATCTACGTCAATCACTATGTAATTTCCTTGCATATTCTGATACAATGCATCCTTCTAATTTATGCACTATCTACTTTTCCTCTTCATGATTTTCTTCAATTATCTATATGTTCTATAAAATTGTTCTAGAGAAACGAGTCATCAGTACCCTAGAATAAGAAGCTTGCTAAGTCAAAATATCATATCTTCTTTATCTTCAATATTACCTCGATACTTCCATCTCTTGCTTATTTATACTCTTCTTTCTCAAGAGATGTGTCCACACGTCGGGGTACCTTTCACTTGGTGATGCCCCAACTCTCTTACTTCTTGGTCAAGTTAACCACCTCACTTCATATATTTTCAGCATAACCCTTTTTGATAATTCATCCTTGTGGGGTTTTGTGCACATGCATTCATTGAAGTGGTGGTATCTACGCATATTAGTCCCATCACTTGGTTGAATTTTCACACTTCCTAAACTTCCACGTTTCTTCTCTATATACTTATTCAAACTAGTTTTGCACATATAGAGAGGCACAGTCTGATTGCTTGTCTATGCAAGCCTACATTCTGTTAAGCTTCATTCTTGCTTCTGCATCAACTAAGCACATGGATGAATGTCAGTCTGTCCTTTCTCTCAGTCACGAGAATGTTTTATTGTACCCCAATATTGGAGGTTGTCATTCCATTCATTGTTCATTCACGATCATGCATGTTTCATGCTCCTAAGTCATGGAAGAGTGGTTTTGTAGTGTTCCTCTGAGTTACAGAGTGGCATGCAAATCAGTTTCTCTGTGTGTTACAGGGTGAATCTTGTGTTGTTTTGTTTCCATGTGGGATTGTTGTGATGTGAATCCTTGTTTTTGTCTGAAAGACTTAGGAGTGGAAGAGGCCCATAATTCATTGATAAACCTAGTGAAGCGAGGAGCCTCATAGACAAATAAAGAGGGGCTAGAAAATCCTTTATGCACACCCTGAAGAGCACTGCAAGGGAAGGTATGGCTTGAGGGAACTGTGTAGTAGTGAAGGGAATACTTCCTCATGTTGGGTGTGTAGGTATTGGGGAATGCCAAACTAGATAGATATTGTGTAGGTGTCCATAGATCTGTGGTTGAGCTCATTATCTTAGCAATTCTTCCTCCTCACTGATTTAGCATCCTGATAAACCCAACTATGTGTTGGCTTGTCTGGATGGTCTGATAATCCCAACTGTGTGTTGGCTTGACTGTGAGTGATATGTTTTTGTTGTGAGTGAGTCGTTTCCTTAGCAGCTTAAGAAACCCAACTGCTAGCTGGTTTGGTTGAGTCTTGGTGTGCATTTGACCTATGAGTGATTCATTTCCTTAGCACCCTGATAAACCCTACTAGAGGTTGCTTTGGCCATATTGTGATGAGTTCTGGCTATGTGTGATCTTTTTGTTCCCTAGTTCCTTGTGGAAATCATGCCCAGATCGGGGGTGGCAGTGATGTTGAGATATTAATGAACACACTGGCCTATGGTTGGGTGGAACGTTGCAGTGACACAGCTAGTTGTGAGACAACCTCATCATCAAGATAAGCATCTCTGTTATTCTTGTTTAAGCGATGTATTTTCCTATGAATTGTTATGTTCATGTTGAATGCTTATTGATGATTAGGTAGAAGTTTACTTGTGTATATTTCCCTGCATGTTGATAGATGTAGATTTTGAGAAAAAGTAGACATAGATATCAAAATACGTAGACATAAATATCAAAAGATGCAAATGCAAAACACAGTTTTGTCATAATTTGTTCATTTTAGGGAGGCATGAAGGGGCAAGGAAAAGGGATTCGATGCTTCTTTTGAGTAGGCTCTGGAGAACACAAAGATAGGAGTTGTTGCTTGCATCTAGTTGGTGCTAGAAAATAAAAAAGGTATTTATTACTTCCAACCAATTGGTGTCAAAAAATTTAGTTAGTATTGATTAACAAAAAAATGAGATTGAAGTCTTCAATTAGGTTGGTGTCTGAACATTGTGAGTTGGAGCTTGCGGAAATATGAATTATATCCATCTAGGTTAGTATATGAAATCAGCAATTTGGTGCTTGCATATTTGATAGAAGTACTTACAAGTTGGTTCCTGTAATCTCTGAGTTGGTGCTTGCAATTAGGTTATTTCCTGAGTGATTTGGTGCTCATGTTTTGGATATTGGTGTCTTATATATATACTTTGCATAGTGTTTGCAAAATAGTGTTGTTTACTATTTTTGGAAAATAAAATTTTGAAATATAATTTGTTAAGTGGAAAATTGTATAATACGATTTGTATACTAGTTCACCTCTTAGCTTGGTATAAATAATAATTCAGTGAACATCATTATCAATTGTCTCAATGAAATAAGAAGCAATACAACAATATTTTGAAATTGACATTAAACATAGTTGAATACATCACAAACATATCTAGACAAGTGGTATCAATAACTAAGGCCCCTATTCTTAGTGAACAATTTCATTTACAATTGGCATGTGCATGAATGCTACATAGATCACAAGGACTTATAATGGAAAATCTAACATTTGATACAAAAGGAGATAAACAATATGGACTTGTATACACTATACTTTCACATGATAGAGACTTTGCACCAACTGTATGTTTTAAACAAATTGCAAGAAACAAATTTAGATACTTCATTGACAGTTTATGTGGAAATAGAAAGGATTCAAAATATATCCTACTTGGAATTTGAATGTGACTTCCAATTGATACTGGAAAAAGGTTATTTTCTAATATACTCATTCAACGCATGAACATTGACACCGCATAATGAAAATGGTGTCAATGACTATGACCTAATGGGGAGTGATGTCTTGTGTCTACAAGCAACACAAACATATTTTTTTTCCAAATGAAACTCTCATTGCAAAAGGTTATCAATAAATATTTGCATTTTCCATTCATGGAATTCTCATATGTTACAAATAGAACATAGTAATTGAGAAATTGAATAATTACTCAACAAGATCAATTGAGATAGCTACATATTGATTCTATATTTAAAAAATATTGTCATATTAGAAAACATTTATGTTGCGCCACATACACCGCCTCAAGAACTTGATTCCTTTATACAAAGCATGATAAAATAAATTCATCAAAATGTGCATACTGTAATTGTTGGGGATTTCAAATTTGACATTTTCCATAAGAATAATGCACAAAAAAATTGCTCATTCATGGAGAATCATAAATTCAAGTTACTCACAACAAAAGCAATAATCTATGTTGGCTCACCACTTGACCATTTGTGGACAACTATGACACCATGTAACATCAGAAATCATATCTCTAAAACTTATTGGACATATAATACCAACATTTTCTTTAAATCCTCTCATAAAACTGATATATGATGGATTTATATTATATAATGAGAGGGGGTGAATAAGTATATGGTACAGTTTTGAAATTATTTCACTTTAACAAATTTTGATCGCTTAAAAAATTTCTGCTAAAATAGTAACACACAAAATAGAGCACAAATATTAGATATATATATATATACACACACACACACATATAATTGTTACATCAATAAGACATAATTCAACAACTATGAGCACCAGCTCACTCAGGTTCTAACCTGATCCACATGTATCAACATGTTGACTACAAACACTAAACTGTAAATACTTCGACCTAAACAAACACCAACTCAAAAAAATTTGGAACCAACCTAAAAATATGTTTCTCTTTGTGCAAGATCCAACTTGTAGTAATCATGCACCAACATGTATAAGGCTACGATCTCCAATTGTTTATTTAACTACGACTAAATGGAAGCACCTACTCTCAATTGTATTTACCAGCTCCAATTTGAAGGATGCTACAACCCCTTGATTGTTTTACCATCTACAAGTGGAAGGAAGCTATGACTTCGTAATTGTTCCACTAGCTGCAACTGAAAGGAAGATACGATTCCTTGATTATTTTACCAGTTGCAACTGGAAGGAAACAACGTCTCCCTGGGTTTTTTACCAGCACCTGTTGGAAAGAAGTTGTGAATCCCTCTTCCTTGCATCTTCCTACCTCCCTGATAAGTTTTACCATCACCAACTAGAAGGAAGATCTTAATATGTTTTCCTCACCCATTCCTACCTCTCTGATATAAAATAGTTGTGTATCAAATTGATGGAGCATCTTTCGCAATCTGTGATATTATTTATCGACAACTGTTGCATCCCTACTGAACTAGATCGTATTATTGTAAGATATACATCACAATAGTCAATCACTTTATCTGGGATGTGAACCAATATCTGCAATTTATTAAATTTACTGGAGCTTCCAATAAAAAATATATATGTGAACACTCAATCACTTATATAATATCCAATTTACATTTCTACATTTTTAAGTGATTTAACTTCATATATTTATGTTTTTGCACACATTTACCACATGTTAGTGTACTTTTGGTTGACACAGATTCATATTCCTCATTCGTGAAAAAATCCCAAGATATTAGCCTGATAGAGGAGGACTATGTCAACAACACCTGCGACACATATGAAGTTTCACCCAAGATATCTATTGGAAACTACTAGAAATACATTTATGCATTTATGTTGAGGATTTCTCCTTACAACAAGACCAATTCACTCGACCAAAGGAAAACGTAAATATCAAATATCAATTCATTCACCATTAAGCATGTTGGACAATTTCTTACAATGTGTCCTATCTTGTCACAATGGTAACATTGATAAGAGGATAAGTCTTTCTTCTTGTAAGGTCCCTTTTTAATCTTTTGAAACTACTTAGGAGGATAAGACCCCTTATGAGTTTCCTTTCTTCTTCTGGTATGAGTAGCTAGAGCATGGCCATCATCGCTAAGTAGTCCTTGTCAGTTATCTACTCTCGCTTCTTATTGGACACACTCTTCCCATAAGACTTCAAATTTTAGGATTTCCTTCCTTGCATAGACTTTCTGGATGAAAGAGTCCCATGGTCTATTAAGTCCATTAAGAGTGGTCATTACTACTTCAATTTCATCAATATTGTCTTCATGTGCTTCGAGTTGTTCTTTGAATTGAGAGAACCTTCCGAAGTATTCATGGATAGATTCAACCTTTCTCATCTTTATACTTTTGAGTTTGGCTCTCAAGTTCATCTTTTGGTTCATGTTTATTTATTCATAAATTCCTTATAGGGAATCAAAATTCTCCTTAGGTGTATCCTTAGACAATATTGAGGAATCAAGTAATACTTGATTGAATCAGCTATGATCCTCTTAGTCCTAATCATATATTTCTTGTATTTTTCTTTTGCTTCATCTTCTTCAGGCTTTGACACAACTCCCTTGATAAATTTTTGCATTATCACTATCTTCTAGAATGAGTCATATTCTATATTTCCAAGCACATAAGTTTTATATACCTTCCAATTTGTGATTAAGTTTAGTGCTTAGAGACATATTGTCATGGAGATGAGAAAATGACAAAGGTTGAAAATTTCTCAAAATTGAAAACTGTACTCACCAAAATGTGTGCTTGACTGAGGTGAGTATGATGGTATAGTCAGTTTATGAAGAATCCAAATTATAACCCTTGAAACTGGATTTGCAATATTTTGGAATGTAGTTTCTAGTTTTGTTTCTAGTCTTCTGGTTTACTTGTTTTCTGGTTTCAATCCAAACTAGAGCTTGAATTTCCTGAGTATATGCCCACTATAAGAATTTGATCTTGTTTCCAAAATATGTTTCTACGAGGGGCGCAATTTCCTATGTCGCTTGCACTCAAAAACTCCACTTTATAAGAAAACCATAATTTCCTTGTCCAAAGAAGGAGTGAGAGATTTACCTCATGAAAGTTTCTATTTCCAGGCTAGGTCTAATACCACGTTATGTTTTCTACACTATCATATATTAATTTCTAACATGATTAGCATTTAATACATTTTCAAAATAACATCATAAATATGATCACTAAAAGAAACAAAATCACAAGGTACACAATAATTTACCTTGGGAAACCCTATAAGGAAAAACCCATCAAAACTTCCACAATATAGATTATGAGTATGCAATGAAAAACGAACAAGATCTCATCAAATGAGAGACAAAACCCCAAGCATAAGAGCTAGGAAACCAAATACATTGGTCCTCCTCCTTCTCTGTCTCTCCTTCTTTCTCTCTCTTGTGCAATACAAGTGTGAGTGTGTGTGTATACATGAGGGAAGGAGCCTCCCTATTTATACTATTTTCTCAACTAACATTTTACCTAACCAGGCTGACCTACCCAACTGGTAGGGATGACCTACCTAGGTACACTTCACATTAATAATTATATTTATCTTTTCTTGGTGCTATTGACCCAAATTACAACTGAGGAATAATAATAATGTGAAGTACATGTAGAATATTCTTCAAATTTACATTATTTCAACAAGGTGTTCCATCTAACTTCTTCAATTGTACTAATCCTCCTTCATCGATCTCACTCAAAATGCACAGTCCTAGCCAATGTGTTCTAAGTTTCTAGGATGCTTCAAAAACTTTTTTTCATATAGAAGAGCAAAATCTTTGACCCGAGATTTCTTGTTCTTGATATGTTTGTCATGAGCCTAAGATTTTTATTGCACCTTCTTAGTATTTTTATGATAGCCCATTACAAACATTTCTTTTTCTAATTGTACAAGATGCCACAACCTTTCTTCGACAACACCAACATGAGTCATTTTAGTAATCACAACTTTTGTTAGACTCGGTACAATATATTCCATTGGAATGACAACCTCTTTTCCATAAACTATGCAAAATGGAGTTTTACCTATCACCTTCTTACAAGTCGTGCAATAAGATATTCCCATAGTAGCGCAAATACCTTCTGGTCCCAATCATCTCTTTTAATAGTGCAGATCTTTGTGGATGTGTTCTTGAGGATCTTGTTGAATTCATCAACAACACAATTCACTTATGGGTGATATGGTGTCGTCTTCCTATGATGGATCTTCAATGTTGGATTAGTTGATTGATAAAGTGTGGTCCTTTATCACTTATCGAAATCTATGGGCATCCAAATCAAGTGACAACATTGTCAAACAAAGTTTTACAGTAATCATAGCAGTACAATCCTTTACTAAAGATCTTCATCCCATCTAGTCAAGTAATATGTCATAGTAATAATGTATGTTGCACCTTTTCTCTTTCCTAGTGGATCAATAGGTCTGAAAAAATCAACATACCATTTTTCAAATTCTTGCAAGGTTATCTCAAGTACTAGTGGCATTTCATCTCATCGCGATGACTTCCCAGTTCTTTAGCAGATATCACATCTACGATAATATTCTCATCTAGTAGGATGCAAATTTTTCTTTCTTATAAATATCTATAGGATATGGATCTAGATGGATCCTTATGATGATGCAAAATAAGCTTCATCTCTGTATCTCATCTAGCTAGCCCAAAATTATAATATTTTCCATATAGTTGCAACAACAAACATGACTAAAGAAGCCTAGAAAAGTTTGGAAAGAGAGTTTAATGTAAATTGAGTCAAAGGATGTTGAAAAATCAATATAAGATAACCAACTCATTGATGCATCCCATTGTGTTGATACATCAATGGATGATGATAATGAATTTGAATTTGAATATGATCAACAACATATGCAAGATGTATTAGAAGAATTTGAAGTGTTAGATTGTGGAAATGGAGTAAATGAAGGAAAAAACAATGTTTTTGATGCATATTTGAAGTTTATTGAGGAATTGCTTGAAGAGCCAATATATGATAATGAAGCTGATTAAAGAAACCACCATTTTATCAATAAGAACGTAGGCCATGAATTTATATAACTAAAGTTGTTTTTGAAGATGAATTGGACAATTTTGTAGATAAAATCAAAGCTACTAAAGAAGAAAATGTAGAACAAGTATTATCGACAATTGTTGATTTTGCATGAAAACATTGATTGAAACAATCTTAGTATAAGTGATGATGGGTATAGTGAGAGGGATCTTACCATTTCCACATTGCAACAACTAGATGTAATTGATTTTAATTTTTGAGCCGTTGGTGTATACGGTATTTGGCACTTAATGAAACAAGCAAATTGAATAATATTTTGCAACTAAAGCTAATGATAACAAAGTAAACGAATACATTCTAAATCTAATTGATTATGAAGAAGAAAGTGAAGATAAAGAAGTCAAAATATTCTTGTTATAAAGTTTGTCTTTGATGACGATGGAAAATGAACATACATAGGTTTTTTAACCGTATTTGATGGAAAAACTTGTTAAAATCATCTACAGTAATGTTTGAACAATATTTGATGGAGAAATTTGTTAAAATCATCTAGAGTAAGCATGATTTTACATGTTGTAATGATATGCTTATCTCAAGTGGAGAGGAAGTATTAATGTGAAATAGAGAGGAAGTATTGATTTGAATAAATAAAACATCTATTTGATAAAATAATGTTTTAAGTTCATAAAAGTATTTCTTGTAAAATCAACAAGAGACGATGAGCTTTGCATCTAGAAAAGTAATACATGGTTCCACGCCTTCAGACCTAAATGTGGAAGATAACTTATGCAAATGGGTGAAACATCTTCAGGTAATGCATGCTTCCACCGCTTCAGACCTAGTGTGTAATGCCCTTTATCATTTTCAAAAAAATCTTTGAATCATTTCTTCTAGATATTTCAATTAGGCAATAAATATGATGTTGAATCAATTCTTGAGAAGACATGTTCTTTACTTATTTCAAGTGGGCAATAAATATGATGAAATTCAGTTGGAGTTTTAAAGAATCTAAATGCAATGTGTAAACATCCTTTAACCATCAAATAATCCACATTGTGTTGGTACTTCATTAAGTAAGACCTACATAATTGTCTATGGCTTTTAAGTGGATAGATGGAATATGGCTTATTCTTTTTAATTTAAGAACTAGGATGAGTGTACTCTCGATTGAATCTAACAATTATAAAAAATAGAATGTAAAAAATAACTAGTAGCTAGCTGATGAAGGGATAACTAGTAGCAATGCATAGATAACTCAAGGGATGGTGAAAGCTAATGCTGGTCACTTATGACATGTGCGTTGCAATGGACTTCAGGAAAAACATAAATCTGAATGTCAAAAATCAATATTAGAGGTGCCTACACAACTTTTTGGAATATGGTGTAAGAATATGAAACATGGAAAATCGGATTACCTTCTGGAATATATACCTTTTATTTATGGAAACTAAGTATAAATCCCCAAAAATAAGGTTCTTCTAACGATGGTATGTTATTTTTTTCCCAAAAAATAATGAATATGTTTGCGTTGGTCCACTCGTTTGGTATGAAAATGGTGGAATTTTGTGAAAAACATTATATAGAGTTGTAGATAACAGGTGTGTCTAGTGCAGCGTTATTTTTCCATATTTATTTATGTTATATTTTTTTTTTCAAATTAAGGAAGTCAGTGATGCCCTAAAATGACAAGGCCAAACTTTGGTCCCCCACATCTTAGTCTTAACATAGTCAATGAATGATATTTTTTTTAAGGATGTAGGTCTTTGTGTCTTCTTCTGTGGGTTATTTTCCGTTTTCTAAATAGGTGAGCCAATCAAAAGTTATAGCTGGAGCAAATAGCCTACCTTTTGTGTTAGATTGATGTTAGTCCATTTAAAATTAAATGAAAAATAGAAAAATATAATAGATTTAAATAAAAATTACATATTCAGAATCTACAGACAGAGTTACACAAGTGTGTGAATTTTCACTTGCAATGGACAAGCGTGGCATATGGAAAATCATGCATGAAATAGGAGAAGTGGTACAAAACAAGTTTTATGTCATAAGACACTCCAAACCACTTGGTTTGGCAACCCAAACCTAAAACCAAAGTAGCCAAGTCATCCACCACGTAGGTTGGAAAAAAGGTGCCTACCAAAATTCTAAATTTAAATCACCCGTGCGCGTAGTTTAAAACACAACGTGCATACACTAGAAGCGCGATCGCGCTACTTTGTGTGCATGCGTTAAGGATGCGTGCACACATTTGTTAAGTAAACACTTTGTTTTGATTTTATTTTCAAGCATTTGCAATGGAATGATGATGATGAAAAATGATGATGAGGAGGAGGAGGAGGATGCCAATGATGATGATGAGGATGATGACAATGATGATGAGGAGGAGGAGGATGATAATGATGATGATGAGGATGATGATGATGATGATGAACAATGATGGTGATGATGATGATGACGAGGATGAGGGTGAGGATCATGATGAATACGACTATGATGACAATGATTATGATGACAATGATTATGATGATGATGATTACGATGATGAGGATGATGATGTTGATGACAACGATGATGATGACAAGGAGGATGATAATGACTATGATGATGACCAATGATGGTGATGATGATGACGATGAAGATGAGGATGATGATCACGATGACTATTACTATGATGATGATGATTATGATGATGATGATGATGATTGTGATTATGAGGATGATGATGTTGATGACAATGACGATGATGATGATGAGGATGATGATGATGATGATGATGACTATGATAATGAACATTGATGGTGATGAGGATTATGACGATGCTAACAATGGCAATGATGATGATGATGATGATGGTGGTGGTGGTGGTGGTGGTGGTGATGATGATAAGGATGATTTCAATGATGATGATGAGGATGATGACTATGATCATGAGGATGAGGATGAGGATGATGATGACGATGACAATGATGATGAACAATGATGGTGATGATAATGATGATAATGATGATGAGGACGAGGATGACGACGACGATGATAATGATGAGGAATAATGATAACGATGATGATAGGTTTAGTTGAAACTTTGATTTGATTTTATTTTTAAGCATTTGCAATGGAATGATGATGATGAACAATGATGAGGAGGAGGAGGAGGAGGATGACAATGATGATGATGACTATGATGATGATGATGATGATGATGATGATGATGATGACAATGATGATGATGATGAACAATGATGGTGATGAGGAGGAGGAGGAGGATGATGAGGATGATAATGATGAGGATGATGATGATGATGATGACGACAACAATGACGATGACGAACAATGTTGGTGATGATGATTATGAGGGTGATGACAATGACGATGATGAGGATGATGAGGATGAGGATAATGATGATGATGACGATGATGACAATTATGATGAAAATTGATGGTGGTGATGATGATGATGATGATGAGGATGAGGATGATCATTATGACGACAATGATGAGGA
This sequence comes from Pseudotsuga menziesii, assembly GCA_001517045.1. Taxonomy (NCBI): domain Eukaryota; kingdom Viridiplantae; phylum Streptophyta; class Pinopsida; order Pinales; family Pinaceae; genus Pseudotsuga; species Pseudotsuga menziesii. The sequence goes on along the minus strand of LPNX010986802.1, from coordinate 192,709 downwards.
ACAATGATGATGATGATGATAGGTTTAGTTGAAACTTTGCTTTGATTTTATTTTCAAGCATTCGCAATGCAATGATGATGATGAACAATGATGAGGAGGAGGAATATGATGATAACTATGATGATGAAGAGGATGATGACTATCATGATGATGATGAGGATGATGATGAACAATGATGGTGATGATGATGATGAGGATGAGGATGATGAGGATGATGACAATGATGATGATGACGATGAACAATGTTGGTGATGATGATGATGAGGATGATGACAATGATGATGATGATGATGATGATGATGATGATGAGGATGAGGATGAGGATGAGGATGATGACAATGACAATGATGACGAACAATGATGGTGAGGATGATAAGGAGGAGGAGGAGGAGGATGATGACAATGATGATTATGATGAGGATGATGACTATGATGATGATGATGATGATGATGATGATGATGACAATGATGACTATGATGATGATGATGAGGATAATGATGATGATGAGGATGATGAGGATGAGGATGAGGATGATGAAAATGATGATGAACAATGACGGTGATGATGATGATGATGATGATGTTCAGGAACAATGATGATGATGAAGATGACGATGATAGGTTTAGTTGAAACTTTGCTTCGATTTTATTTTCAATCATTTTTCAATGGAATGATGATCATGACCATGACTATGATGATGATGATAAGGATGAGGATGATGATGATGATGAGGATGATGACTATGAGGATGATGATGAGGATGATGATGATGACGATGACGATGATGATGAACGATGATGGTGATGATGATGAGGATGAGGATGATGAAAGATGATGATGACAATGACAATGATGATGAACAATGATGGTGATGATGATGATGACGATGATGATGAGGAACAATGATGATGAGGATGATGACTATGATGATGATGATGATGATGACTATGATGATGATGATTATGATGATGATTATGATGATGATGATTATGATGGTGATGATGGTCAGTGTTGGAGGTCGCCCTTACCCTCCACTAGCCATAGGCAAGGAGCCTGAGACCCCATAATGGCACCCATGGGTGTAAGAAGAAAGTAGTGGAGAAGACTATATTGTCAAAATACTCGAACATGTGTGAATACAAATTCATTGTTGAAGAACATTAGTCATTAAATGAGATAAATGTTAGTGAATAAATGCTCTAAATGTTAGGTAGGGTGGCGCGCGGGTCTAATTGTGTGTGCATGTAAATGTGCACACACAGTATTATTTACACATGCACGTGCTCAAATACACAAGCGTGCACCTGTTATTAGTTTTAAAAAAAATAGATATGGTTTGCTGGGATTGCTACTAATTTTCATGGTATTTCTATAGTTGTTTGCGTGATTTGTGCTCCTAAACTTTGCGATTTGGCTCACAATCCACCACCACTGTTTGATCTATTGGATATAATATTACTCTTGGAATCTAACAAAGATATTTAGTGGTCTTAGAAGTTAGTGGAAAGATTCAAAATACAAGTTTTCATTCCAAGAAGAGATCATTTTGAATATGTATGGTGAATTGTAAATAAATTTTTTAATTCACAAGCTTTCAGATCATCCAATTGATTTATGTTTTATGATATGCCTACAACAATATCTCTCTCATAGAAAACATTTAATTTCACAACATTAAATCCCAAATTCACATCTAAACAATTCTCATATTCTCCATACAAGATGAAGTATGCAATGCTAGCTAATTTACATTTGCACATGAATATATTTTGATTTCACACAATGATGGCATAGATGAAGTTATCTTTTGAGACTCTTCAATTTAAAAAAAAAACCTTTGAAGTAATCATGGGAGAGGGTCCATATTGAATAGCTCACCAAGTTCTCCATATTATCTATACAATATGAGTATGCAATGTAGACCAATAATCATTTGCACATGAATATATTTTGATTTCCCACAAGTATGGCATAGATGAGGTTCTCTATTGAGACTCTTTAATTTGTATAAAAACCTTGGAAGGAATCATGGGAGAGGGTCCATATTGAACATTTCACCAAGTTGTACATGCTCTCCTCTTCATGCTAGATTTATCATAACATGCCTTTGAGCTTGACAGGGATACCTCTACCTCAATGATTCCGCCTTTTTTTGAGGGATTTGCAACCTCCTCATTGTGTAATTAGTCCATTTGTTCTCTTAATAGTTAACTTGTAACTTAATGAGTGTAATTTATTCAATTTATTCCCAAGACATCCAAACACCAACTTGTGTCTTCCCTCACAACTGATGTGGCATATTATGTGTAATATCATCTCATCTAAAGGTGCTGGAAATGAAGAATATTTCACTCATCTTCTTTTCACTTCTAATACATTTTGAAGATAAGGAAGTCATAATACTATAGTTGTAATACCTGCAAACTTGACTCTCTTTATTTGACTCAGATAGAGTATAGAAATGAAACTTTGGTTCGAACATAAAGATAAACCTTTAATTAGCGTTTATGTATCAATGCCAATAATTAGCATACTAACATATATCTGTAATTTAGCTAATTATGTTGGAACACATCATGTTTCTTATATAATGGAACTAATACCTTATTTATTACTTCTTATGCAGTGGTAGAACTCATAGTTTTGATAAAGAAACTTTTGGAGATGGGAAGCTCACGTAACATAACAAGAAAAACTAGAAGGAATATTCCCATTTAAAAGGAAAATGAGGTAAGAGAAAAGGCTAGGTTGGCAATGGAGAGAGTGAGACATGGTCTAGACATTTCCATTGATACTGCGACCAATCCTAACAAATTTGAATACATAAAAACCTCTACTTCAGAACCGCGGGTGAAGTGGTTGCGTCCAACAGACCCAACTCAAGTTCCAACATCAACACAGTCTCGAACTGATAATCCATCAATGAGCCATGTCGAAGCTCTTGAATACATAGGTGTATTGAGAGACATTGAGTATGAAGCGTTGGACCTAGGAGAAATCATTTATTTGTAATCTCTCCAAGAAGACCACAACCATGTTGAGCACACTCCCAATATTTACCGACATGTGAACGAAGCACAACAACAAAGAATCCCTGAGATCCATAGCTCATGTCCACCTTCCCTACCTCAACTATCTACTGCAAGAAAAAGGACTCCTAGACGTATCCATGTGGATGAAATTTGTCAGTCAGGCCTTGAAGGTAAGTTTCCCAAATGAACTATCGATTGCAAAAGTAGCAAATTAATGAAGGAATATTTTGAATCCAAAGGCGGTGCAGGTAATGTCAATTGTTACTGTTTATGAAAGTCAAATTGTTTAGTTGTTGTTAGGAGAATTCTGGGCATAAATATGGTTAGATGTTTAGAGGCTAAAAATCATATTGTTAGAAATCCCCAATCTGCTTTTAATGCAATTGGGAAGACGTCCCATACTAAAGATATTTGTGTGGCTCATCATGTGTTATCAGAATCAGTTGTAAGCAAGTCCACATGGCAATGTCGCCTCTTTTCTCACACTTCTTAGATACTTAAATTAAATAGAAAAGTTGTTCAGATACTCGGTTATAAGAGAAAATTTGCAAACTCCAGGTGGAAAATATTGTTGGGCTCTTGTTGGCAAGTTTCATCGTCGTGATATGAAGCTAATTGATGCTATTAAGGACTTAGCACACAATTTCTAGCATGATGATACCAGACCTTCATATAATCAAATAGATGTGCTAAATCTGAGAAAAGGTTCTACTGAACGTGAACCCCACGTCAAACACTTCCTTGACACAACACAAAATGAACTCTATGAGAGATTCAGGAATGAGCACACACAATTGAACCTGGGCGAAAGGTCCTTTGAGAAATGTAAACCATGGTATGTTTGTATATGCATTGATAGAAACATATGATGTTGTAGATACCATGTAGAATATGAATATTTGTATGACCCGTATATACATATATTTTGTGATTTTCATACTAACCTTAAGCAGGGATACAATGAATCCGTAATACCATTGAATGCATCGAGAGATTTTATCGTCAACATCATGTGTCCAAGGCATAAAGGAAAAAAATACTATGGAAAATCATGTCTATATGGGAATTGTTCCAGGTGCATTGGGCATTCTTTTTTTAACCATTGCATTCATGGAAGCGATGAGCATTAATTTGGAAATATGAGCGTGGATATGTAGAGCTTCAAGTACGTAACCTGTCAATCATATAGTATGAAGGAAAGTAAAAAGATTGCATTGGTGAAGTCACAGGTGCAGATGATTATTGCATGTTTTCCCTCTTACATGTTCAGTTTCTACATATACATTCTTTAAAGGTCACATTCTAATACAACCCTTGTTTTCATTGAAACATGTATGGGTATGTGATTTTTTTATCGAGTTTTACAAGAAAACTAAGCAGTATGTTCAACATGTGCATGTAGCGTGATGGCAGGATGAGTAGTATAGAAAATGCAGGGACAAATTTCCCATTGGGACCATATTGTCAATTGTATATTTTGTAGAAAAATACACCCTTCAGCCACAAAATGAAATTCATAGTCAATACTATCATTTCGACCAAGTCAGCATCATGGTACATATTACATATAGGCATGGACCTGAGAGTAGCATTAACAATAGGATAATACAAAAGAAGACAAACTTTTACATAAGTGGTGATAGATGCCATGATCTGCATTATGCGCAACACTGTTTTTGAATTTTCTATGATCAGCTAAAGGAGGGAGATATATAGATGGATCAGCATTGGATATGGTCAGATGGTTGTGTGGGCTAGTTCAAAAATTCCTGAGTCTTCCAATGGATGAGTATGTTACATAATACTTATAATGTGACGCATATATGGAACTAATTTGAGACTGAGCATCACAAAGGTGAGCATGATGGGGTCAGTGCATGCATCAAGACTACACTACAAAGGAAGGAGATGAGGTTTACCAGAAACCCCCATATCAAAGATGCACAATTCATAGTTCAATGGTGCTCTGCAACAATGTCAGACCGAACTATAGTGCAACATACATCAACAGGGGTAGGAAGGCTAGTTAGGATTTTTTGGCATGTGGTTGACATAGATCAATCACATTCCTATAGTTGCGGCATAGTACAAGGAACATGTGTATTTCATTCCATTCGAAGCTCAAATAACCCGCTATTTGAAATATGGATGCATAAACTTGCTTGCTTTTGCAACCCTTGTATTAGCGGTGAATGGGATGAATATGAATGCATGGATTGGGTTGATGATTGGGATCGTGTGTCACTTGCAATAGACCCACATGTAGTCAGTGAAAGAAACAACTTAGAGGAGGGTTAGTTAGTGATTTCAATAGACTATGACCATATCTCAGATCTTGTACAACCAGGACACATATATCTAGTTGTTGCCCCAAAAGACAATGAATGGGGCATGAATTATTGGTTGGCATGATGCATTCAAGGTAAGAAAATACTGAACGGATCATTGATTGATGATGAAGGCAATGAATTTCCTATTGGCTTGATGGTAATTGAGACTGAATATCTTACACTATGTTGGAAATCAAGAAGAACTAGTGGGCATATATTCATGGATTATAGACCAGGTTTTGTAGGCTGTCACTTCACAAACTTGATTGTTGGCATGAACATCCATCTACAGACAATGTCAACCAAGAACATAACTAAGCCACATTACTTCTTTTATCATTCAGAGCACAAGAGATTGATGGAGGCAATTAGCAACAGAGAAGAGCCAGATGGCTATATTGAATGAGATTGGGTAATTGCGCTTACACTCCACTTGGGTGAAACCCTAGTTTTCAAAATCTGGCTTGAAGGCATTCCCGATACATGCGCAGTCAGGTGGGAGGCCACCCTGGCCATAATCTCATGCCATGATCCCAACAAACCTGATGGTTCATCCCTCCATAATTACACTTAATTACACTTGAGTCGACCTTTGTCTAATTCCTTAAATTAAGATAAATAAACAGAAACCACTCAACCCATAAATAATCAATTTATCATAAACCCATCAATCCATTGGGTGCATGAGAGTCAAGAACAATGGAAAATTAATTACACTTGAAGGAACTCTAATCCATTCTAGTGGTATAAAAATGCTTAAAGGAGAGTGAGAGTATCAATGCACCAAATTATGTAATCACAAGTATGAATTGTCAGCTTACACTAAATAATTTAATTGTCCGAACAAAATATTGTCTTCAAACAACATCTATATTCCAAATAACTAAAAAATGAATAGCATGCCAATGTTGTGGTCATTTGGAATGGTATTGTATTTTGGATGGAGTTTGAAATACAATAAACTCAACACTCATAGGTAACAATTGTTTAGTTTTAGTTTTGAAAGGCACATTCGTGCATGGAGTTATTATCTATTCCCTATGTTCAAGTGATATGATTAGAGACAATTGACTATTTTTCCCATCCCTTTCACACTGTTAACACTAAATTTATTTTTGTCTAAATTGCTCCTATTGCCTTCAAAATTTTAAGTTCTCAGGGGTGATTGAGCTATTTTCCCAAAGTTTTCTCATTAAAATATGTCCAAGTTGGCAAAGAAGAGAAGGTAAAGAAGTTTAGGGAAAAAGACATAAATTTTTCACAAATGGGGATAAATTTCTTATTAATTTTTGAAGGAAACCTAAAAATGGGTTTTATAAAGATTTTATTTTCTTTATACTCAAAAATTAATAGTTTTGAATATTCTAAAGTCAAAGAGAGGGCCTTATTTATAGAAACCAAGTTTAATAAAGTTTTACGGGCTAAAACAAGGTTTATTACCTTCTTAAAGGTATAATCAAAACATTGGCAAATAAAATAATCCGGTGGCTAAGGTAAAAAGTGAAACTTGAATCAACGGGTAATATTATTTCTGGAGGATAAAGTTGCGCGCTAATTAAAACCAAAAGTGCTCTGCGGAATGCATATGTGTAAAGTTGATCCGACTGCGGATAATTAAAGTGAATTAAATCAATGGTTATTGTAAATTCCGGAGCCCAAACTTGCACGTTGCATAAAATAAAGGAGCCGAGCTGAATTCATTAGATGGTGCTTCATCCGACGGTTAAAAAATAAAGTGAAAAGTAATCTACGGCTGAAAATAATTCTGGAGCCCAGACTTGCACGTCGGATAAAAGAAAGGAGCCCAGCGGAATTCATTATATGGTGCATGATCCGACGATGGAAGGTTAAAGGCTGATCGCATCTATGGCTGTGAGGGATTCCGGAGCATGAAGTTGCACGGTGGTTAAAAGAAGGAAGCCTAGCGGAAAGGAGTACATGGCACTTGATCCTACAGTTGAAAACTAAAAGTAATTAGATCAAGGGTCACAAAGGAATCCGGAATAAAAAGATGCATGTTAGATAATCTAGAAAGGAGGCTCCGGAATAAACCATCCTATATAAATAAATTTGACTTGGTTTTTTAAACTTGGTTTTTTAAACTTGGTTTTAAAATTAATTTCATTTGTTGCACGCCCTGAAGGGAGGAAACAGTCCACCATATTTCAAAGCTTAACTTTTAAGTGTTTTCAATCACAGGGAAATGGCGGAGATAAGGAGTCAGCTGGAAATTGTTTTCTTTTTTAGAACAAGAGAAGGGAAGCCACCATTCGACAATGCATAATAAAATCATCCCAGAAGAGTTGCATAAATATTTACAGTGGGAGCATTCATGAAGTTAAACAGTTCAAGGTTTAGAAGGAACTTAGCCTATTTTTATGAAAATGACTATTTCAGTCATTTCATGCAACGAATTGTTTACAACAAACAAAGAAGAAATTTCCAAAACAGAAAGAGGTTTCTCATCATAACATATTAATATACAATAACCTATATCATTTTTTACTCAGGTGCTACAGGTTAAGAGCAGCAAAGTCATCTTCTTAGGGAAAATATTCAGATTTCGAAATGACTATTCTAGTCATCCAACAAAAATAATTGTTTAGATCAAATGAAGATGTATTTTGCGAAATTGGGAGAGGATTTTCTTCACAAAGTACCTATATACAAAAAAATATTTCAGTTTTCACACAGGTGCTATGTTTTAGTAGAAACAAAATCAGTTGTACAGGCCAGTTTTGAGGTTTTCCAAAAGACTATTTCAGCCATCCACTTCAAAGAATTGTTTTGGGCAAATAGGATTTAATTTGACAAAACTGAGAGAGGGTTTTATTCTTAAAAGGCCTACGATAAAAAAACTCCTACATTTTTTACACAATAATCACATGTTGGGATATTTGTAAATATCTTTACAGGTCATTTTTCCAGAAATATACAATTTTATTATATGAGTCATCAGCTTCAAAGGAATATTTCGAGGATATTGAGATTATTATGGAGAAATGAAGACATGGGTTTTGTTGGGCACATGTCCAGTTATAAAACCCTCTCCCAGATTCCATACAGTTGTCACCATGGGAGATATGCAGGAGAAACTTTGTTGTAATTATTTTTAATTTTTAGAAGTAGGGTTAGGTTTTGAATTCTAAGTTAGGTAAAGACTTTTCTTATATAAATGAGAATGTAATTGATTTTGAGGGGAGGATTTTCAAGAGTGGAGAGGATCTACATTGCAATGGCTTCACATTTTCAGTAAATGAATGAAATTTGCAGAGGAGGAATGTAAAATCTTTTTCATGTCAGAGATTCTTGTGTCATCTTTTCTTTAGTAAGTGATTTCTTTATGTGATTGTTTATCCTATTTCTCACTCCATTTTGTATTTGATTTCATGCTTGAGCATTATTTTTTATGGCCTAGAATTCATCATGCATGCTCTAGGTCCGTTGTTCAAGAATTTTCAAAATATTTTCTTCTAAAGTCTTGCAGAATTCACCCTAGAGGTGCTTTGTTTGATGGAATGTCTCCCTTTGTCCACTAATCAACCTGCTAATACCTCAAGACTGAGGAAATGGTGCCTATCTTGCCTCTGTTCATAAAATTCCAAAACCCTACCTCCTGCAATCTATTTCAGATCTGATTATTGACTCCATTGCCCAATGGTCTCCTCCATGACCATCCTACCAAGTCTTTTAAAACAAACTTGTCCTATTTGTCCCATCAGAAATCTGACCTTCTGAGTGTCTTTGATTGAATATCTTGAGTATAAAAAACTTTGTAAATAGGTAGAGATCCCTCTTTGATTGTATTAGGTTAGAAATACATTCTAAAGTGGTTTTTGCTGTTACCTTGGGATCTACCTTTTCACAACCTGGGTACATTCTGAGTGCTGACAAATTGGCGCCGTTGCCGGGGAACGAAGGTTCAAATATTCCCTGGGTATAAACGACATACTTTCAGATTTGACTGTTGATGGTGAACGATAGTCAGATATCAGCAAGGTTGTGCATCTTTCACCTGGCGACTCCATCTTTGAAGAATCCAGTTTTCATAACTCCTATGGCGACTCCACTGTCAAAAGATTGCAAAGTTTGAAGAAGTTGATTCAGTTTATTCATTCGTCGATATGAGTTCGTTGTTTGCAAGGTATTCTCCTATGAATCGTGCTCACATTCCTAGTTTCCCAAATCGAATACCTAAAGTGGATTGGCAAATAGGTCTTCCAAAGTTTAAATATCAAAAGATTGATGATGCTGCCCTTCATTTGGTTAGATTTCATATGCATATACATAAGCTGGGAGTTAAATTGCATGAGGATTCTTTAATGAAAATGTTCATGGCTACTCTATAAGGAGATCCAAAGTCATGGTATGAGGGGTTACCATCAGAAAGTCTATCTTCCCTTACTGATTTTCATATAGTATTTCATGAACATTACCAAAACCAATACCCCTCTTTGTTGCTGGTTCAAGATTGTTGTATGCATGCTAAAGGTTTGATTGAGGATTTGAAAAAATTGTATGGTGATGATGAGTTAGTGGATGAAGAGATTTTATAAATTTTATATCAGAACCCATTTCAGAAAAAAGAAACACAAATTAGCTATCTTCACATTCAAGAAAAATCTCAGCAGTTAATAATCTCATCCTCTACTGAAAGAGACATGAGCCAAAACTCTGATTCAACCAGCTACATTTCTTTTGCTGAAGTAGATGATAATTTGCAGCAATATTGTCATTCTTTGTGTGACCAAGAAGGAATTTGGGATGGTCAATCAAACCCTTCTTCATACTATTCAACTACTGAAGTTTTGTTTCAAGATGAGGCTGCTTATTCCCAATCAGAAAATTCCTTTTTGCAGCAGCAATTTCCTCTAAATTATAATGCTTCTGTGGGTGATTACAAAAAGAATTCTGGTTCTACAAATTTTCAGTCTTACAGTCCCTCCACGTATTTATTTTCTGAAAATACATTTAAAGAGAAATCAGCCCTTGGATTAGAATTGGAAAAAGAATATGAGAATGAAGATGATCAACCTATTGATGTGAAAGAAGACGGTTATACTCTTGATGGTTTTTCTAATGATTGTGGTCAGCTTGTTGAAAATTATGTTAGTGATGGCTTTAAAGAAAATTTTAGCCGACTTATATATAATGAAAATGAAGAGCAATCATGGCATCAATCTCAGTATGTGAAAGAACCAACAGTGTGCAGTAAACAAAGGGATCACAAAGAAGGAGATGAGGACTCTCAATGGGATGTTTCTTTAAATCTTTCCAATTCAGAAATATTTTGTCAAGAAGACATCTTTCTGTTTAATCTTGTTGAAGAACAAAATGATATTCCTCTTGAAGTGCTTGAGAATAATGGAGTTGTAAACGTAGAAATATCAAATGAAGTTGCTGATATATCATTGAAAGACAATCATGAGAATTCCTTCCAAAGCTATTCTAAAGATCTGTTTGACAATATCCAAGAGGAGTTACCTTTTGGACAGCCTTGTCATGACAAACAAGTGATTGAGTATTTTGAAATTTGTCATGTTTTTTATGATCCAGTAACAGAGTACATGGATAAATATTTCAGATGGAGTAGTTGGTTATATGTTTGCAGCAAGGGACAAATTTTTCATCTATTTTTTTCTTATGTTCTAATTTCGATGAAGCATGAGGAAGAAATGGAAATATTGGATAAATTGCTTGATTGGCTTCATTGGAAGTCAAATTTTGCTTGATTGGGCATTTGTTCTTAGTTAAGTAGGATAGGTAGGTATGAATAAGCTCGACATGGTGAGCATCTCTTTCAGTAGTTTTCAGTTTGGTTTCAGTTTCAAGTGCAATTCAGTTACAGGTTACAGGTTGACAGAGTGGGATTTGGTTGCAAAATGGTTTCAGTTGATGGTTCAGTTCAAAACAGGTTGAGGATTTCAGAGAAAGGTTAAGAGAAACCGAATGGATTTTGCACCTGGTGTACGGGCTCTTTGCTACCTCGCAGGGAGGATAGCATCCCCAGTTGGAGCCAGTTGTTAACACTAAATTTATTTTTGTCTAAATTGCTCCTATTGCCTTCAAAATTTTAAGTTCTCAGGGGTGATTAAGCTAGTTTCCCAAATTTTTCTCATTAAAATATGTCCAAGCTGGCAAAGAAGAGAAGCTAAAGAAGTTTAGGGAAAAAGACATAAATTTTTCACAAATGGGGCAAAATTTCTTATTAATTTTTGAAGGAAACCTAAAAATGGGTTTTATAAAGATTTTATTTTCTTTATATTCAAAAATTAATAGTTTTGAATATTCTAAAGTCAAAGAGAGGGCCTTATTTATAGAAATCAAGTTTAATAAAGTTTTACGGGCTAAAACAAGGTTTATTACCTTCTTAAAGGTATAATCAAAACATTGGCAAATAAAATAATCCGGTGGCTAAGGTAAAAAGTTAAACTTGAATCAACGGGTAATATCATTTCCGGAGGATAAAGTTGCACGCTAATTAAAACCAAAAGTGCTCCGCGGAATGCATATGTGTAAAGTTGATCCGACGGCGGATAATTAAAGTGAATTAAATCAATGGTTATTGTAAATTCCAGAGCCCAAACTTGCACATTGCATAAAATAAAGGAGCCCAGCAGAATTCATTAGATGGTGCTTCATCCGACGGTTAAAAAATAAAGTGAAAAGTAATCTACGGCTGAAAATAATTCCGGAGCCCAGACTTGCACGTCGGATAAAAGAAAGGAGCCCAGCGGAATTCATTATATGGTGCATGATCTGACGATGGAAGGTTAAAGGCTAATCGCATCTATGGCTGTGAGGGATTCTGGATCATGAAGTTGCACGGTGGTTAAAAGAAGGAACCCTTGTGGAAAGGATTACATGGCACTTTATCCTACAGTTGAAAACTAAAAGTAATTAGATCAAGGGTCACAAAGGAATCCGGAATAAAAAGATGCATGTTAGATAATCTAGAAAGGAGGCTCCGGAATAAACCATCCTATATAAATAAATTCGACTTGGTTTTTTAAACTTGGTTTTAAAAATAATTTCATTTGCTACACGAGCCGAAGGGAGGAAACAGTCCACCATATTTCAAAGCTTAACTTTTAAGTGTTTTCAATCACAGGGAAATGGTAGAGATAAGGAGTCAGTTGGAAATTGTTTTCTTTTTTAGAATAAGAGAAGGGAAGCCACCATTCGACAATGCATAATCAAATCATCCCAGAAGAGTTGCATAAATATTTACAGTGGGAGCATTCATGAAGTTAAACAGTTCAAGGTTTAGAAGGAACTTAGCCTATTTTTCTAAAAATGACTATTTCAGTCATTTTATGCAACGAATTGTTTACAGCAAACAAAGAAGAAATTTCCAAAACGGAACGACATTTCTCATCATAAGATCTTAGTCTACAATAACGTATATCAGTTTTTACTCAGGTGCTATAGGTTACGAGCAGCAAAGTCATCTTCTTAGGGAAAATATTCAGATTTCGAAATGACTGTTCTAGTCATCCAACAAAAATAATTGTTTAGATCAAATGAAGATGTATTTTGCGAAATTGGGAGAGGATTTTCTTCACAATGTACCTATATACAAAAAAATCTTTCAGTTTTCACAGAGGTGCTATGTTTTAGTAGAAACAAAATCAGTTGTACAGGCTAGTTTTCAGGTTTTCCAAAAGACTATTTCAGCCATCCACTTCAAAGAATTGTTTTGGACAAATAGGATTTAATTTGACAAAACTGAGAGAGGTTTTTATTCTTAAAAGGCCTATGATCAAAAACCTCCTACAGTTTTTACACAGTAATCACAGGTTGGGATATTTGTAAATATATTTACAGGTCATTTTTCCAGAAATATACAATTTTATTATATTAGTCATCAGCTTCAAAGGAATATTTCGAGGAGATTGAGATTATTATGGAGAAATGAAGACATGTGTTTTGTTGGGCACATGTCCAGTTATAAAAACCTCTCCCAGATTCCATACAGTTGTATCCATGGGAGATATGCAAGAGAAACTTTGTTGTAATTATTTTTAATTTTTAGAAGTAGGGTTACGTTTTGAATTCTAAGTTAGGTAAAGACTTTTCTTATATAAATGAGAATGTAATTGATTTTGAGGGGAGGATTTTCAAGAGTGGAGAGGATATACATTGTAATGGCTTCACATTTTCAGTAAATGAATGAAATTTGCAGAGGAGAAATGTAAAATCTTTTTCATGTCAGAGATTCTTGTGTCATCTTTTCTTTAGTAAGTGATTTCTTTATGTGATTGTTTATCTTGTTTCCCACTCCATTTTGTATTTGATTTCATGCTTGAGCATTAGTTTTTATGGCCTGGAATTCATCATGCATGCTCTAGGTCCGTTGTTCAAGCATTTTCAAAATATTTTCTTCTAAAGTCTTGCAGAATTCATCCTAGAAGTGCTTTGTTTGATGGAATGTCTCCCTTTCTCCACTAATCAACCTGCTAATACCTCAAGAATGAGGAAATGGTGCCTATCTTGCCTCTGTTCATAAACTTCCAAAACCCTACCTCCTGTAATCTATTTCAGATCTGATTATTGACTCCATTACCCAATGGTCTCCTCCATGACCATCCTACCAAGTCTTTTAAAACAAACTTGTCCTATTTGTCCCATCAGAAATCTGATCTTCTGAGTGTCTTTGATTGAATATATTGAGTATAAAAAACTTTGTAAATAGGGAGAGATCCCTCTCTGATTGTATTAGGTCAGAAATACATTCTAAAGTGGTTTTTGATGTTACCTCGGGATCTACCTTTTCACAACTTGGGTACATTCTAAGTGCTAACAAACTGGCGCCGTTGCCGGGGAACGAAGGTTCAAATATTCCCTAGGTATAAACGACATACTTTCAGATTTGACTGTTGATGGTGAACGATAGTCAGATATCAGCAAGGTTGTGCATCTTTCACCTGGTGACTCCATCTTTGAAGAATCCAGTTTTCATAATTCCTATGGCGACTCCACTGTCAAAAGATTGCAAAGTGTGAAGAAGTTGATTCAGTTTATTCATTCGTCGATATGAGTTCGTTGTTTGCAAGGTATGCTCCTATGAATCGTGCTCACATTCTTGGTTTCCCAAATCGAATAACTAAAGTGGATTGGAAAACAGGTCTTCCAAAGTTTAAAGATCAAAAGATTGATGATGTTGCCCTTCATTTGGTTAGATTTCATATGCATATACATAAGCTGGGAGTTAAATTGCATGAGGATTCTTTAATGAAAATGTTCATGGCTACTCTAGAAGGAGATGCAAAGTCATGGTATGAATGGTTACCATCAGAAAGTCTATCTTCCCTTACTGATTTTCATACAGTATTTCATGAACATTACCAAAACCAATACCCCTCCTTGTTGTCGGTTCAAGATTGTTGTATGCATGCTAAAGGTTTCATTGAGGATTTGAAAAAATTGTATGGTGATGATGAGTTAGTGGATGAAGAGATTTTATAAATTTTATATCAGAACCCATTTCAGAAAAAAGAAACACAAATTAGCTATCTTCACATTCAAGAAAAATCTCAGCAGTTAATAATCTC
>LPNX010986802.1:107832-177699 GCA_001517045.1 Pseudotsuga menziesii | reverse complement strand
ACATGAGCCAAAACTCTGATTCAACCAGCTACATTTCTTTTGCTGAAGTAGATGATAATTTGCAGCAATATTGTCATTCTTTGTGTGACCAAGAAGGAATTTGGGATGGTTAATCAAACCCTTCTTCATACTATTCAACTACTGAAGTTGTGTTTCAAGATGAGGCTGCTTATTCCCAATCAGAAAATTCCTTTTTGCAGCAGCAATTTCCTCTAAATTCTAATGCTTCTGTGGGTGATTACAAAAAGAATTCTGATTCTACAAATTTTCAGTCTTACAGTCCCTCCACGTATTTATTTTTTGAAAATACATTTAAAGAGAAATCAGCCCTTGGATTAGAATTGGAAAAAAGATATGAGCATGAAGATGATCAGCCTATTGATGTGAAAGAAGACAGCCTATTGATGTGAAAGAAGACGGTTATACTCTTGATGGTTTTTCTGATGATTGTGGTCAGCTTGTTGAAAATTATGTTAGTGATGGCTTTAAAGAAAATTTTATCTGACTTATATATAATGAAAATGAAGAGCAATCATGGCATCAATCTCAATATGTGAAAGAACCAATAGTGTGCAGTAAACAAAGGGATCACAAAGAAGGAGATGAGGACTCTCAATGGGAAGTTTCTTTAAATCTTTCCAATTCAGAAATATTTTGTCAAGAAGACATCTTTCTGTTTAATCTTGTTGAAGAACAAAATGATATTCCTCTTTAAGTGCTTGAGAATAATGGAGTTGTAAACGTAGAAATATCAAATGAAGTTGCTGATATATCATTGAAAGACAATCATGAGAATCCCTTTCAAAGCTATTCTAAAGATCTGTTTGACAATATGCAAGAGGAGTTACTTTTTGGACAGCCTTGTCATGACAAACAAGTGATTGAGTATTTTGAAATTTGTCATGTTTTTTATGATCCAGTAACATAGTACATGGATAAATATTTCAGATGGAGTAGTTGGCTATATGTTTGCAGCAAGGGACAAATTTTTCATCTATTTTTTTCTTATGTTCTAATTTCGATGAAGCATGAGGAAGAAATGGAAATATTGGATAAATTGCTTGATTGGCTTCATTGGAAGTCAGATTTTGCTTGATTGGGCATTTGTGCTTAGTTAAGTAGGATAGGTAGGTATGAATAAGCTCGACATGGTGAGCATCTCTTTCAGCAGTTTTCAGTTTGGTTTCAGTTTCAAGTGCAATTCAGTTGCAGGTTATAGGTTGACAGAGTGGGATTTGGTTGCAAAATGGTTTCAGTTGATGGTTCAGTTCAAAACAGGTTGAGGATTTCAGAGAAAAGTTAAGAGAAACCGAATGGATTTGGCACCTGGTCTACGGGCTCTTTGCTACCTCGTAGGGAGGATAGCATCCCCAGTTGGAGCCAGTTGTTAACACTAAATTTATTTTTGTCTAAATTGCTCCTATTGCCTTGAAAATTTTAAGTTCTTAGGGGTGATTGAGCTGGTTTCCCAAAGTTTTATCATTAAAATATGTCCAAGTTGGCAAAGAAGAGAAGGTAAAGAAGTTTAGGGAAAAAGACATAAATTTTTCACAAATGGGGCAAAATTTCTTATTAATTTTTGAAGGATACCTAAAAATGGGTTTTAGAAAGATTTTATTATCTTTATATTCAAAAATTAATAGTTTTGAATATTCTAAATTCAAAGAGCGGGCTTTATTTATACAAACCAAGTTTAATAAAGTTTTATAGGCTAAAACAAGGTTTATTACCTTCTTAAAGGTATAATCAAAACATTGGCAAATAAAATAATATGGTGGCTAAGGTAAAAAGGGAAACTTGAATCAACGGGTAATATTATTTCCGGAGGGTAAAGTTGCATGCTAATTAAAACCAGAAGTGCTCCGCGGAATGCATATGTGTAAAGTTGATTCGACAGCGGATAATTAAAGTGAATTAAATCAATGGTTATTATAAATTCCGGAGCCCAAACTTGCACATTGATTAAAACCAAAACTGCTCCGCGGAATGCATATGTGTAAAGTTGATCCGATGGCGGATAATTAAAGTGAATTAAATCAATGGTTATTGTAAATTCCGGAGCCCAAACTTGCACGTTGGATAAAATAAAGGAGCCCAGCGGAATTCATTAGATGGTGCTTCATCCGACGGTTAAAAAATAAAGTGAAAAGTAATCTACAGCTGAAAATAATTCCGGAGCCCAGACTTGCACGTCGGATAAAAGAAAGGAGCCCAGCGGAATTCATTATATGGTGCATGATCCGACGATGGAAGGTTAAAGGCTGATTGCATCTACGGCTATGAGGGATTTCGGAGCATGAAGTTGCATGGTGGTTAAAAGTAGGAATCCTGGCGGAAAGGAGTACGGTTGAAAACTAAAAGTAATTAGATCAAGGGTCACAAAGGAATCCGGAATAAAAAGATGCATGTTAGATAATATGGAAAGGAGGATCTGGAATAAACCATCCTATATAAATAAATTTGACTTGGTTTTAAAAATAATTTCATTTTCTACACGCACCGAAGGGAGGAAAGAGTCCACCATATTTCAAAGCTTAACTTTTAAGTGTTTTCAATCATAGGGAAATGGCGGAGATAAGGAGTCAGCTGGAAATTGTTTTCTTTTTTAGAACAAGAGAAGGGAAGCCACCATTCAACAATGCAGAAGAAAATCAGCCCAGAAGAGTTGCAGAAATATTTACAGTGGGAGCATTCATGAAGTTAAACAGTTCAAGGTTTAGAAGGAAATTAGCCTATTTTTCTGAAAATGACTGTTTGAGCCGTTTTATTCAACGAATTTGTTACAGCAAACAAAGAAGAAATTTACAAAACTGAACAAGTTTTCTCATAATAACATCTTAATATACAATAACCTCTCTCATTTTTTACTCAAGTGCTACAGGTTAGGAGCAGCAAAGTCATCTTCTTAGGGAAAATATTCAGATTTTGAAATGACTGTTCTAGTCGTCCAACAAAAATAATTGTTTAGATCAAATGAAGATTTATTTTGCGAAACTGGGAGAAAATTTTCTTCACAACGTACCTATCTACAAAAACCTCTTTCAGTTTTCACACAGGTGGTATGGTTTAGCAGAAACAAAATCAGTTGTACAGGCCAGTTTTCAGGTTTTCCAAAAGACTATTTCAGCCATCCACTTCAAAGAATTGTTTTGGACAAATAGGATTTAATTTGACAAAACTGAGAGATTTTTTTATTCTTAACAGGCCTATGATCAAAAACCTCCTTCAGTTTTTACACAGTAATCACAGGTTGGGATATTTGTAAATATCTTTACAGGTCATTTTTCCAGAAATATACAATTTTATCATAGATGAGTCATCAGCTTCAAAGGAATATTTCGAGGATATTGAGATTATTATGGAGAAATGAAGACATGGGTTTTGTTGGGCACATGTCCAGTTATAAAAACCTCTCCCATATTCCATACAACTGTCACCATGGTAGATATGCAGGAGAAACTTTGTTGTAATTATTTTTAATTTTTAGAAGTAGGGTTAGGTTTTGAATTCTAAGTTAGGTAAAGACTTTTCTTATATAAATGAGAATGTAATTGATTTTGAGGGGAGGATTTTCAAGAGCAGGGAGACTCTACATTGTAATGGCTTCACATTTTCAGTAAATGAATGAAATTTGCAGAGGAGGAATGTAAAATATTTTTCATGTCAGAGATTCTTGTGCCATCTTTTCTTCAGTAAGTGATTTCTTTATGTGATTGTTTATCTTTTTCCCACTCCATTTTGTATTTGCTTTCATGCTTGAGCATTGGTTTTTATGGTCTGGAATTCATCATGCATGCTCTAGGTCTGTTGTTCAAGCATTTTCAAAATATTTTCTTCTAAAGTCTTGCAGAATTCACCCTAGAGGTGCTTTGTTTGATGGAATGTCTCCCTTTGTCCACTAATCAACATGCTAATACCTCAAAACTGAGGAAATGGTGCCTATCTTGCCTCTGTTCATAAACTTCCAAAACCCTACCTCCTGCAATCTATTTCAGATCTGATTATTGACTCCATTGCCCAATGGTCTCCTCCACGACCATCCTACCAAGTCTTTTAAAACAAACTTGTCCTATTTGTCCCATCAGAAATCTGACCTTTTGAGTGTCTTTGATTGAATATCTTGAGTATAAAAAACTTTGTAAATAGTGAGAGATCCCTCTCTGATTGTATTAGGTCAGAAATACATTCTAAAGTGGTTTTTGCTGTTACCTCGGGATCTACCTTTTCACAACCTGGGTACATTTTGAGTGCTAACACACACTACTTTTTGTTATCCACTAAGCGGCTATGCAAGAATACAAATTTTCATCATTTGCATCCTCAATTCCTTCTGTTCTTTTTAATTAGAGATTGAATTATCTGAATGTAAATTTCAGGTGAAAATGTTTGATGCATGTATCTTCAATAGACACCCTTCACTAGTTTAATCTTTCACCCATGTTTCTCTTAACTTTTCTAAAGGCATTTAAAATATATGACCATCGTCATTGCTATGATAAACAATACAAGAGAAATCCATAGTAGGTTTTTGGATTTCCATTTAATATTGGAAAAAACATCTAATGTGGTGTAAGAGGCTTACAAATGTGAGTAATAAAAGTGTTGGTCATAAGTGAGATTTCATTGTAGCTAACTAAAACATGCTTATTTTTGTGGTCTTCCATTAGGCTTGTATTTCAACTTTTCAGGATGAAATTTTTTCCAAAATTGGAGGGAGGAAATATTGCTAGGAAACCAACATCATGTCCTTCACAAGTTTGCTAACTCCACACTTTATATTGTTCTCTACATGTCCTCCCTAGTAAACCACTATCTTTGCAACTTTCTCTCCAATTTGTGTTGCATCGGGCTACTATTCAAAAAATAATTGCTCTAATAATGTAAAATGGTATTTGACTTGTGCATTATGCTTTCATCTCTAAATTTTAATTGTTATTCTAGTAAGTTTTTATCCTTCTTCTATTTGAGTCAATAATTAGAATTGAATGTGAAAGAAGAAGGTATAACATAGAGAAAGGTCAAAGAGTTGTTCATGTTTAAGAGATACAGTTTCTATCATATACCATAGCTAAATACACCCATCTTAGGTCTTCTCAGACAACTCAGAGAATGTATTTCCAAGTAAAATTTCTTCTATCTCTTTTTGGTGAAATATAGTTACTTGTTTGCTTGCATATTAAGCATTCCAATCGGGACATATGTGTCAGTAGATATATGAGATAGTATACTTCCTTCCACATCGATGGAAAGAAAATCACATTCAATAGATATCAGAGTTGGACTTGCTCACTATGGAGTATGACACCTCAGTTGTATGGCAATTGTCTGTTCCTTATGTAATGTATAATCATCATGCCCAATATTTATTGTGTTGGACCCAAAGAATTCAATGCAAATTGACTTCCCAAGTCCTTCTTCAACCTTTTAATCATGCTCTTACCATTGCCAAAAATTAGCATGTCATCCCGAAGTGAGAGTGACCAAGTGTCCCTAAACGACATTTTCATGCGACTTGCAACTCAAAATAACTTGGAAATCAGAGGTAGGATCGACAAGAAATCGACTTCGTTGGTATCCTGGAATGCCATTACCTCTAGTGGGCCCTCTCCACCATGTTTTCATGGCCCAGTGACTTCAATGTGCATCAATTTTGTAAACTAGAATTTTGATCAGTTTCCTTCAATGAAACTCTCGCATGGGTGGGTCAACTCTGCAAAACCCTCTACCATGCTAGTCTTGGTGGTGTTCCCATATAGGAATTAGCCATACACACCTATCAGAGTGAATGCCATGCAATATTGTTGCTCCATTTGGTTTTTTGCTCCTGGACTGAGAGTGACCAAGTGTCCCTAAATGACATTTTTAGTCGCCTTGCAAATCGACGAAACTCGATAACCAGAGGTCGAACCGATGAGCCTTCGATTTAATTGGTCTCACGGCATGCCATTACCTCTAGTGGGCCTCTACGCCATGTTTTCATGGCCTAGTGACTTCAATGTACATCGGTTTCATAAACTAGGGTTTTGCTCGGTTTCCTTCAATGCAACTCTCACATGGGTGGGTCAAATCTGCAACACCCTCCATCGTGCGAGTCTTGGTGGTGTTCACATATTGGAATTAGAAATACCCACATGTCAGAGCCAAGTACATGTAATCTTGTTGCTCCGTTTGTTTTTTCGCTCATGGACCGAGAGTGACCAGGTGTCCCTTAACAAAATTTTCATGTGACTTGAAACGCAACATAACTCGGCAAACAGAGGCTGGATCAACGAGCCATCAACTTTGTTGTTCTGCTAGCATGCTATTACCTCTAGTGGGACCTCTCCACCATGTTTGCATGGCCCAATGACTTCAATGTGCATCAGTTTCATAAACTAGGTTTTTTCTTAGTTTCCTTCAATGCAACTATCGAATTGGTGGGTCAACTCTGCAAAACCATCCACCGTGCTAGTCTTGCTGGTGTTCCCATATCGGCATTAGCCATACACACATGTTGGAGTCAATGGAATGCAATATTGCTACTCCATTTGGTTTTCCGCGCCCGGACCGAGAGTGACTAAGTGTCCTTGAACGACATTTTCATGCGACTTACAACTTGACATAACTCGGAAACCAAAGGTTGGATCAACGATTTGTCAACTTCGTTTCTCTCTTAGTATGCCATTACCTCAAGTGGGACCTCTCCACCATGTTTTCATGGCCCAGTGACTTCAATGCGCATCGGTTTTACTTAGTTTCCTTCAATGCAACTCTCGCATTGGTGGGTCAAATCTACAAAAACCTCCACCATGCCAGTATTGGTGGTGTTCCCTTATCATCATTGGAAATACACACCTGTCGAAGCCAACAAAATGCAATCTTATTGCTCTGTTTGTTTTTTCGCTACCAGACTGAGAGAGACCAAGTGTTCTTGAATGACATTTTAATGCAACTTGTAACTTGACATAACTCGACAACCAGAGGTCAGATCGATGAGCTGTCAACTCTGTTGGTATCCTAGCATGCCATTACCTCTAGTGGCATCTCTCCACCATGTTTGCATGGCCCAATGACTTCAATGTGCATCAGTTTTTTAAACTAGGGTTTTGCTCAATTTTCTTTAATGCAACTCTCACATTGGTGGGACAACTCTGCAAAACACTCCACCGTGCCAATCTTGGTAGTGTTCCCATATCGGCATTGGCCATACACATGTGTCGTAGCCAACAGCATGCAATCTTTCTACTCCGCTTGGTTTTTCGCTCCCAGATAGAGAGTGACCAAGTGTCCCTGAATGACATTTTCATGTGACTTGCAACTTGACATAACTCGACAACCAAAGGCTGGATTGATGAGTCGTCGACTCTGTTGGTCTCTTGGCATGCCATTACCTCTAGTGGGTCCTCTCCACCATGTTTGGATGGCCCAATGAAACCATTATGCATTAGTTTTGTAAACTAGGGTTTTTCTTAGTAAATTTATTGATGTTGTAATTTGTTGTAACAAGAGGTTCTCGATATGTTATATGCTTGGAAAGAGTGCCTTGAGGGATGCATCATGGTGTTAATGTACACTTTGACTAGGGTTTATTTTGTTGGGTTTCCTTGTGATATTAGTATGAATATAAGTGAAATATTGCACCATAGTGAACACCTTCACACACATGTTGAGGAGAAGCAACTAAGCATAATAACCACCTTGGCACACATATTGAGGATAAGCATTGGAGCATTGTAACCACCTCTTACACATATGTCGAGGAGCATTGGGAATAAGAAGATGTAGTACACAACTAGGGGAGGAATTCATATATGTAAGTAAACCTCGGAGAAGGAGATATAATACTAGACGAATTGGTGGTTGTCTTGCAGAATCTATAGCTCTTGTTGTGAAGGAAAAGCAGGTAGAATTAGGGTTCCAACCCTGTAGAATATACAAAGAAAAGAGATAATGTTTTTGGTGATATTGCAGTCTTGTTCTTGTGTGATATATGGATGTTTGGGAAATACCATGGAAAACTTAACTTGATAAGTCTCGAGATTCTTTTGATTCCTTGCTTAGAAGAAGATTTTTTTAAGTTTAGTTGATTTTCCATGGAGGTCTTGGTGCTTGTGTTGATGCAATAGACAAAGACCTAGGTTTTGAGGAATCATCCTAGGATAGACATGTTGACGTCAAAACTGGTGCTAGACTTGTCTGGAATTCCATGTGCTTCTATGATGAAAGATAATTAGGGTTTATAAACCCTAACAAGGAAAACAATTATAGTGTGGATACCTTAATGACAACAATGATAGTTTGGGCCTAGCTTCACTTATGGTTTCCAAATATATATACATACATATAATATATATACATATACATAAGAACTATTTCAATTGTCCAAATATTATGTACTTGGATATTTGAATTTTAGCTTATATTATCTTTATGATTGGGTAGATTCTAACACTAGTCATGCATGCTAATTTGGGATAATTTTGGGTTGAATTTGTTAAGTAAACTTTAATGGTGTTTATTTCATTAGATATCATAAGTTCAAACCTTTAAATAGGTCATCATGCACTTATGTACACTCAAAGAGAACATGTCACTACAAAAGGAATGATCAATAGGGATGACACGATAGGAAGTGAGTGGGTAAGATAGGAAGGCAAGGAAGTGACCTTAGGCTATTATAGGTGGGTAAGAAGGCTATTAGTGCTGCCCTAAATAGGATATTACAGTCAAGAAGTTAGGGTAGCTTAGGATGAGTTAGTGATGTGTCTTATGGTTTCCTACTAGGTAGTATTACAGTCTAGTTTTATAGGTAGTCCTAGGGTTAGTAAAGGTTAGAAAATGGAGTAGAAGGCCTATTGATATGGACAAGGAAAGTCCAAAACACATGTAAGATGAAGATGAGCTATGTTTTACTTATTTCACTATGGTTTATAAAAGGAGTGCTCATGAATCTCTAACCCTAGCTTATGTGAAGTAATCCATGCTTAAGCTTTGAAGTATTTCATTTGATTAGTATATAAAGAATATGTGGCATATGACTACAAATGTTAGGCATGCTCAAATACAAACAAAAAGGTACTTTATAAGAGGTCGCAAGAGATGGTTGGGTAGGGTTGGTATTAGGGTTTACCTCCTAGGTTTAGGGTTTCATCATTGATTCTAAACCCTAGGATATGCATTCTAACCCCAAAACACCATTTAAGTTAGGGTTTCCTCATTGATTATAAAGCCTAGGTTATGCATGCTAACCTTTAAACTTCAGTTAGGGTTAGGGTTTCCTCGTTGATTATAAACCATAGGTTATGCATGCTAACCCTTAAATCGTTAAAATTGCAACAAGTACAATAGATCATTAAAATTGCAACTGCTCAATAGATCGTCATAGAAGACACATATTCATTAAGTTGTTTCATTTTTTATTTGTCAAGGAAGAACAATTTTTATGGGACGTTTCATCATATTGTACAAACTCAACCTATTTTGCAACCGACATACATTGACATAGACCCCAATCAATCCAATTTTCATAAATATAGGACTGTCAAACTAAGAATGATTTCCAGCCAAGTCAAAATGATTATGACAGTCCAAAACACTAATTTCCAACTTGTCAAAATGAGTGTACAATCCCAAATGCAAGTACTAATGATAAACAAGAATTGAAATGGCACTTTGAATTAGTGAAAGGTACCATTAAACAAAATTATTTCCAACCAAGCATTTACCATTATCACAGTCCTATATTTCACTTTTTATCTTGTCAAGACAAAGGTACAATGTTTTTCAGTAAACATCAGTGATAAACAATTTTATAAATGCCAATTTTCCAAGCCAATGGGACTCTTAAAACAAATCAAATTTCCAGTCAAGTAAAATGTCTTATGAAAGTACAAGATGTAATTTCCAATCAAGTATTTAATGTCTTATGACAATCCAAGATGTAATTTCTAGTCAAGTAGGAATGATAAGAAGTATATTCACTTGGCTTTTGATGACATAATGACTTGCAAGAAACTCAAGGCCCTTTCTAATATTTCTCCAAGTTATGGACGTTTATATACCAATGTGAGATTTGTTTAAGTATGGTTGGGAATGAATGTTTATATACAGTCCCTTTAGGGTGTCTTTGTGCCACATTAAATTCGGTTATGGAAAAATTTGAGGTGAGGCGTTAGTGAGTGGGTAAGATAGGAAGGCAAGGAAGTGAGTTAGTGGTGTTCTAGGGCTGTCCAAAATGGATATTGCAGCCAGAGATATAGGGAGAGATGTGGGGGTCTAAGTGGTGTGGAAATGAAAGGAATAAGCCTTGATTTAGAGAGAGGGAAAGGTAGGAGTCTAGTGAAATGGTTTTAGCAATGGTTAGGCTGGAATAGAATGGTTTAGGTGTGTCTTATGGTTTCCTAATAGTTAGTATTACAGTCTAGTTTGATAGAAAGTCCTAGGGTTAGTCAAGGTTAGAAAATGGAGTAGAAGGACAAATGAGACAATAATTACTATGTAAATACCAAAGGAAAACAAGTGCTTTCTATTGCAATTTGGACAATGAATAAGACTATAGGTGTTAGTATGTTGGTTCAATATGAGATAGGGTTCTATAGGAGTTAGAGGTCAATTATCATTGTTATTGTACACGTTTATGAATTTGTGTATTTTTTGTTAACTAACCTACATTGTTCAATTTTTTATGCATTTTATTGTGAACATACAGACTTTATTGCTTCATTAACAATAAGTATTGCAAGCACATCAACTATAAAATACTACTGCATTTGACATAATGTATGCAAATCTATAATAAAATGCAAAGTAATATAAATAAGTATAGAATGATATATTAATATACAAAAAATTTCAAGCATATACAGTAGTACTGAAAAATGGAACATTGTTCCCAATGTCTATACAATGGCAACTCATGCCGTATACAAAATATGGCAACTCGAACCCTATACAAAATATTGAAACTCATGCCAAAATGACGCATCATGTCTAGTGTAAATAGGAGGGTCTCTCAATCCTCCTTCCCACCCTCGGAGCTCCCAGGTGCGACTCCAAAATTCATCTTCCTCTTCTTCGAGCTAGAGGAAGCTCGGTTCTTATGGCTACTTCGACCACCTCCCGTTGGGATCTGAAATGAAAAAAATTAAATGTCAACTCCTACAGACAATTAGACAAGTATAAAACCCAATTTTAAAATGAAAATTACATTTTCAAATTTTAAATAGCTCACTTGAGACTAGACCGTAAGTGGTGAGCAGGCTACCCTCTTCCGTGATCCAAGTATCTCGGCAATGCCACCCTGCAACATTTAAACGGTAAAATAACTCATACAATTTACTTCTTGTGTTAATTTTCATTAATATTGCATGATATTTTCATAAACTAATCAATCTCACTGTGAACACAGTAGGCTGGTCCTGGGGGTTGGAAAGTGGAACAATTAGCTTGTCCTCAGGGGTGGCAGGAGGAGCAGTGGGCTGTACAACCGAATCTAATGCTAGGGTGGATGGCATAGCAGAGGATGCATCCACATCGATGTTGGATACAACATTAGGGGGCATGGTGGGAGAGGGCGTGGACTAGAGTGGGAGAAGTGGTGATGTACGACGATAAATACCAACTGGCTGTAGAATGGAACGGGCCACCGTGGGAGAGGAAACGAGGGTTGTGGGGGAATATGGGGGAGGGGGATGAGGTCTAGGATGGGGTGGAGGGATAGGTGAATGTGGATGGATGGTGTAATGTGGTCGAAGGGGGCAAGGTGGAAACATGGGAAACCGTAAGGGAGGGCGTGGATGGGTAGGGTGAGGGGGGGCAAGTTGGATGGAAGTGTTGTGGTGGGTGGGAAGTGAGGGATGGATGGAACGGGGTGGGGAGGGATGTAGGGAAAGGGACATCTATGCCAGGCGCTACACCTAACATGTATGATGGGAAAAAGGCACTAGGTGGAGAGATAGTGACACCAGCATGCCTATGTACTTGAACTTGCATACATATTCATGGAATCATGTATTAGTACATAAAAAATATAACTATACAAATCTAAGCCATCAAAACTAAAATTAAATTTATACTTTATTACAAGATACATGCTCATGAGGGGATCTGTTGATCTTTGGTGGGGATGGTTGGTCACTTAATCCCATGGACACGTGTTCATTTGCACAAAAATATTTAGATTCAATTACTGAATATTAACTACATTGAATGACAATATTAACTACTAACATTACATTTAATTACTGAAAGAAAACTACCCGTGTGTATGGCACCGCGATGTCCTCTGCAGCTGCCATGGATCCATCTAGGTTGAAGGAACCAGCGTCCTCCCACCTGTGTATTGGAGACTTAGCACTGAATAGATGTATATTAAAAACATCAAGTCTTCAACATCTGATTCTAAGTTAAATTTATTAGAAATTATGAGATTGCATAATGTATAATCAATAATTGAACATGAAATAAAACAATAACTAACTTGGTGTAGGTAGCTCTCTGTGGCATGCTTCTGAGTGGGAACCTGGCATGGATTCCAGCAACGAGAAAAATTATGTGGCATTGGTCCTCTCGAGCTAGATGGATCAACCCGGCTACCACATATATCTGCTTTCCCTTGCCCACCACCAGTAGACCATGCAGAAGTGTGTCTCTTGGGGGGGTCCCGCTCGCTCTCTGAGGATATAGCCACAAATGTGGTATGCCTAAGAAGGTGTTGTGTGGCATGTATAATGGACTCATGTATCTCATCTATCCTACTACCTACCCTAGGGGGTTTAGGAAGTGGGTTTGGCTCTCGCCTAGGTGTAGGAGGTCCTCTGAGTGGGTTCTGGTGGGCGTGAGGTCGATCTTGGGCTAAGCCAAAAATGATTCCCTAGAGTTTGATGAGGTTGAAGTAGTTCACATGGAACCCTAACAAAAAATTATCCCACATTTTCCAGAGAAAATATTGTGGGACCTTGACATTGTTGCATGGAGGCTTGTCGAAAACCATGAACCATCTCTTCCTCTAGTTTTCTCTCCATGGTTGGTAATTACACCAGTCCATGCAAACTCGCATCTTCCTCACATATGGAGGCTGTCATGTTATAGGATCTATAAATTTGCTCCACATTTGGGATTTTGTGATATTAAATTTTTTAATATCCTCTTTGGATATACCAGTGTTATACTGCTCTCTCATTCAAGCCCTATATTTGCTCAAATTGGTTATCTCACTATCGGCAATGTTAATAGATTCTATTATGTTTTGTGTTGATGTGGTGAGGGAAACTCAAGAGGGTTCCCTGGTGTTCTTAAGTTCATCACTCAAAATTCTTAATTGGTTTAAATTATCATGTAATTCATCTTTAGGGTTTTCTTTGTTTAATTCAGGATTTGGATCCTCTAATTGGTTTTTTTCATTCCTTTCTTGGGATGGTTCATTGGTATTTTTCATTGTGGTTAGGTAATCTGTACCTAAAATATCAAATTTTGCCCATTTCAATTGATTTTCAATTTTTTTTTTTATTTTGTATTTTATTTTAAAAACAAGAAAAACATTGAAATAAACAAAAAAATTACATTCCTACTCTATCTACCTTACTCCGACGTTGTTTTAGGCAAGTTGTACAATTCAGTTAGGATCCTTGGGGGTCATTTTCGTCTCCTTGGGGGTTCGTTTTCGCCTCCTTCCGTGCTCGTGGGTGCGTAGAAAACAAATACAATTGTTCATTGTTTTTTATTTTTTAAACATAGGGACGCGTGAGTGTCCCTGTGTACGATCACGCAAAACATGCCTGCATGTCTACATACATGTGCGCGCATAGGCACACGAGTGCGTCATCAGGGGCACGTGCATGCTCATATTGTCCATGTTGGCAATCCGGCGTGGAGGTTCACCATTGCTGAAGCAGGAGTGCATGCGCGCATCTAGGAGGTGTGTGTGCATTGTTGTTTTGTTCCGCTAGCACGCTCCGATTGCATCATATTTGGGCAGCAGGTTCATGCGGGCTCCCTCAAAAAGAATGTAAAAAATAACTGGTAGCTTGCTGATGAAAGGGTAACTAGTAGCAATGCATGGATAACTCATAACTAATGAATGGATAATCAACAATTCATGGCACATAACTAGAAGAATATATGCGTTAAAAACAAAAATAATATAAAAATAATTGATAGTTGTTAAATGGATAACATGAAGAACGTGAGTGATAACATGTAGCTAGACATGAATAACTCACAATTAAACCCCTTTAAATAGAAGAATATGAGAAATATTTATATTTTCGAAAATGTGTTTCATTCCATAACTAATTCTTAACCATTTAATCCTTATAAACTTGATATAACCACATAATTTGTGGATGTACTAATATGTATATATAGAGAGAGAGAAATTCTTATGATAGAATTTTATAATTCCATGCCAAAAATGTTAAACCTAGCACTGAAAACAAGCCACATTTAGGATCTTTTCAAATGATACCAGCCTAATACATAAAGCTATGTATTTCTATACAAATTCTTATGATCAAATTTTATAATTCCTAGGAAAAAAATGTGAAACATGGCACTGAAAACAAGCCACATTTAGGTTGTTTTCAAATGATACGACACTAATACATAACGCTATGTATTTATGGAAGATCAATGTAACAACAGAATAATACATAATGTTATGTACATTTTTTCACTTTTTAAAGGTCAATGTAAGAACAGCATCGGCAACGCCAACTTTCTGAATGCTTTTTCTTTCGTCGTAATTCAATTTCAATCGCATCGTAGAACAGACGAGCACAAATTATTTATTTTCTAGAATTGGAGTGGTATCGAAACATCAAAGTACATGTAGCATTCAAACATTTACAAATGAAATTAGCGCACAAAATAATACATGATAACAAAAACATCCACCCATGGAAAACAAAAAATTAAAAAAAAACCCGTAGCGAGGAATTTTCTCTCAATCTTGTCACCATAAGGTAAACGAATTACTATGTTGACAACTCCAGTTGTCAATCTAGCAGGATCTTGTGGAAAAGTGGGATATTCGATGCTCTCAACTTCTTCAGTATTATTTCTATGATTCTATCTTTTGAATGTTTTCTGTATTCATCCACGGGTCCCTTCTCCATGTAGAGATTGAGAATCTGAGAAGATCGCAAATTTAAATGTAACAATATTACCCATCCACATTTCCCTCTACTTTATGCATTTTATATCATGTGTAAGGGCCTATGATAAGAACAGTAGGCATCTTGTCGATTTTGTACCAAATGATTATCTTCAGTCCTTATAATAATCATAAGTCTGCAATACCATAAATGAATGTTTGGATTTTCTATAAAAATGGATATGATTAAATTGATTTTTTCTATGTAGAATCGTTTTGTTTTCAAAACATAAAATTCTATTGAAAAATAAATAGAGAAAAACATTTGACCTGTCACAAAATAAAATGTTTCCTTAGTATATCTTGAATTTCAACATTTCTCCAAACGTTTCTGTTAAGTTGCAAGAGGACAAATCATTTACAAAATCCAATAGACATACTTTAGTAGAAAACGATAACCATTTTTCCTTATTGCAAAGTCACAACAAGGAAAACCATTTTTCCTTATTGCAAAGTCACAACAAGGAAAACCATTTTTTAGCACCACTTTTAGTTTATGGTGTTAAGGTGGTTGTATTAGCACGAGTTATAAGATTGTGGTGTTAAGGTGTTGGAATTAGCACCACTTACATTTTGTGATGTTAAGATGGTGGTATTAGCACCATTTATATTTTGTGGTGTTAAAATGGTGTTAAAGTTTATTTTTATTTTTTGTAAGATGCTTAATTCTATTATAATACAGAGGCAAAAATTACAGATGTCATCATGAACAAAGGAGGTCTGAGGAGGTGAATCCACCACCTCGACCTCTCAAAAAATGGTCATCTAAGAGAGCCAAATGCGATACTGTTCCACTTTGAAAGTAAAGGCCGAGGCCAAGATACAAACATAGTTACATAATTCAATTGTAAGTCGATAGAGAAAAAAACATAAGCCCAGAAAAAGACACAGGCATTCACCCAGAAATAGACATAGACATAGGCCCTGAAACAGACACAGGCATTGACCTAGAAATAAACATAGACATAGTCCTAGAAATAGACACAGGCATGGATAATAAACCGAGATACAAAGTCCATTAAAAAAAAACTCTTGACATGGTATGAAAAACCAAAAAACCTAGACCACATGGACATCAGGCAGGTGGAATTTCTTCAGTTATGGGGAAGGCTCATATTTCCTCTTGTTACTGGCTAGGTGAGTTTCTAGTGACTTTCAGAGGCATTTCAAGCTATTGGTGTTGCGGAGCAGGTTGCTGGGAAGCCATCTCCTTCAAACGCTTGAATAATGGCTCCACCATCGATGGGATGGGGAAGGACAGAGCAGAAGGAGGCACAATAGTGCACCTAGTTGCACTACCACTACCTCCACAATTGGGGAGAACTATGCCACCCTTGGTTCTACCACTTCGTCCACCACCCCGATCATGACTACCTCCATTCAGACCATCATGGCCTGAGATTCTCGCGTTGTCTTTCCATGCAAACAAGCTCTCCATCGTCGTGAGCTGAGCATCAATATCTGAGATCTTGGTATTCACCATCTGAACTGTGTCTTTGGCATCAGCCCAATTGGTTACCATATCCTCCATTAAATTGTAGAGCATGTTCTTCATGAGCCAATAGTGATTGATCTGGCTTCCACCCTGACCCATAGCAAAGTTTTGATTAAGAACGCTACCCTCCCAAGCTTCCACAAGGACGTGAACCCTGTGAGAGATATGGGGCTCATAGTCCGCTGCCACATGAAGATTGCAACCTCACTGATTTTTTCCTTTGCTCAAGGTAGCTCTTCTCAGAGTTCCACGCTGTCGTGGCATGCTAACCCTATTGCGCCTCTCTTTCCAGAGAATATCAAGCTGGAGAATGTTAAATATTAGCATGATACAATCTAGGCTGGCATACATACAGTAAGTATTTAGACACTCAACAAGCCAAGGAGTCTACATAGCCCTGCAGAGCCAAACCCTTATGTCCAAATACCACACCGTGGCACTAAAAAAATTCTCCCTCCCTGCCATGGTACCTACAAGCATTGAATAACGATAAAGAGCGTTGAATGCTAAGATGAAACTAGATATTCGCCATGCCACGTCGCAGGTGGGGAGGTGACAAACTACTCTACCCCCATGCTTGGAATGGTCTTAAAGTTTATTGATATCAATAAAAATTGAGTATTTTCTCATCTATGTTAAGAAATTTATGCCCTATTGGCAAGTACCATAAAAAGGTGCTAAGCTATTACTTGCAACATGGACATGTACAAATAAGATTGAAATATGAGGATTTGTACCATAAACAAAAAAAGTTGGTAAATAATTCATTTTAATTATTATTTTTTCATTCAAAT
Organism: Pseudotsuga menziesii; assembly: GCA_001517045.1. Taxonomy (NCBI): domain Eukaryota; kingdom Viridiplantae; phylum Streptophyta; class Pinopsida; order Pinales; family Pinaceae; genus Pseudotsuga; species Pseudotsuga menziesii. The sequence continues at coordinate 160,280 of LPNX010986802.1, read as the reverse complement.
AAATTATCAAGATTAATTCATGATTTTTTGCACTGAAATTACAACAAAATCAATTATTTAATTTTATAATATTTAAACAAATAAATTTGTGCACCACAATTAAAATAAATTTGATTATTTATTTTTATATTATTTAAAGTAATAAATACATATGACTTATTTATGAGGCTTTGCATCACAAGTGCAACACATGTTTATAAATTATTATTTTACAAATAATTCAATTCACTCTCAATATTGAGAAATAACTAAAAACAACTATTTCTTATTTAGTACTAGAAGAATATTTTTATAAATCTTATTAAATTTCTTAATGGAAATTAGTATAATTATTAGGTTTTTAGCACAATTCATGGGTATTAGATTCATGGGCATGGTGAGGAGAATAAAACTCTACAGTGGACGTTAAAAAATATTTTACTAATCTAGGGCTAAGAACCACACTTCAAAAGTCATCATTGGTCTTCCTAAAAGTAATCGTAGCCTCTACTTGTGGCCATTGTTATTATTATAAGGTTTTAATCACTCACGATAGGTTTAGTATCCCTAAACATGGTTGAGAGAAGAAACACAGTCCTTAAGATCAAGGAATCCTAAGGCTAGGGAAATGCCATGTTGGTGCAAAGTGCTTAATTGTTGCATGGACATGTGGAAATATGATAAAGTTTCAATATAAATGAAATTTCACAAATAATTATTAAATTGTAGATACGAATTCAATTATTTTCATTCAATAAATGCCAAGACAAATTTATAAATTGTGATAGCAAAGTGGCAACAAAGTCAATTTTTTATCTTATACTATTTAAACAAAAAAAGTTACATGATTCATTTACAAGGCTTTGCAACACAATCATAATAAGAACACAAATCATTTTTTTGTAAATAACTCAATTAAATTATTCATTTTTAATATTATTCAAAAGCAATAAATACCTAAGATTCTTACTATTGGTGAATAATTAAAGAAAACCATTTTTATTAATTACTATTCTAAAATAGTAAAAAGTGATTTGAATTGAATTTGATTATTGGACTAGGTATATTTGTAGTCACCTTATTAATTTTATTCATGAATATTAATATTTTTGCTAGGTTTTAATCACAAGCTATGGTTCTCAAATCCTTGGACATGATTGAGGGAGGAAACCTCTGCCTTAGGCCCTAAAAGAGGGTTTACGAAATCTAGGACCAAGAAAGATGGTCAACACACATGTCTTCCTAATTGTATGCATAGCCTCTATGTGTGGGAATTGATTCCATTATAAGGTTTCAATCAGTATTAATATGTCTATTTTCCCATGACCTAGTTAAGAAAAGAAACCTAGGAATTGGGATAAATGACACTTCTATGCATGTATGGATAATAATTATGTGTTGATCCAATAGACATGACCTTTTGAGATGACCCATTGCATTATAATAGGGATATATGGGTGAATCACATGAAATAAAATTATGTACATATCTCTTTGGGTCATGGACATGACTACGGGAGGAAAGACATCCCTTTGACATTAAAGGAAATCTCTAGGAATATTAGATTAATAGGTATAGCTTTAAACACCACATAAGACCTCGTAAGGGTATCTTTGAACTAATATTGGAGATATCAATGCCTCTAAATTGTTTTAAGAACTATATATTATTTTCAATACCCTTGACATGTTTGAGGTGGGAAACCTAGACCTTACCCCCAATAAAAGATCTGAGAATGCATAGACAAAAGAAACACCTTCAGCCACTACACATGACCTATTGGGTGTATTGGGTACCCCTAAGCTAGGACATCTATGTCCTTATAAGTTTTTTCCTAGTGTATATGGGTCTCAAGTTTTTGTGTAATGCCATAGGAGGAAACTTGTGCCTTGGGCCTTAATGGAATCCTTTAAACAAATACATTAACCCCAACATTACCCTTGGGATATAAGAGTGATATAATTGACACTATATATGGGTGTTAGATCCTTGGCAATAGTCATGGGAGGATTCACAAGACTTGGGACCTAAAGGAAGGTGGTAGGCATATTGGGATAAGAGAATGGCTCAACCCGTCTCATAGGAGATCATGTACTGTGTCGGATATCATTATCGTTGGAGTGGGATATGGGTGATGATATGTATTGTTTTGCACTAGGGATGGGTTTTGAACCATGGTTGGAGAAGAAATCAAGGGAATTATACCATAACATTATATTATTGAGGTAGAGGGCAATGATCAAGCCCATGAACTATAAAATACACCCTTTATTATGTATTTTATGCTGAAAGTTGGATACATACATATGGATCTCAAGGCCTCAACTGGAGTCACAACAAGAAATAAAGAGCCTTATGTAAGTGTCCTAGGGCATTAGGATTGGCATTCCAGGAAAGAAGGTGTCCTAGACCTAAATGATACATTTAAGAATACACATCTATGAAGAATGCCTCGAAGCAGCATGAATGATTTCACAAGGGTATGGCATGGTGTTATGTATGTAGGTCTTGTGGCCTTAGGACCTTGGACATGGTCAATTAAGGAGACCTAGATATTGGGACCTAAAGAAATATTCTAGGTATCGAAGGCTAAGAATATTTATTCCACCAAAAACACATGGCCTCATGAGAGTATCATTAGCCTATGATTGATGGTTTTGGTGCCATAAGATGGTTTTGAGCAATATGAGCATTTCTTCGGCCCTTGTGAATGACTTTTCAAGGGAATAAGAACACACCTTTAAATTTAAGGAAATCATTGAGGCATTCAAATCCCTAAACAATGACTCAAAGAACCGTGACTTGAATTCATATGTGTATAGACAATAACATTTGTCTAGCTCCTATGGCCTTGGGGCCTTAAACACATATAGTGGATGAAACATGAACCTTTGTCCCTAAGGGAAGATTATAGAAATCATGGGAAAAGAAGGTTTCCTCCACCAACCACATATGGAACCCTAGGGGTATCACTGGCCTATGATTGAGGATACCACCATAATTAGGCCATTTTAAGTAGTATATACATGTCTCAGATCCTTAAGAATGACATTATATGGAAGAATACCATGCCTTTGTCCCTAAAGAAAGCATTGAAGCATTCAAATCCATGAAACATTCCTCCAAGAACCACACATGACTTCATGGAGTATAAATAGTGCTATGTATTCAATTCATGGGAACATGGGGAAATAGAGATGGTCGAGTGAGGAGACGTAAAACTTATTCCCTAAAGGAATTATTTATCCTAATAGGGATGAGATAGTAGCCCAAAAAAACCATGCATGGCCTTGTGAGGTTATAATTGGCCTATGAATGAGTATGTTGGTCCCATTAGGTGGTTTTGAGAAATGTGTATGTGTCTCAAGGGTGTTGGGAATAAATTATAGAGAAGAATACCATGTGTCACGTCCCCATGCCTCCGACCAGCGAAGAGGACATGACCCATACTTAGTGAATATCATGATCAATAAAACGATACCATATGTGCAACATAACCACCATGTATCCACACATATATTTTGTTTGAAGTTCCATTTCCTACTATTAAAATAATATTATATAAAAATAAAATAAATTAGCATAGATCCCTTACAATCTTGATATTTTAATCATTGATCATACATTTATATTTTTTATCCCTCTAGGTGCTCAATAGATCCATAGTTTCAAAAAATCAAAATAAACCCATCTTAATTCTAAATCTAACATGCTTAGGGGGAAGATCAAATCACCTAAGAGGCAACAGTTTTTTATATACAAAAACTTGAGGACATGGTTGCACCTTAAAATATTGGATCCTTTATTAAGTACTATACATTCATAACTAAGATATTAAAATAATTAGAATACTTTAATTAATTCTTAAAATAAAATAAATCATGTTAGATTAATCTTTGAGCTCCTACCATTTTTTTTTGTTTTTTGTTGGAATATAAACTATATCAAACAATATTATTTCATTTCTCTAAATACTATTTCCAATTATACAATTTCTTTTGTTTATATATGTTTTTAAATTAATCTTAAAAAAATTAAAAAAAAAATGTTTGAAATAGTTTCAAATCAATTTCACTACCATTATTTTTCATCATTATCTAAATTTTTATTTTATTTTTTTTACAGAAACGGATAGAATTTTATTAATGGTCTAGCAAAAAGGATGCCTGGTTCTTACAATACTTGTTCTGGTGTTCTATACTGATCTTTCTCTTCATCTTGAAGTCTTTGACAAAAGCTGAGATTGAACTCATATGAAAATCAGCATCAAACAAAGGCCAACAAATTGCAACGGGCTAGCAGCATTAGCCTTAGGGAATCCTGACATTTGAGTTTTCTCCATTAATTATCAGCTGGATTTTATTCAGCAGAGTGCCCCGGTTGGCTTCGACATCCGCCAGGCTGTTTAAGTTCCTTAAAACATGATAGGCTTTGACAGATCTGAATTGAGACAAAAGGAGAAGATTTTTCCTGTGAATTTGGGCGAGATTGATGTCCGTTGGATTTTTCTTGGAGCACAGAGCTTTAATAATTAATCTAGAGTCACCAAAGATAGAGAGATTTTGAATATTCAGCATTCTCGCTTGACATAGACCCTGCCACAATGCCAAATACTCAGCCTGATTGTTTGAGGTGAGCCCAAGACCCCAGGCGAAGGACAGGTGGAGAGTGCTATCTGGATCAAGAATGATGCCTCCTCCCCTATCTTGACCGGGATTCCCTTTCGAGGCCCCGTCAAAGAAAAGACACCATTCGCCAAGAGCTGATCGCCATTTAATAAAATCCTGTTCTTCAAGTCTAATTTCCCAATTCGCTTTGAAAGGAGGATTGCTGGTATCTTTGCTTTGGAGATTTAGGTGGAAGTCCTTCACCCAGCACTCTTCTTCAGTAGAGAGAGTGGTCGTGTTGCTTATTCCAGGCTTACAATTGAGAGCTTCTGAGAGCATAATTTTAGCTTGAACAACCACTTGAAGAGGGAGTCTGCTGGTTTCTTTAAAAACTCTATTGTTCCTTTCCAGCCATATTTTCCAGCATAAGAATTTAGGAATCCACATCCAAATGGTCTTGAGGAGGAATTTTTTGCTTAGGCTAAAGGGAGAGAGTGAAATCCAGCCGCTGATGAGCTCCGTAAAAGAACTAGGCAATATGACAGTGATGGGCCAAAGCATTGCTTTCCATACATCCTTAGTGAAGTCGCAGAAGAGGAGAAGATGATCAACTGTTTCCTCAGCGCAGGTGCATAAGGGGCAACAAGAAGGCAATGCCCAACCTTTTCTCCTGAGATTATCTGCGGTCAAAATTCCATTATGCAGCACAGTCCAAATAAAAACATCAATTTTTGGGATTGACGAAAAATTCCAAAGGTATTTCCATGGAGCTAGATTTGGAGAGGCCCAAGGGATCGCCAGAATAGCAGCATAACCTTCAGCAGCCGTGTAAATTCCAGAACATGAGCCCCAACCATGTTTATCTCTTGTTCTGGCACTTATGGGCATTTTACCTTGAAGATGGTTCAGCAAATCCAGCGCTTCCTCCTAAATCTTGATTGTGTAATCACCCAGATCCCAACCTACCCAGGCTGCGTTTTCGTCACTTCCCCAAATTGAAATGTCCCACAAGGTGCTGTAGTTATTGGCAGTGAGCCAAGCTTTAATGTTATCCAGGTCGTGGACTCCATGAAGAGGCTAATCTCCAAGAATGGAGTCATCCCAGATTTGAATTTTTGCTCCATTACCAGGGATCCAGGTGAGCTTTGAAGTGAAATGCAGGAGAGCTTTTTTGCAGAGCGAGAAGATTGGGGACCCCTTCTACACTTTGGTGTCTCTTTCCAAGCATCTTTCCTTATCTCCTTCGAAGTATTTTTTCTTGAGGATTTGTTTACTCCAGGTTCTCTTCCCAGTGATCATATTCCAAAGAATCTTGTTTCCCATGGCAATGTTTTGGATGGACACATCTCTAATTTGAAGACCCCCCTCCATTTTGGACTTCGTAACCTTGTCCCAGCTCACCAGATGCAGCTTCTTTTCATTGTTTCTGCCACCCTCCCAGAGAAATCGCCAAAGCAGCTCAGTAATCTTGTTTGTAATGGTTCTGGGGGTGAGAAGGACTGAACATTGATAGATAGGAAGACTTGCTAGGATAGAGTTCATCAAGATTACTTTACCTGCTCTGTTGAGCCATTTTGCTCCGCACGCCTGGATTTTGTTTTTTAGTTTGTCCAACAGGGGCAGCCAATGAATAAGTTTTAGGGAAACTTTAAAAATTGGAATGCCCAAAAAGGTAAAGGTATCCTAGACTGTCAGGCCTTCCATTTCAAGAATCCAAGAAATCTCCAACATTTCCTGGGGGGTACAATTCCAACCAAAGATCTTGCTTTTTTGGTAATTTATTTCACTACCGGAGCTGTTCTTGTAGAAGTCCAGTTCTGCTTTGAATTTACCAGCTGTATTGAGATCGGCTGCACCCAGTAGGAGGGTATTGTCTGCAAACTGGGCGTGATTGACATCCTTAACATTTGGGACAATTCTAATGCCTAAAAGAGATCTGTTCTGGAGTTTCCTGTTCAGTTGGAAGCTTAGGACAGCAGCTTGGAGGACATAGAGCACTGGAGAAAGAGGGCAGCCTTGCCTCAGACCTCTTGAGGCTTTGAAGAAACTGGTGGGGAAACCATTAACCAATGGAGAAATCCAAGGGGCTGATATGCAAGCTTTAACCCAGCCTATAAATTTATGATTGAACCCAAAGTTGCTCATGACAGCATAAAGGAAGTCGTTCCTGACTCTATCAAAGGCACAAGCCAGATCCAGCTTTACTACCATGCCTTTTTCCTTTTTTCTGAAGCTGGTATGAATGGCTTCTTGGACAAGGATGATATTGTCTAGAATTTGTCTTCCTTTCACAAACCCGCCTTGATTTTCTGGGATCGGTTTAGGCAAGAAGTTTTTAATTCTGTTAGCCATTATTTTGGTAACTATTTTATACCCCATGTTGCAGAGAGAAATAGGCCTAAATCTACTAAAATTCCTGGCACCTTTTTCCTTTGGGATAAGTGCCAAGAAAGAGGAATTGGTGCTGCCCCCCAGCTGGTAGCAGTTCTGAGCCTTCTTAACCATTCTGTACAAGTCTGATTTGATGATGTCCCAACAAGAAATGTAGAACCGGGCTGTGAATCCATCCGGCCCAAGAGCTTTGTCCAGTTCCATTTTAAACAGGACTTTCTTGATTTCCTGGATACTTACAGGGCTGTTCAGGAGCTGGTTATCATCATCATTGATCAAGTTTGGCACCTCTGATAGAGGGTAGGAATTTGGGTCCACTGGAACCGAGTCCGGAGCAGAATAAAAATTTTCGAAATAATAATGGGCAGCCTCCTTGATATCATTGAAATCTGTTATAACTTGGTCTTGCATTTGTATTTCATTGATGGAGTTGTAGATTTGTCTGGCCTGAGCTTGCTTATGAAAAAAGGTAGTGTTTTTATCTCTAGCTTGGATCCAAAGCGTTCTTGACTTGGTTCTCCAGTATATTTCCTCTTCTCTACAGGCTTTGTGGTAATTCCTTTGAAGATCAGCCTCCCGATTAAGCAAGGCAAGAGTGACCGGGGACTCTTCCAAGGCTAGCTGATGCTGTTCCAGGGCCCTCTGAGCTCTTATCCTTTCATCCGTAGGAGATCTGAGGCCTTTGGCCCAAGCTCTCAGATCATATTTGAGTCTTCTGAGTTTACTTTCCCAGACAAAGAAAGGGGAACCATAAGCAAGCTCGTTCCAAGAATTGGACACAATCTCATGGAAGCCTTCCAGATTGACCCAGATTGGGCTGAACCGAAAGGGGATGGGGCCTAACTTTTCCCCAGGATAGAGGGATAGCGAGATCGGCTTGTGGTCATAAGTATAATGTGGGAGGATCTTGGAGGACGCCATGAGGCTGAGGGTAAGAAAGGAGGAATGGATAAGAAAGCGGTCTAGGCAAGTAGCTATGTGGCCAAGCCCTATCCTTTTGTTGGACCAAGTAAATTTCCCATTTTCAGGTATTATGTCTTCAAGATCCCAGTCTAGCATCAAGTCTTCTACCCATTCTCTTGCGGGGTCCAGGACTATCGATCCCCCTCTTTTCTCGACCAAATCAAGAGTGACATTAAGGTCCCCGGCAACTATTAAGTTTTTAGGGTTATGCTGGTTGAGAAAGAGTTTTAAGGAATTCCAGCATTCTTTTTTCTCTGCGAACAAGACAGGAACATACATATTAAAGATACTTACAGGGTGGTCGGAGTATTTGTGAAGCATCTTGGTGAATAACCAGTGAGTGGTTCCATTTTCTTCAACCAGGTCGAGCTTGGAAGAGTCCCAAAACGTTGCCAGGCCTCCCAATGCTCCACGTGCGCTCACAGCCCTTCTTGGGCCTTTCTTCCAGAACGAGTTACTTGCCCGGAGGAGAGCCTCCTCCTCCATTTTTGTCTCCTGGATTAGGAGGAATTCCGGCATATTTGCTCTTACTAAATCTCTGATGGCTTCTTCTTTAATGGTACTTCCTAGTCCTCTGCAGTTCTAGGAGACGTACTGCATTATTTACCTGGTTGAGGGTGGTGGCCCCATTTCGGGGTTTTCCCAATTTTCATTCCGGATTTGGTGTTCATCATTTCTGGTATGGTCTGCTGTGACCCTTGGACCACGTCCTTATAGGACTGCTCTTCCCTTCTTTTCTTCTCAGGTTTTCGTCCCCTCTTTGGTTGATTCAGGGTCCTGACGGGCTGTTGACTTCAGTGTCTCCTTCCTCTGAAGAGTTAGCTCCTGTCTCTGATCCAAGGATTATAGGTTCTTTTGACGGGCTGGGGATAGCAGGGTGGGGCCCTGAGATTATAGGGCCTTGTGAAGCCCTAACTTCTTCCTTTTCTGGGGCGCTGGTAGCAGGATGAGCTTCAGAAGGGGGTTCTTGCGGGTTGGCCTTTGATTTGGCTCCTTTGGGGGTTCTTGGGTGTGTTTCTCCTTGCTTTTGGTGCTATTGGAGGTTTTCCCTTTCCTGACTTTCTGCCAGCCTTCCACATCTTCTTTCCCCTCAGCCAGTTTGGGGCAGTGTCTTTGGAAGTGGCCGTGCTCTTGGCAGTTTCTGCACTTGAATGGCAGGTGCTCATAGTCCATTTTTTGATAATGGGTCCAAGATCCAACTGCTAACTTTACTGCCTCTGGGAGACCTGCTTCGAGGTCCACTTCAACACAGATTCTAGCACATGTGTATTGGCCTTTGTTATCGGCTTTGTCAATGAAGTGGCCTATTCCGTTCCCTATTCTCTGCAGTGACTCATGGTCCCAGCAATGCATTGGGAGGTTGGGAATCCTGACCCACACCGGCACATATTTGGGGAGATCGACCATGGGGTAAAAGTCCGGCGTCCATTTGTTCAAGTAAAGGCCCTGCGTCCCCATGAAGTAGGGGCCATTTCTGAAAACCAAATCCCGGTCTTCTTCTGATATGAATTCGAAAACAAAAAAACCTCTCCCGACGGGGTAGCATGTTACTCCATGTTTCAGGTTGGGCTTCGAGTTCCTTTGTATCCAGTCATCTGTGGTCTTGGTGGAGGGCCATAACCCCATGAACTGACCCACTAACCCTCGCTTAGCCAGAGCCAGAGCTATTTTCATTGGTTTCTCTTCAGGAAGGGCAATTTCAGGAATTTCCTCCAGTTTTTTAATGAATTTCGGGATCATCGGGCCAGAGGACTTCTTCCCTCTACTAGCTAGAAGCCTTTGGAAGGCATCCACGTCAAAATCCGGAGGGGGGGGGGGTTGCCTCCCCACCCCCAGGCACCGCCATACCTGCACAGAATCAGCAAACAACCCTAGCGCGCAGGAAGCCAGGAAAACACGAGCTCTCAATTGCCCTCTAAAATTTATTTTTTATTATACAATTTTTTAATATAATAATATAAAAAGTAAATATTTTTAATTTTAAAAAAACCATATCACATTTTTTTTGGTTGTGAAACATTTTTAAATTACAATTTTAATATTTATTTGAAAACAATGATACTATTTTTATTTTATTTTATTCTACATGATCAAAAAAGTAATTTAAGATATAATAATGAGTTTGTTTCAAGGTTATGATGAATATATTAATTGCGCCGAGAGGCACTCTATAGCCCAGTATGGGGGAGATCTTGTAATGTTACGTAACGTTATGTTGGCTATAAACAGCATAGATCCAAATCCTAGGCTCTATCAAGTGCCGAGAGGGATCAAATCTCTCTAGGTGCAAACCTCTTCTAAAGTATTACACTCAATGAGCTATCAACTTTGGTATTATTAATAAAAATAACGTTACATAACGTTACAAGATTTCCTCCATACTGGGCTATAAAGAGCCTCTCGGCTCCATAAGTATGATATTAATTTATGTATAAACAATATTTATTAAGTTTTTTTTTTAATTTTTAGACAAATATGATTACTATAAGTTTTTAAAGTTAATTATGAATAGTTTACAGAAATCAATATATTAATTAGGTTTTTATTATTCTTTAACAAAAGTTAACTCTATTAATTAGGTTTTCCTCATTAATAATTAACCATGAATCATTATTTTATGAATTTTTTTAATATTTAAGTTCATTACAATAGTAAATTAGAATAGTGCTTAGTTCCATTTTACTTAAATATTTTTTAAATGAGTTTATTCTTAAAAATATATATTTAAAAAACAAAACAAATTAAATTCCAAAATAAAAATAGTGCCACCCAATATGTCCACACATATCATGTGCCATTTTGTCATTTAGAAATATTTTTCGCATCAAGAATGGTTTTTCTGCGCCTTTTGGACAAAATTGAGCCCTGAATACCTCTCAATGAGACACATGAATAATCACCCAGAGTAAGGAAATGTACTTGTATTCATACAACTTATCATTACAACCTAACATATCATTAATCTCCTCGAAGAATTGGAATGACGCCTATTTGAAATGCATATTTTGAAATCTGATGGATAGGATAATGAATATGCCTATTAAGGATTATTGTAATTGGCTTGGCTTCCATTTAAGTCACACATTCAACTGCATTTCAATATATTTATGAGAGTCAGAATTTTCTTTGTCTATGTAGTCTCTTATGTCCTCTTTCATTTTTTCTGTGATCGATTCCAGCTGCTCGTCTTTATCCACCTTTGCATTTTGAACAAGCGGGCTGTCTCTATAGATATAATGTAAAACCATCTGACCCAATGCCAATGGCACTCAAACAAAGTTTGGTGTCTGCAGAAAATGAAGAACATACAATAAATTATATGATTGAGCTTATATACAAAACTTTCCACATAAATACTAAGGACCATATCTATTATCATGATGATTATATCTCTGCTGATAGCGCCATATGCCAACCACAATAGACTTCCCAGCAACGCAAACAATGAGAAATAGAAACTTGGCATGAATTCCATGCTCTTTGTTTGAATTACATGTTTCCTTATATAATTATGAGTGCAATTGTTCTACCTCGGAGGATGAGGATGACCAATGTCATTCCGTTCGACATCATGTCCTGCCAACTCTTCACATTTTTCCCATAGCAGGTTATCCCTTTTGTCTACGCAATCCTTTACATGGAAGGAGATCTCCTTTCCAAACCCTTCATTTGTGAGAGAATATTCCAATCTATTCCCTCGTCATTTTACATGTGAGAAAAAAAGAGTAGGAGTGTCCCTTAACCATATTCATAGCATTGAAATCCCTCCTTCCCACCTCCAATTCCTTGATACCTGACTTATGGATGTTATGTTCATCAACCTTCTATTTATGTTGATGATCACCAGCGAGTCCCCCTCCACTATCAGTGGTGTTCGCTGGCTCTATATTGCCCATGCTAATCCATTTAAGAGGCCTTCGAGCTTCGCTAGATTATTGGAGCATGAGCCAAGGCTTCCCGAATAGAAACTGAGGATTCTTCCTTAAGGGTCCCTTATCACTCCTTCGCATCCAACAGGGCCTGGGTTCCCTTTTGCATCCATGTCAAAGTTTGGCTTGAATGTTTTGATTGGAGCTTTTTGCCAATACTCAACGCTACTCGTTTACTTGATCGGCGTGCTGAGACAAAAATCGTTCAAAGGTAATTGTCTTATTCCCCAACCCCGAAGGATTTTGTTTTTAGTTGTATATTCTTCTAAATACTCCTGTTACCAAGAGGTGAGTGTTAAAGTTTCTTTTAAATGAGCAACCAGAGTTGCCCATATTTCTTCTACCTGAAACTTTTTATTTTCAAAAGTTTTTAGGTTCCGGGTTTTCCAAATTTTTGAGACCACGAAGCCCAAGAATAGATCCCATATTTTGTTCACAATTTTATTTTTGTATATGTTCTTTGGCCACTCAGCTATAGTTATATTAGGTCTTTCGATATGTATGCAATTTGATTTGAACAGTCAGGTTACTCTTTCCCAGATCAGGGTAGCTACTAGGAATTCATCCAACAAATGATTTATAATTTCCATGTTGTTTTCAGATAGACTGCACCTTGAAGGTCCCGATATCCCCCGGACTTGAATGTTATCCCATGTGAGGATTCTGCATTTGAGAATGAGCCAACAGAAAGATGCAATATTTGGCCACCAATTCCCTCCCCAAATTTCCTCAATTTGTCTTCCTTTCCCTGCCTCTAAGTTTCATTCAACACCCCTATAGCCTCTTTTATGTTGAATCTTCCAAAATGGGAGTATCCCTGTCAAATTTTGTCTAGACCCTCCTGCCAAGAGATCTTCCTAAAACAGAGTTCTGTGTAGAAGTCTTCAATGTCCTCTGATGGTGCCAAATTTTTCCACCAATCTTTCCTTTTCCAAGTCTTGAACAACTTGTCAGGGGACTTATGGTCCCAGAATTCCTTCACCATCTTTACCCGGTTGAGCTAAAGATGGGCTTTCGAAATCTCTTTTTTGAGTTTCAATGTTTGTTATATATTTTTTAATCAATTATAAATTTCAATATTTTAAACTTTGTGCTTTGCTAAGTGCAATTTGTCCTTATCTCCTCATACTGATCAAGGATCAAATGTTAGTCGAAATCTCTATTTTAAGAAATGATTTTGAGAAGAGGCCCAAGTTTTAGGTCCCTGGATGCACCCCGGAGCATTGGTCATATGAAATACGACCATATATCGTTATTGTTCATCTTTGGAAAATATGTATAGTCATCCAACCTGGTTTAACCTTCTTCAAGAATTGTTGTTAGGTGGCCAGCAAGTAACTGAAAGGAGTTGAAGTGCCAATTTTATTGAGAACTTTTAATTTTTTTGAGGAGAAAACGAAATGAGTATTCAAGGAGGGGCTTTGTTGCGGCTGTTGGGAATAAACTATGCACAGTGAACGATGGTGGCTATGTGCAGTGGGTGAATGGCTTAAGTGAATGGGTTTCACTGTACGGCTTCGTGCAGTCAGTGGATAACACAGGGTCCATTATTGGAATTTCATTTCATATATGCCCTTCCAGCTAAATTTTCTTGACGTTTTGAACTTTTGTCTTTCCCGTTACACAACGTTTAATTGAGAAAATAAACCTTCAACAATGAAGTTTAAAAAAATCATTACCCTTCAATAATAATGTATTTATTAAATAATTTGATATTCAATTAAAAGATATATTTTTATTGAGGAATTAATTTCCAATTAAAGATAATAATTGAATCGTTTACCTATGTTTTTAGTTGATTATTCTTTTTGAAAAACTAGGGTAGTAACACATACAACTCAAAAGTAACATATGCCAACATTATGCATTCAAAGTACATTGACCTATAATCTTAAAAACAAACCAAATGTGAAACCTATAATCCTTTCTGAAGGTTAATGTTAAGCCACATGTAATGCAACATAGAAAATTTTGCAAGGTTAACATGTTGGGTCAATGGTGTAATTGAAATTACATGACATCTTAATTTTCAATTAAAGGATGTGTTTTTTTTTATCAACGAGATTATTTCCCAATTAAACGATGACAATTGATTATTTACTGATGTTTTTGGTTGATCATGTACTCTAAAAATGGAGGGTGAAACCAAACAACCTACTAATAGTGATACACACAACTTAATAGTTACATGTGCTAGCATTATGTATCTAAAATTAATTAAGTGATAAACTTAGGAAAGAAACATAAATGTGGAACTTAGAATCATTTCGAGAGGTTAATGTTAAGCGACATGTAATGAGCCAACAGAAATCTGCAATATTTGGCCACCAATTCCCTCCCCAAATTTCCTCAATTTGTCTTCCTTTCCCTGCCTCTAAGTTTCATTCAACACCCCTATAGCCTCTTTTATGTTGAATCTTCCGAAATTGGAGTATCCCTGTCAAATTTTTTCCGGACCCTCCTGCCAAGGGATCTTCCTGAAACAGAGTTCCGTGTAGAAGTCTTCAATGTCCTCTGATGGTGCCAAATTTTTCCACCAATTTGTCCTTTTCCAAGTCTTGAACAACTTGTCAGGGGACTTGTGGTCCCAGAATTCCTTCACCATCTTTACCCGGTTGAGCTAAAGATGGGCTTTCTAAATCTCTGTTTTGAGTTTCAATGTTTGCTATATATTTTTTAATCAATTATAAATTTCAATATTTTAAAATTTGTGCTTTGCTAAGTGCAAGTTGTCCTTATCTCCTCATACTGATCAAGGACCAAATGTTAGTGAAATATCTGTTTTAAGAAATGATTTTGAGAAGAGGCCCAAGTTTTAGGTCCCTAGATGCACCCCGGATCATTGGTCATACGAAATACGACCATATATTGTTATTGTTCATCTTTGGAAAATATGTATAGTCGTCCAGCCTGGTTTAACCTTCTTCAAGAATTGTTGTTAGGTGGCTAGCAAGTAACTGAAAGGAGTTGAAGTGCCAATTTTATTGAGAACTTTTAATTTTTTTCAGGAGAAAACGAAATGAGTATTCAGGGAGGGGATTTGTTGCGGCTGTTGGGAATAAACTATGCACAGTGAACGATGGTTGCTATGTGCAGTGGGTGAATGGCTTAAGTGAATGGGTCTCACTATACGGCTTCGTGCAGTCAGTGGATAACACAGGGTCCATTATTGGAATTTCATTTCATATATGCCCTTCTAGCTAAATTTTCTTGACGTTTTGAACTTTTGTCTTGCCCGTTACACAACGTTTAATTGAGAAAATAAACCTTCAACAATGAAGTTTAAAAAAACCATTACCCTTCAATAATAATGTATTTATTAAAGAATTTGATATTCAATTAAAAGATATATTTTTATTGAGGAATTAATTTCCAATTAAAGATAATAGTTGAATCATTTACCTATGTTTTTAGTTGATTATGCTTTTTGAAAAACTAGGGTAGTAACACATACAACTCAAAAGTAACATATGCCAACATTATGCATTCAAAGTACATTGACCTATAATCTTAAAAACAAACCAAATGTGAAACCTATAATCCTTTCTGAAGGTTAATGTTAAGCCACATGTAATGCAACATAGAAAATTTTGCAAGGTTAACATGTTGTGTCAATGGTGTAATTGAAATTACATGACATCTTAATTTTCAATTAAAGGATGTGTTTTTTTTTTATCAACGAGATTATTTCCCAATTAAACGATGACAATTGATTATTTACTGATGTTTTTGGTTGATCATGTACTCTAAAAATGGAGGGTGAAACCAAACAACCTACTAATAGTGATACACAGAACTTAATAGTTACATGTGCTAGCATTATGTATCTAAAATTCATTAAGTGATAAACTTAGGAAAGAAACATAAATGTGGAACTTAGAATCATTTCGAGAGGATAATGTTAAGCGACATGTAATGCAATATAACATAATTTTCAAGGTTAACCATGGGGGCTTCACTTGTTGACCAATATCCTATCACGTTAGTTCATATTGTGGGTTTTAAAATTATTAAAAATTGAACCAATATATTCCAGGTATTGGGGGGATGAGGGGTTTAAGGTGGGGGTAGGTAGGGTGGTTTATAAGGATTGAGGTATAAAAAGGGGCAGGGAGGAGGTTTTAAGTATTGGGAGGGGGTTTCAACAAAAATAGTTTGGGTCAATATCTCTAGAAATTAGGGGTATTCTTTAATATCCCACGATCACATGTGCTATGTGAGATGTTCACTAAGTGAATTCCTCATGAGGTTAACATGTTGCATCAATAGTATAATTGAAATAAAAGGTCAAATAAAAAAATCACATTGAAATCAATATTGTGCAATGATTTTCCCCCAAAAGGAAAATTTCTCACTTTTAATGGTTGTCTAGCTTACGAATGGAGTGATTCACCCACTAGATCATGAAATGAGTGATTGGTATGCTTTTCTAATTTATTTTTCAAGTCTAACTCCTAAATTGTCTTGGAAGACCAATTGTTGGGTATTTTTAAGATCATATGTTGTTTTCTCTTCTTTAGTTCTCTTTCCTTACGTACTATCAACCCACTTATTTAGTATCTCACTATACCTTTTCATGTCCATAATGTTTTGAAGGGTTCAACTTGTTTAGAGACATCCCAATAAGCAACCAACCATTTGTTCCATTGTTGGAGTGATGTATATTTCCCAAACACGCAAGAGAAACATTCCACCTTTAAATAATGGATAGATAATATGTTTGGGGTTTCGAGCTATGTTTTCATGTTTTAATGGTATTCTTTAACCCTCCATTTATGTTTTTTTACCACTAGAGTAAATAAATTTTCCAATTTTTTCCATCACCCAAGAAAAATGATTTTGCATTGCCACATTGTATGGAGGGTTTCCAAACAACATTGGAATCAAGTTATAAGCAAAGACATTACATCTTAGGTTTCCAAAAATCACTAGGAGAAAGAAGAAGTAAGATTTGGTAGCTAAGAGTAGGAGAAGCATGGATTGAACATTATCACAAATATTGATGATTTTCTATTGCAAATAAGGGAAATTGGCAGGTAGAATACCTTCAATGGCTGCATACAATGGCTTAATAGTCCTTGTTCAACCTTTACACAAGAAGCACCAAGATTTGAATAGTGTCAAATATCCAAAGGGAGGTCACTATTATTTCCACATTATTTATTTATCCCTTCACATAGTTTTAGCCTTGACTCCTCATAGGCCTTCTTTGACTCCATAGCCCAAGTTGGATTAAGGCAATTATTTTCCATCCATCTTAAAACCCCAATTAATTGTTAACACTTATTAATAAAACATGTGGAAAAAATCATATTTTATCCAAACAAAAAATAATTTAAAGTTAAAATATCATCACTAGGGAAACCTAGGCATTCTCATCTTCATCCTCTCGTATTTATATAGAAGGTGAGACATGCATTAATTTTCAGTTTGAGGCTATACAGGATAGCTCCATCAATGTCTATTGGTTCCAGAACGAACAAAATGATTCAAGTGCTAAAACAAATTCTATGTAAAACAACCATTGTCTTAGCTCCAGGTTTAATTTCCGCTTAAAAACATAGATTATATAGCGTAGGATGTGTAGTTGTTATTTCATTTCGTTCTGTTTCTTGCTTGGAATCATGAGGAAATGAATCTCCATCTAGAATATGAGTCTTTCACTAAATGGTGCCGACTTAATAAAGCATTATTGAGACCTCCTAGGAACTTGTTTCAAGCATGTAATAGGAAAATGTAGAGAATGAGAGGGAATCTTCAATTACAAGCAAGGTTGAACATGATCCTCCTCACAAGGTATTGGAATGAAATCCATATCCACACTTGAAATGATGAATTTTTATTCCTAAAGAGAACTAGTCATCATACACAGGATTAAAGGAGCATTATAGCCTATAGAAACGAGTTCTCACTTTGATAGGTTAATACACGGGAAGTTAGGAACTACCATGATACTATCCCTCTCCAATGCAGTTATGAAAGGAAAAAACCAAATAGATTTTTGATTGCTTCTTCCTTATTACAGAAAGGGAATTTTTTCAAACAGATCCTCACTTATTCATTCAACCATTATCCTATTCTAAAACAAGGATGATGGTAGCATAATGCATTACTTACCTCTATGAGTCCTAGCCTCCACACTCCCAAATTGTAGAATAGAACTAGAAATATTGTACCCCATTGCAAGTTGAGACCTTAAAGCATGGGGCATTCACATGATAGAAATGGTAAGCCAAAAATGATCTTAGTAAAGAATAAAAACCCTAGCTCTTCAAAAACACAATAAAATCACTACTAATACATTGTGAGAAATGGGGTAATCTTACCAATAAGAGAAATGTATTCATCCACTTGTTTCTACACTCCAACGACAACAACCTGTGAATCCCTATAGCCGGAGATGAAATTCGATTATACAAGGGATCATTAAGATTCAAGAATTCAATCCGTTGTGACTCGTTCAACCAAAACTCACATAAATGGCTCTCATGACAAAACTCTCAAACCATTGGGAAGAATCATGGGAAATTGGACACCAATTGAGCAATATATAGCGAATCAACGATAATTGAAAGAGCTTGTTGCTCCTTGAACCATGAAACACCAATTCTGACTTCTTTTCTAATAAAAAATTCCCAAGGATATTTCTTTGTGCATAATTCCTTGATGTTCAAGCATACAAACATAACTCTATGCTTATTCGGAATAAGTAGTCACCTAGGCCCTCTCGGTAGGAAGGAAAGCGAGAGAAATTACACAACCCATTATCAATGGTGAAATGACTCTGCCCATGATCTTGGAATCTATTGGTGAAATGGTGATTTCTTATCCACTGAAGTCTTTACAGATGAAGTCACTTTCCAAGAAGAACCTGTGATTGGTGAAAAGAAAGGTGGGATACATATTTCCACTATTCTCCATCTTGAATATCAGTGTTTACAAGAAAATATCTGTGAACTTTCCCAAGAACCCACTCTCATTCGCTTTTAATATGCAATTGTGAACCCCATGACCAGCATACTTGCAATTTTTCAAAATGAAGGTTTGTGGCTATGGGCGATAACTTACCAATCTCTAAAGTCTAGACTCTGGAATTGTGCAGTGTGCAACTTGCAAGTGCCACTACCATCTACACCACAACTCAACACATCTCATTGATAATATAATCCTTATAATTTTTCATTAAATGGCATTTTACCATTCACTGATCACATTATGTGTTCATGTGGATGATTCCAGGTGGACACTGGGCAATGTAGTTTGAAGTCTCATCCCAACAACCGCCACTCAAATAGTCAAATTATGGATAATCCTAGAGTCCTAGCCTCCTACATATTCTTATATTACAAATATAATGACGTTTTGGAAAAAGTCTTAAATGTCAAAACAACGTTTTATAAAATTATTCAACCATCTAACCAAACGTTTTTTCCCAAATTTTACCCTTATTTGATGGGAAAAATGTCCGAAAATGTCCAAATGCCCGTCAAATTCCAACTCTGACAGGGGCTACTTTGCCATTCTCTTTTAATGGATTCTTGCAACGAATGGTACTACGATTGTTCCCATGTTCCACCATGTGAGATTGAGACAAGGAGGCCACATTGTATAAGAAAAAAATGTATAGATTTTACATTTTTCAAATTTTTTGTTAAGACAAATATGAAGTAGGTTTGATTGGAATTCCAACATTTTTTATGATTAATATATTTTTTGAATTAAATTTTTATAGAGAGATTTTAATTTTAATATAATAATATCTTTTTTTGAATTAATTTTTTTATAAAGATTTTAATTTTAATATAATAATATCTTTCTTTGAGTTGAATTTTTATGGAGGGATTTTAATTTTAATTAATAATAGCAAATTTTTGACATAATTTAAATAATATATTAACCATTAAAAATGATTTTTAATAAAACTTTATATATATAAAAAGACACATCTTTGACATATTTTAGATAATATATTAAGGATTTAAAATTAGATTAATAAATTTTAATTGATATTGATAATATAATTTTTTAAAGTTCATGTTTTTTCTTTTATAATTTTAGTATGGTATAGGTTTTATTAGTAGATGAAAGCTAACTTTTAAACATTGTAACATTATTTATATCTCCCATATATTTAAAAAAAATGTCCAAGTGATAGATGATTGAGTAATATATGGGTATAGGGATTACTAAGGTGTGTTTTTTCCTTTTTTCTATTGTTTTCACAATTATTTATTTCTGGTTATTAATTATAAAAGAATTGATATAATATTATGATTTTTTATTTTATTTTATATATAATAAATTGATGAATTTTGATTATGTATTTATTTCAAATTGGTAAAAATGGCTAAATCTATGTAGAGTGTGTTTGTGGTCTTAATATTATTATTAACATTATAAATATATTTATTATTTAGAATTATATAAATAAATGTTTAGTAATTACTTTTGCATTTTGTTATTAAGTAAGAAAAAATAAATGTAATTGTTATTATAACAGTGAAATTATTGATTAAGAAATTGTGTTGATATAATTATTTTGTTTATATAATTTTTCATGGATAACAAATGACATTTACATTAAACATTATATATCATCTATAATTAAATCCCTACACTAGTAGAATCTTGCTATATATAGCAAGATTGTATTTTTTTTACACTGTTATTTTATGGTGCTTTACATCATATACAAGTGTATAATAATAATGATAATAATAATTAAAAAAATCCTCAATGACACAACGATGCTAAATGTGACATGATTTTTCTTTTTGCTATTTTGTACTATTTGTTATTTTATGATGTTTTGCATCACAAGATTTTAGTCCATGTAGCAATAGCTAAGGCGTTTTGCACCACAAAACATCAATCCACCTAGGATTGGTTTTGGTGGTTTGCACCATACACCATGGAATGCCACGTTGTAATTAACACCACAATTAAGATATTTTATAAACTCTACTTTTACATCATAAATCTTAGCACCACTTTTATATCCTCACATTATCTCCACTTTTGCACCATTATTTGAAAATTGAGGGTTTTCTAAATCCTTCACATATAGTGGGCGCTAATATGGGGAAAAAATGACCCTTTTTTCTTGTAGTGAGTGTTATGTGATTAAAACTATTCATCATTAATATTTGATAGTTATATTTATTGTGTTTTACCTATTTTTCATGATCAGTCTGTCAAAATGATGTCTTTACTATTTGGGAGTATTACCTTGCGAGATTTTGTCGATCGATTTGGCTGGATGTTTTCCATAACCACTTTTCTTCGATTGGGCCATAACACTTAGCCTGCATGGCAACGTCATTAACAGCTGTGAAATTGCACTTTGAAACCATAAATAAATTAAAAGGAAATGAATATTCAAGTGAAAACCATATATCAATTAAGAAGAAAAGAATAGGGAAAATATGGCATGAAAGCTACTGACAAACCCATGAACTCTAACTTCCATGAAATTACCAATAGTTAGATAACTAGAACAATGTGAGATAAAATAAAGAATATAAAAAAAATTGATAGTTGATAAATGGATAACAGGAACAATGTGGGTGATAACATGTAGCTAGACATGGATAACTCAAAGTTGAACATGTTTAACCAGAAGAATGCGGAGCATAAAAAAAATTCAAAATTTCTTTCATTTCATCGCCATCACTCAACAATTTGATCCCTGTAGGCGTGATCCAGCCAAAAACTATGTGGATTTGCTAGTAAACTATGTGGGTTTTCTAGTTCGTACTTAATGGATGAATCATTCTTAGCTGATACACAGAGCTACAACACTGTTTAACTATAAACAAAAACAAATAATAAAGTCATAGATAAAAAATAATAACATGTAGTTGAACCATAGACAAATCATAACAAGTTGAGTGGATTTACTAATATACATTAATGCTAGAGGTGATTCTACATAATCAACTTGTTCATCATGAACCCTACCCATTTCTTCATAATTGACTGCTTCATTATAATCATGTTCATCATGAACAGTACCTGTTTCTTCATAATTGACTGGTTCATCATCATCATGTCCATCATGAATAGTACCGGATTGGCTACATTGATATATATTTGAAATTATCAATTAGCATTCAAAATTCATCACTTTGATATGAGTTATAAAATTATTTGAAATAATATGCTTGATCATACATCTTCTGTTTGGTGAAGTTTCGATTAGATGATATAGCTTCTTGGTGGCGAAGTTTCAGGACCTACTCCAACATCATCATCATCTATGTAAGGGTGGAAGCTAGATACTGAGAGAATTTGGCTTCTCTTGATGAACTCATGGAGAGTTGCGAAAGAAGTAGCATGAACTTGGCAACAACTAGAAGATAGGATTGTTAGGTTATCACCTTGACTTAGAGTTGTCCAAGGAGGCAATGCATGGACCAAGTGGCTGCGGTAAATCCAAGAAGTGGGAAGCTAGTCAAGGATTAATTCTTCGAGTTCTCTTCAAATATTTTCTGGAGGTGATGAATTGCAACCGTGACTTGATGGAACTCTGATGTGAGAGCATTATTGTGGTTAGAATTGGGACCGTGGTTTGCAGTAGGCACTTAAGACAACCACTTTCTTAGTTTCATGGGAGTGATGCAGTAGAAGTGTAACATGTAGGACATTCTATGGTTGTGTTCTCTTCTACTTTGTATGGGATTGGAAAATGGGACTGATTGTAGTAGATATTACAGCCTTTGAGAAAAAAAGTTGAAGGGTGTTGCAAAAGACAAAAGTGACAATTGTACTTTTGTGCTGTTTGAGGTAAGAAACATTGGCTTGCCTTTAGACCAAGAGGAGTGTGTGGAAAAAGATAAAATGTGAAGGGAAGATGATCTCTTGTGGTGGAAAGGAGATCAAGTATGGGAACAAAAGTGTTACCACCTAAGTTGTACTTAGAGTTTTTTTATCAAGTGAGCCTAGTGAACTAGACAAGGATAACTTGTTCGGACTTCAGAAGAGATTCTGGGAAGTGCTTGTTGTACTATATCACATCTTCATACCCCCGTGGGGGAGTTGTAATAAATGATCTAGCATGATAGTGTCTGTAAAAGACTCGGTCTCTTAGACTTTATTTGTCAATCTGATCAACCCAGGGTGTTTTTCCCTTTAGTTATTATTGGTTGTTTAATAAACGACTCATAATTTCATATTTTTTCATTCAATACCTCCAAAGTTGGGGTGGTCGGCTTGGCATTTAGGCCTACTAAGGTTATTAGAGTCTATGTTTCAATGTATAAACATGCTAGGCATTATTATAAAGTAATATGAACATGTCTAAGGCCCCCTAGGTTTTTAATTTTTTCAGTGTTTTTTATTAAAATTTAATTTTTCCAAAACTTAGGCTATTTTTTAATAGTTTAATTGCAAAAATTGGTTCTGTAATAAAAGTGAGATCAAAATTCAGATTCAGTGATGTATGTGCTCATTTTCAAGCTAAGAGCACCTAGTAAACCTATAGACCCACTATTTCCTAGTTTTGAGTGATTTTCCATCACTGAGGTCAGAAAACCCCCAAAAATCAATTATTGATTATTTTAATTAATAAATTGATGAATAATGGAGCAAATCCAAAATCCTAGATTAGTGGATTCTTAGTCAATTTGATTGAAATCAGTTAGATCTGCACCAGATTGACTGGATCTGACAAATCCAGACTTTAACTTTATCATCCAGAGTTGGTCTAGACAAATCCAGAGTTGAACTTCAGCCTCCAGAGTTGGTCTAGACAAATCCAGAGTTGAACTTCAGCCTCCTTTATGGGGAATTGCATCCTCTTTCTCTCCTCCACACGTGTGGGCTCTTCTGGAAGCTCTGTGGTGGATGTGTTAGCTCAATCATCCCCCCGATTGACAACTAGGCTTAGTGGAAGTTCAGTTCAGCTTTAGATCGGCATTGATGGACTCTCCTTCTGCTGCAGTGGTTTGTCTCCTTGGGATTTGCACCCCCCCATGGGTTGGATCTCCTATTTTTTGTATAAATAAAGCTCACATCACCTCTTCGAAGCTAGTTAGAACTAGGATTGAGGTGCTGTTACTCTTGTACTGTGTTATTGTTTATTATTTTGGAATAAAGAATCCTTGGAGGCAAGATCTATGGTGTAATGCTCTTCATGTGTGGATGGTGATTGTCAAAAGCTTATGAGGTATAATTTGTGTTATTTATCATTGATTTTGTTGGTTAATTGTTGGCATTAAAGGAGAGAGCTCCCTCTTGTTAGGGTAAGAGTTTATTCTAGTTTTATTTTTTCTCTTACTGTTTGCTTGTTTCATATCTATTGTAGTTGCATCTATTTTAAGTTTAATTGCATCCTTTCCAATTATCTTTTCCAGCAACACCTATGTTTTAACCATCTGCTTGTGCAAGGATTTCTAAGTTGCAGGTGATCTCGCTTGTAGAAGAGGTTGATCTATTTTGCATCTTCATCATCTTCAAGATATTTTGAATGACATAGTCCCTCAGTGTTCCACCAAAGCAGACTCCAAAGCCCAACATTCCCAGGCTTCCAGCACTCTTTCTCTCTCTTTCTCCTTCAAAAAATCAATTTTCTCACCTGGTTACTATGTTCGAAAGATTTTTTATAATTTAGATCTGCCATTTTAAAGTAAAAGTTACATAGATATACTATTTCAAATTTCATATTCTAGATCTCATTTTTGAAAAGTATCATTAAGCATTCTAGATCTAGCATAAGGAAAGCGTCCGTTTTGCATCGCAAGTTAAAGAAAATCTATAGGTTGCATGCTCTAGATTTCATTTTCTGTTTAAAAAAAAATTAAATCCAGCAATAAGTGCATATTTCATTGTCTGCACAAACAGTAAGTCAAGATCCCAAGGAAAGCTTGCTTTCCTTGGTTCCTTTTTAACCTATTTAGCTAGTTTTAACTTTGTTTTTTTTAGTTAAGGTAGGCTGACCCAAAGGTACTCTTAAACTAATTTTGGGAATATTTTATTCTAACATGCTTGCTGGTTTTTAGCAGGTGTAATAGAAAAGAAAAGAAGCTGCTGTTCGAAAGTGGCTTCGGGAGCGTTCAAATCCCCCCAGGGATCTCCCCTTTGACTGAAATTTAAAATTTTTGGAAAGTTGTAAGAGCTTGGTTTCATCCCATATAAGGACCAAGAGGTTTCTGATATTTTAGTTTTCTGATATTGTAACCAATAATAATAAAAGGAAATCTTTTTTGAGTAGGCTCTTTCAAGCCCGCTCCCCATTCCCCGGGGGGGTCTGCGTCTGTTTCACTATTTTGCATTTTTCCCTTTTTTTTGTTCTAGTTTAGTATTGACATGTAGGATTGTATACTTTGATAATATTTTTCATTATTCCATATTTTCCATTCAAAAGTAATCATACTACTTACCCCACAACTTCCTGATTGACCCACAAGGGGAAAGAGATGCGTGGTAGGACTAATTAGAAAAATGGTGTTGTGTATCTCTGATTCCTTTTTTCATTTATTGTTTTGATAATCATAATAAAATCAACCCCTCCTTGATTCCCTGATTGAGGTCCTCTTGGACCGAAAGAGGTTCTTGGAGGGTTTTCTTTCTAACAAGAACACCTCTTCTAAAATTTACTAAAAATAATGAAGACTCCATTGTGTATGCTCTATACTTAGACGCGGTTCATTTGATCAGTCAAGATACACCAAAATCACTTGACTGACTAGATTAATTAGTTCTCACCTCCCAAATTGACAAACCATCAGGCGAAAATCCAATGCCTCGAACAAACTGTAGGCGGTGGAAAAATACCCCAAAGGAGTGGGAACAACTAGAAAGTGACCTCGAGGTGTTGATATCTGTCACACCCCAATGGGTGCGTTATGAAAAATAGTGTCCAAGACTCTGTTCCAACCCATAAACACCTTGCAGGTAGCCATGAAAGTTCACTTTTGGACATACTCCAAGTACGCCTTGGGTATATCTGGAGTCCCCTTTTCGCCTAATTTAATTCATTCACATTTCACATTAATTTAAAATCTACCAAGAGACATTTGCAAAACATTCTTTCAAGCGCATGCAAGCACATTATTTTCTCTGTTGACTCCATTTAAGGCACTGGTGATTTATTTGATTTGTTCTTTTGATTATATATATATATATTGAGTGCCATTATTGTGCTTATCTACTTAAAATATTGCATCTTGTCATCTTTTGCTTTCAGTGGTTAACTTCAAAACTCCTAAACAACTTAATCATTATAACACCATTACACTAAATAATTAGACTTAGTAATTTAATAGGGTATACCCCCCTTGGATTCGTTAGGAGTTATCCTAAATGGAGGAGTCAAGAATAAGGTGACATCCTTGACTCAAAACTTGCCCCCAAAGACACACCGAGTGGCTTGAAGATTTATGCCATGTAACCCAGGTGTGTGTAAGGTGGAAACATTTTTTGGCGCCATTGCCTAGGATAAATATTTTTATTCCCGAGTATGACTTTTGTTTTCTTCCTTTTTTTTCTGCTTTGTTTGATGAATGCTTAGAGTAGATCTTTAATTTTCATCTGCCAACTTCACTGACCTTTTTTTAGTTTTTTACAAAGAAAAGAAAAATATATTTTTGTGAGAGTTCTTAAATGTATATTTTTATTCTCACATGGTGACTCCATTGAAGGGATCAAACCCTTGTTTCTCACAAAACGTTTTGAGATTGGTTGTGTGTAAGTGATCCCACACAAAAGTGAAATTTAAGGCTCAACTCCATTTTTCAGTTCCACACATTCTCCATAATCACTTATTCTTGATATGGATGTTAAAAGAATAGAAGTTGCTTCTAGAGCTTCCTATGATTGTCCTCCCATTGATTTCTCTAGGATCCCTGGCTTTACTAATTGTCTCACTAGTGAAATGGCATCTACTTCCCTTCCATGCTTCCAGGGGGATGATAATGATCACTCAGCCAGATTCCATATTATGATTTTTCTGTCATGTATGAGTCAAAACAACATTCAACATGAGGATCATATGATGGAAATGTTTGCTCATTCTCTACAAGGGGACGCTTTATGTTGGCTTCATGAGTGTTTTCCTGAGAAGTCTATTACTTCCCTTGCAAAGTTCTTCAAAATATTTTTGAACCAGTGGCATTATGATGGAAATGATATTGAATCATTCAATGCTAAATCATTCATTAATACCAATTTGAGGTACTTATTTCCTTGGAAAGAGTTTCATACAGAGTACCCTAAGATATCTAGTATCAACATGGTGTACAACAACCAACATTCAGAAATCCATTATGATCCCATTGAATCTGTGCATGAAGAGCCATTAATTGAAAAATTTGTTGAAGACCATCCTCATGTAACAACAACAAATAATAGTGATGATTGGGAATGCTTTCATAATTATTTTACTGATGATGATCACATTTGTACTCCATATCTACCTAAGGATGAAATAATTGCAGAATATTATAGTGAAACTTATGATGAAAACCGTAAAGTGCATGATGGGGCTTCTACATGTTCTCCATATAATGATGACAGTCTGGAAGATTTACTGCCTTGTTCCCATTTTTCTGAAGAAGATTGGTATGAAAATGAGGACAAGTATAACTTGGATCATGATACAAGTGACAAAGACTCCCTTATCTCCGATAAAGATGTTGAAAAGGAGTCCTGGACATTCATGGAAAATCCAATCTATGTGAAAAATAATGAACCAAAAACTTTGGATGGTTTTGTTGATTCTCCTATCTATGGCATATCTAAAGGAGAGAACGTGGACCTTGTGGCCTTGGAAAATTTTGATATGGAAAAGGAGCATGCAGTATATCCATATGATCAGTCTGAGCCATATATCACTATCAGTGATGAAGAAAAAGAGAACTTGATATCAAAATGTAATATCAGCAATGAAGAATCCATCACATCTGACATAGATGGCGGTGATGACTATTGGAATTTTTGTGAATATATTATTAAGAATGGGGGATTCCATGAAGATGGGTAACACTTTTTGGCCAAATTTGGCGATGAAAACCTGATTTTTTTACTCATGTGCTAGATAGAAGCCCTCAAAATGCATATATGCCATGTGAATTTTGACTTGTAATAAAAAAAAAAATTGTAGAATATTATGTTCGCTTCATAGTGATATTTTTTTAAAAATATTCCGATGTCATTTAATGTGTGAATTTTTGCATTTAATGAACTGTGTGACCTTAAAAATTTGAAGAAGCTAATAAGTGGCTCGTGTCCACGTAGAGTAATTCAATCTTGCATTAATAATTTTAAAAAAATAAATATATGAGCATGATCTACATAAAATGCAGTGTGATGTGCATATTTTTTTGTTAATTTTTTTCGCATTATACAATTATTTATTATTTTTCGAAAGTGACCACATTCGATTTCAGCATCGTTTTAAACACATATTTGTCCACGTAAAGGAATTTTTTCTATTTTTTCAAAAATTGAAAAACCAAAGATACCCTTTTGAAGAGGACACGTCGATATGTGATGTGTACATTTTAAAGAATTTTTTGGCTGTGTATTTTTAACTCTGCGGATTTTTCTTTGAGCTGCTTCGAAGTTGCAGTGTGGTTTTCTAAGTATAAGTTTTAGAAGTAATTAAAAAATAAATTTCATATGAATGCCAAAATCCATGTATGATACATCAATGGATAGAAGATTCGTTGGTGAATTTATCGGTATCAACTCCGCCCAGTTATGTGCTAGGAATGGTAGGGTTTACACCTCTGCAAGGCACAGAAAATTTTTCATTTGTTTGAATGAGGGCTAAGTCTGTTTTTTTAATCCCACGACCGAGATATGAACCTCGACCGAGGTATCTAAATACCTCGGTCGAGGTATTTAAATACCTCGGTCGAGGGTTTGTAAATCCCACAATACCTCGGTGGAGGTATTTAAATACCTCGACCGAGGTATTTAAATATCTCGGTCGAGGGCTTCATAAAACCTCGGTCGAGATATTAAGACCTCGGTCGAGGGCTTAACAAGCCCTTGACCAAGGTGCGTTTTTCTATTTTTTCCGAAATGCCCTTGCCAAAAAGTGTTACCCAGGTCCGTGGATTCACCCGAATCCCATCTATTCTATATCCAGCAAGGGGAGTGTCTATTTAGAAATTTGTCGAAGTCCAATTTACTATACTTCCACAGAGGGAAGCATGGATCTAGAGACCTAGGAAAATCCTACTATGGAAGAGGAGCATTCAAAAATATTATATGATCATTGAGAGTCATATCATTTAGAGCCATACAAAGGTATCAATAATGAATACATTGAGAAGTAGTGTTGTGAAAATACAGATGTGATGCAGTAAGTGGAATATCAGTCTCAACTATCATCTTCACATATGGAGTTTCCTTATGATTTAGAGCCACTTGGGGCTTATGAAATGAGTTATCATCCGATAAGCCTTGATGATTAGTATGATGGTGTAGTCAATCTGCCTCATCACTCTGATTTGTATATCAACCCTATCCAGTCATGGATAGAAGTAGCTTGTGCAAGCACATACTAGTTTGGGAAGCAATATGATGAATTATTATATTCTTATGATCTCCCATCCATTCCGCCCATTCTAGATCATCACGCAGGTTTGTATTTTCTGAATAAGGTATCCTTACTTTGGCTGGTAACCAAAGATAAGGATTTTTTTTATGTCAATAAAATACTTAGGTGGTTACATTAGATTTATGATTACACTTAACCCTTTTTATATCATGCTTAGAGTAGGAAAATAAGCTCCTTGAAAGAGAGCATTTACTTTCTGCATTTCTATTTTGTACTTAGCTATAATAAAACTTTGCTTCCATTAGTTAGTTACATTTATTTTGTTTAAATAAATCAGCATAATGGCTCATTTGGTTTTTATATATAAAGCTTGTGCTACTAAGGTTTTCTTGTCAAGTTGAGATGTTTTTACAGGGTTTACAAACCAGAGATTCTGGTGTTCTCGTATGCTCTCCTTGCCCTATGACCAAATCGAGCACACGTCTCGTAGTTGGAGCCAGATGTTACCACCTAAGTTGTACTTAGTGTTTCTTTTTTCAAGTGAGCCTGGTGGACCAGACAAGGATAACTTGTTCGGACTTTAGAAGTGCTTCTGGGAAGTGCTTGTTGTACTATATCACATGTTCATACCCCCTTGGGGGAGTTGTAATAAATGATCTAGCATGATAGTGTCTGTAAAAGACTTGGTCTCTTAGACTTTCTTTGTCAATCTCATCAACCCAGGGTGTACTTTTTTCCCTTCACTATTATTGGTTGTTGAATAAATGACTGATAATTTTTGAGTTTTTCACCCAATACCTCCAAAGTCGGGGTGGTTGGCTTGGAATTTAGGCCTAATGAGGTTATTAGAATCTATGTGTCAATGTACAAACATTCTAGGCATTATTGTCGAGTCATATGAACATGTCTAAGTCCCCCTAGGTTTTTAATTTTTTTAATTTTTCAGTTGTTTTTATTAAAATTTAATTTTTCCAAAACTTAGTCTATTTTTTAATTGTTTAATTGGAAAAATTGGTTTTGTAATAAAAGTGGGCTCGGAAGTCAGATTCAGTCATGTAGGTGCTCATTTTGAAGATAAGAGCACCCAGTAAACCTGTAGACCCACTATTTCCTAGTTTTGAGTGATTTTCCATCACTCAGGTGAGAAAACCCCAAAAAATCAATTATTGATTATTTTAATTAATGAATTGATGAATAATGGAGCAAATCCAAAATCCTAGATCAGTGGATTCTTAAACGATTTGATTGAAATTAGTCAGATCTACACGAGATTGACTGGATCTGACAAATCCTTGGCTGAAGGAGGTGATCTGGATAGACCCAGCATTGAACTTTAGCCTCCTCTATGGGGAATTGTGCCCTCTCTCTCTCCTCAACACATCTGGGCTCTTCTGGAAGCTTTATGGTTGATGTGTCAGTCAGCAAGTTAATGTGTCAGCTCAATCCACCCCCCGATTGACAAGTAGGATTAGTGGAAGCTTAGTTCAGCTTCAGATCGGCATTGATGGACTCTCCTTCAGCCATAGTGGTCCATCTCCTTGGGATTTGCGCCCCTCCTGGGATGGATCTCCTATTTTTTGTAGAAATAAAGCTCTGATCACCTGTTCCAAGCTAATTAAAACTGGGATTGAGGTGTTGTTGCTCTTGCATAGTGTTATTGTTTATTATTTTGGAATAAAGAAGCTTTGGAGGCAATATCTATGGTGTGATTCTCTTCATGCATGGATGGTGATTGTCAAATGCTTATGAGGTAGAATCTGTGTTATTTATCATTGCTTTTGCTGGTTAATTGTTGGCCTTAAAGTAGAGATATCCCTCCTGTTAGGGTAAGAGTTTATTCTAGTTTTATTTATTCTCTTAATATTTGCTTGTTTCAAATCTATTGGAGTTGCATGTATTTTAATTTTAATTGCATGCTTTCTAGTTATCTTTTCCAATAGCACCTATGCTTTAACCATCTGTTTGTGCAAGGATTTATAAGTTGCAGGTGATCTCGCTTGTAGAAGAGGTCGAGCTGGTTTGTATCTTCATCATCTTCAAGATATTTTGAATGACATAGTCCCTCAGTGTTCCACCAAAGCAGACTCCAAAGCCCAACATTCCTAGGCCTCCAACACTCTTTCTCTCTCTTTCTCCTTCAAAAAATCAATTTTCCCTCGTGGTTACTGTTTTCAAAAGCTTTGTTATAATTTAGACCTGCAATTTTAAAGTAAAAATTACATATATCTACTATTTCAAAGCTCATAGTCTAGATGTCATTTCTGAAAAGTATCATTAAGCATTCTAGATCTAGCATAAGGAAAGTGTCCGTTTTGCATGGAAAATTAAAGAAAATCCGTCGGTTGCATGCTCGAGATTTTCTTTTCTATTTTAAAAAATATTAAATCCAGCAATAAATGCATATTCCATTGTCTGCACAAATAGCAAGCCAAGATCCCAAGGAAAGCTTGCTTTCCTTGGTTCCTTTTTCACATGTTTAGCTAGTTTTAACTTCGTGTTTTTTTAGTTAAGGTAGGCTGACCCAAAGGTACTCTTAAAGTGATTTTGGGAACATTTTATTCTAACATGATTTCTGGTTTTTAGTAGGTGTAAAATAAAATAAAAGAATTTGTTGTTCGAAAGTGGCCTTAGGATTGTTCAAATCCCCCCAAGGGTCTCCCCTTTAACTGAAATTTAAAAATTTTGGAAAGTTGTAAGATCTTGGTTTCATCCCGTATAAGTACCAAGAGGTTTTTTATATTTCAATTTGATGATATTTTAACCAATAATAATAAAAGGAAATATTTTCTTAGTAGGCTCTTTCGAGCCCGCTACCCATCCCCCAGGGGGGATCCACATCTATTTCACTATTTTGCATTTTTCCCTTTTTTCTATTCAAGTTTAGTAATGACATGCATGATTGTATACTTTGATAATATTTTTTATTATTCCATATTTTCCATTCAAAATTAATCATACTACTTACCCCATGACTTCTCGATTGACCCGCAAGGGGAAAGAGATGCGTGGTAGGACTAATTAGAAAACCGGTGTTTTGTATCTCTAATTCCTTTTTTTATTTAATTTTTTGATAATAATAATAAAATCAACCCCTCCTTGATTCCGCAATTGAGGTCCACTTGGACCGAAAGATGTTCCTATAGGGTTTTCTTTCTAACAAGAATACCTCTTCTAAAATTTACTAAAAATAACGAAGACTCCAGTGTGTATGCTCTGTACTTGGATGTGATTCATCTGATCAGTAAAGCTACATCAAAAGCACTTGAGTGACTAGATTAATTAGTCCTCACCTCCCAAATTAGCAAACCATCAAGCAAAAATCGAACACCTCAAACAAACTGTAAGTGGTGGAAAAATACCCAAAGGAGTGGGAACAACTAGAAAGTGACCTTGAGGCACCGATCTCTATCACATCCCAATGGGTGTGTTATGAACAATAGTCTCTGAGACTCTGTTCTCGCCCACAAACGCCTTTTTGGTTGCCATGAAAGTTCACTTTTGGAGATACTCCAAGTACCCCTCGGGTATATCTCGAGTCCCCTTTTCGCCTAATTTAATTCATTCACATTCCACATTCATTTAAAATCTACCAAGAGACATTTGCAAAACATTCTTTCAAATGCATGCAAGCACATTATTTTCTATGTTGACTCCATTTAAGGAACTGGTGAATTATTTGATCAATTCTTTCGATTATATATATATTGATTGTCATTACTATGCTTATCTGTTTAAAATCTTGCATCTTGTCATCTTTTTCTTTTAGTGGTTAACTTCAAAAATCCTAAACAACTTAATCATTATAACACCATCACACTAAGTAATTAGGCTTAGTAATTTAATAGGGTCTACCCCCCTTGGATTCGTCAGGAGTTAGCCTGAATGGAGGAGTCAAGAACAAGGTGACAGCCTTGACTCGAGACTTTCCCCCAAGGACACACCGAGTGGCTTGAATATTTCTTCCACCTAACTCAGGTGTGTGAAAGGCAGCAACAAGAAGTAAGTCTAAAAGATACAACACTTGGGTGGTTTGGGTTGGAGCTAAGTATTGTGCCTTTGGAAATTTTAAGGTGACCCTGATGGCTTTCACTTGGTTCAAAAAAGTAGCATGGATGACATAATTGTGGAAGGGGTTGGCTATATTGGGCATGAGGGTTCATTCTCACGAAGTTGAACATTATAGTTGGGATTCACGACCCAGCTGGTTGATCAGCTCATGAGAGATAGAAATGGACAATTGTGTGCCAAGACAACACACTACCAAAGCATGTAGTAGATTGATGGTGTGATGGATGAGTAGTTTTGGAGGATTATATGGAAGACTTCGTTGCAGTGATAGGTAGCAGCAGTGATATCAACTTCATGAATATTTCAGTGTTCTTGGAGAATATTTTAGTTTTCTTGGAGAAGCTGTCAAGACATAAATAGCTTGCATGGGGAGAATGTAATTACCTTAGATAGTTATCAAAAACTTAGGGTTTCTCTTTACTCATGGTGGAATCCCATCGGTTTGAGTGAAAACCAGTTGTGAATGCGCATATAGATGCATCAACCACTGAGAAGCTTTGATATGGTTTAGTTGTGTGGATTGGTGGATTGATTTCACAGAATTATCTAAGTGTGTCTGCACCTACTCTACAGTATCTTCCTATAAGGAAGCTTCATATGGATTTGGAAAAGATCCCACAAAATAGAGGTTAGCATCCATCACAGGTTAGAATCATGGATGGTGTAGGGGATGAAACCCATACTTAGATATATTTTTGTGGCCAAATGGATTCCATGCGAAAGAAGCTCCATAAGTGGCAAGCCAACTTGGCCTTTCATATGAACTATTAGTCAGAAAATGTACGATATAAAGGAAAGCTTGATACTTTGAGAAAACAAGAAATCAAATGGAGATTTGAGGAGCCACACTATCTTTGGATAAATTCTGTGGGAGGTGTCATCCCTTTGGGAAGTGCTCCAGAGAGAGGGAATTCTAAAGCATAGAAGCACACTGGTTGTTGGAGCATCCAAATGGACTTGTCTATTGGGGATTCAAAATTGAGTTTTGTAGACACATGCCTTTGGTGTGTTTTGCGGAAGCAAGCTCCGGAAGTGCATTTTAGGTAGGTGAGCTCCCCATGCATGCTATCCAAATGATTTGTAAAAGCGATTTGGATGATGTTTTTCCTTGATGCATTTTGGCCATAAGGTATTCAATTTGTCGACAAATATCTTATCAACGTCATTCATAAAAGGTCATGTATAAAGAGGTGTTATTTGACTCAGAAAATAAGGTCAATATATATTGTAGATATTGGTGGAGTGAAGAGTAGGGTATGGGATTTTATATGATTTGGGGGTTATAAATAGAGGTATTTTAGTAAAAAAAGGTTTTTTTCTAATTAAAATGTGTATTGGGAGGGGGATAAAAATAAGGATTTTGGAAGGTATTGATCAATAACTAGTAAATTATGTGTATTATTTAATACCCATGAACAAAGGCACTATGGTATAGTTTCAATGAGTGAAGATCCTATGATTTTGGTAGGGGATGGTAGGTAAGCTCCTTAAGTGCAGACTTGGTGTGGAAGGCTCCTAAGGCATGTTGGAGCATGGTAAGCTGCCATGATGACTTGAGGAGCTTCCAAGTGGCATTGGATATCGTAGATGTTTCGATCTTACCAATGGAGTATTGGATGTGGGAGCAAGAAAATGCGTGTGGACTTCTGATGGGAAGCACACTTCGTAGGAGGTGTACCATGAAGATAGGCATGCTAGTTTGGATGAAGTGAAGTATGGAAACCATGGGAAAATATTGGTGTAGTAAAGAGAGGTGCATATGATTGGTTAGCAATGATAGGATCTTGGAATACTTAGTGAGTTGTGCAATCAGATGTCGAGATGTTGGGAGAGGTGTTGAACTAGAGGAAGATCACATAATTCAAGGTTAGTGTTGTAGATGCACTTGGGAAGGTGATGTATGTGGGATGTGACTAGGACACATGTCGTATTCTAGGAGAGGGGTGCAAACATGTAGACTTCTGTAAACCGAGAAAGGATCTTGGCAAGATGGAGGCTACGATCAAGAAGAATTCAACAGATTTGGCAAGTATGCAATGCATTATAGGTTCATGAGAGACCCTACATGGGCTTTGCGATTAGGAAGGAATGCAGGTGAAATGTAGAGCAGTAAAATTTATGGATTGACTGTATCTTGAGCATTTCTAATGAGAGCACTCTCTTGGATGAGTTTCCAGGATATGGTATCTGCTATTTTTGTAAAAAGTCCTTATATTTGGGTACTAGGAAAGTATGACCCAATTTTTTCGCATGGGATACAAGTAGGTGAAAAATTGGGTCATGTCCATCTACTTGTGACCCAACATATGCCAATAAAATAGGTCCTAAAGACTAAAAGAATAGTCCAAACTGATGAGTGAAGGACTACCCAAGAAGTTCAAGGACTTCAATAAGAAAAGGGCCACTACCATATAAGAATGTTGTGTGGAAAATATAGTCTCAAGGATAAAAGGGAGCCTATGGCATAGGCCCTTGAGTATTAGAGAACTTGCATACAGGATTTTATTGGGAATGTTGTGTGGAAGATATAGTCTCAAGGATAAAAGGGAGCCTATGGCATAGGACCTTGAGTATTAGAGAAATTGCATATAGGATTTTATTGGGAATTCGTTAAAGAAAAGAGGATTGGGCCATATACATTGTGCATAGACCAAGTAAATAAAAAAATAACAAAACTCTATCAAAAAATAAAAGAGACTACAACCAAATAAATACATGAGAAAGTTTTCATCCATAAAAGAAAGGAAGGTCACACATCCCTCAAAGCTTGTAAGCGTGAGTTGTCAAAGAAGAAGTCTATGTGATGCCTTGGAAGTCTCGGTTGAGAATATAAGAAAGTTGTAACTTGGATTTAAGTGCTCACTAAAGCTAAAGAGCGAACCCAATCTACAAAGCTGAAGTTTGAAGTGTCAAGCCACAAACATCCAGTGACCATATAAAGATAAAGATAATTAGAGTTAAAAAATAGATTAAAAGAAGGAACATGGGAAATAGGAAACACATTTTATAAATATTTATGGTAGAGCTTTAGTTGTAGAAAGGTATCATATAATATAAGAATATTATCTAGAATAACCCCCACATTTCATTGGTTAATATTTTGAAATATGGTCTAGTAGGATGGAAATGTTTATTTGATATAAAGATCTACATGCTATGCCTCTAAATGGATCCTTATGATGATGCAAAATAATCTTGAGCTCTGTATTTCATTTAACTAGCCCAATATTATAATATTTTTCATATAGTTGCAACAACAAACATGACTAAAGAAGCCTACGAAAGTTTGGAAAAAGATTTTAATGTAAATTGAGTCACAAGATCTTCAAAAATCAATAGAAGAGAGCTAGTCATTGATGCATTTCATTGTGTTGATATATCAAAAGAAGATGATAATGAATTTGAAGTTGATTGAGGAATCGCTTGAAGAGCCAATATATATGATAATGAAGATTATTAAAGAAACCACCATTGTATCAATAAGAACATAGGTCATGAATTTATACAACTAAAGCTGATTTTGAAGATGAATTGGACAATTTTGTAGACAAGATCAAAGCTAATAAAGAAGAAAATGTAGAACAAGTATAGTGATGATGGGTATACTGAGAGGGATTTTACCATTTCCACCTTGCAATAACTAAATGTAATCAATTTTAATTTTTTATCCATACCAAGGGCATTTTAATCAATTTTAATTTTTTATCCTTTGATATAAAAGGCATTTGGAAAATTGAATAATATTTTGCAACTAAAGCTAAGTAAAGGAATCAATTCTAAATTAGTTGAAGATGAAGAATTCGAAATATTCTTGGTATAAAGTTTGTCTTTGATGAAAGTGGACAATGAACATTGAAAAATATTTGATGGAAAAATGTGTAGAGTAAGAACAATTTTACATGTTGTAATGATGTGCTTTGCTTATCTCAAGTGAAGAGGAAGTATTAATGTGAAATAAATAAAACATCTATTGGATAAAATGATAATATTTTGCAACTAAATATAAGTAAAGGAATCCATTCTAAATCAATTGAGGATGAAGAAGTCAAAATATTCTTGGTATAAAGTGTCTTTAATGAAAATGGAAAATGAACATTGAAAAATATTTGATGGAAAA
The DNA here is from genome assembly GCA_001517045.1 of Pseudotsuga menziesii. Classification (NCBI taxonomy): domain Eukaryota; kingdom Viridiplantae; phylum Streptophyta; class Pinopsida; order Pinales; family Pinaceae; genus Pseudotsuga; species Pseudotsuga menziesii. The sequence goes on along the minus strand of LPNX010986802.1, from coordinate 122,720 downwards.
ACGTGTTAAAATCATCCAGAGTAAGAACGATTTTACATGTTGTAATGATGTGCTTTTCTTATCTCAAGTGGAGAGGAAGTATTAATATGAAATAAATAAAACATCTATTGGATAAAATGATGTTTACGTTCTTAAAAGTATTACATGTGGTAGTGAGATGATGATCTCAAGTGGAGAGGAAGTATTAATGTGAAATAAATAAAACATCTATCATATAAAATGATGTTTACGTTCTTAAAAGTATTACATGTGGTAGTGAGACGATGAGCTTTGCATGCTTCCACCCTTGAAACCAAAATGTGGAACATAACTTCTAAATGTGAATATAACTTATGCAAACAAGTGAAACATCTTTCGGTAATGTATGTTTCCACCCCCTAGTGTGTAATGTTCAGTAATGCATGCTTCCATTTTTCTATACCTATTGTGTAATGTTTTTTATCAAAATTCAAAATATAAAATTAAATATATAAAAAATCACTGGTAATGGTAACTAGCTGATAACTAGCTGATGAAGGGATAACCATGAGCAATGCATGGATAAATCATAGCTGATGAACGAAGAATCAATATTTCATGGCATATAATGATGAATGGAGAATCAATATTTCATGGCATATAATTAGAAGAATGTGAGATATTTCATGGCATATAATTAGAAGAATGTGAGATAGAACTAAAAAGAATATAAAAATAATTAATAGTTGATAAATGGATAACATGAAAAATATAATAACATGTAGCTGGGCATGGATAGCTTACAATTAAACCCTTTTAAATAGAAAAATATGAGAAATAATTTTTTTTCCAAAATGTTTTCCATTCCATAACTAATTCTTAACCACTTATGGACTTGATACAACCAAAAACTATATAAGTGTATATATATATATATATACGAATTCTTCTTACCATGGCAAAAATGTGAAACATGGTACTGAAAAACAAATGTGAAACATGGCACTGAAAAACAACCATTTAGGATGTTTTCAAATGATACTAGCCAAATACATAACGCTATGTATTTCTGTACAAATTCTTAGGATTGAATTTTATAATTCCAAGGCCAAAATATGAAACATGGCATTGAAAACAAGCAACTTTTAGGTTGTTTTCAAATGATACGAGACTTATACATAATGCCATGTATTTCTGGAAAATCAATGTAACAACAGAATAATACATAACGTTATGTACATTTTTTTTACTTCTTGAAGGTCAATGTAAGAACAGTATTGGCAACGCTAGCTTTCTGAATGCTTTTTCTCTCGTCGTAATTCAATTTCAATCTCCTTGTAGAACAGACGAGCACAAATTCTTTATTTTCTTGAATTTGAGTGGCAACGAAAGACTAAAGTACCTGTAGCATTCAACAATATACAAGATGAAATTAGCGCACAAAATAATACATGATAACAAAAACATCCACCCATGGAAAACAACAAATAAAAAACAAACTTGAATGGGGTCTGTGGCAAGGAATTTTCTCTCAATCCTGTCACCATAAGGTAAACGAATTACTATGTCGACAACTCCAGTTGTCGATCTAGCAGGCTCTTCTAGAAAATTTGGATATTCGATCCTCTCAACTTCTTCAGAATTTTTTCTATATTCATCCACTGGTCCCTTCTTCGTGTAGAGATTCAAAATCTGAGAAGATTGCAAATTTAAATGTAACAATATTACCTACGACAACGATCTACGAGCTTAATATAATGTTTCAAATAATAGTGAAACAAAAAACCTCTTTCATTTTTTCGGCATCCACATAGCCCTCTACTTTATGTATTTTATATCCTATGTAAGGATCTATGATAAGAATAGCAAGCTTGTTGTCAATTTTGTACCAAGTGATTATCTTCCTTCCTTCATCACAATAATCATAAGTCTAGAGGAGGCGTCCCATCATCTTCCCTCACGCCTACCAAGGAGGTGGAGAAAGGGCCTTCTGCATGCCAAATCACGTGTCCATCCAAAGGCTGTGCTAATAGGGTAGGTGGGCCGCGTGTGAGGGAGGAAGATACATACCGAAAGGAAGGAGGTGTAGCGTGAGTGCAACTGTCCTGCCTCGGGGGCTGAGGACTGGAAGGTTGATGACAATGACCAATGTCATTCTGTTAGACATCGTGTCCTTCCAACTCTTCACATTTTTCCCATAGCGGGCTATCCATTTTGTCTATGCAATCGTCTGCATGGAAGGAGCTCTCCTTTCCAACCCCTTCATTTGTGGGAGCTTCTGGAAACCTATTCCCTGATCATTTTAGGTGTGAGAAAAAGAGAGCAGGAGTGTTCCTTAACAATCTTCTTAGCGTTGAAAGCCTTCCTTCCCACCTCCAATTCCTGGATACCTGACTTATGGACATTCTGTCCATCAACCTTATGGCTATGTTGATGGCTATGTTGATGGTCACCAGCGTGTTCCTCTCCACTATGAAGGGTGTTCCTTGGTTCTGTATTGCCCATGCCACCCCATTTAAGAGGCCTTCGAGCTTTGCTAGATTATTGGAGCATGAAATAAGGCTCCCCGAATAGAAACTGAGGATTCTTCCCTGAGGGTCCCTTATCACTCCTTCGCATCTAGCAGGGCCTGGGTTCCCTTTTGTGGCCTCGTCAAAGTTCATCTTAAAGGTGTTGATCGGAGATTTTTGCCAGCGCTACTCATTTTCTTGATCGCCTTGCTGAGATGAGAATTGTTCAGAGATAACTATCTTATTCCCCAACCTTGAAGGATTTGGTTTTCAGTTCCTATTACCAAGCGGTGAGTGTTAAAATTTCTTTTAAATGAACAACCAGGGTTGCCCATATTTCTTCTACCCAAAATTTTTAGGTTCCGGGTTTTCCAAATTTCCCAGACCATGAATCCCAAGAATAGATCCCATATTTTTTTCACAATTTTATTTTTGTATATGTTCTTTGGCCACTCAGCTATAGTTATATCAGGTCGTCCTATGTGTCTGCAATTTGATTTGAACAATTAGGTTCCTCTTTCCCACATAGCGGTAGTTACTATGAATTCATCTAGTAGATGATTTATAGTTTCCATGTTGTTTTCACATAGACTGCATCTTGAAGATCCCCATATACCCTGGACTTGAATGTTATCCCATGTGAAGATTCTGCATTTGAGAATGAGACAACACAAAGCTGCAATCTTGGGCCACCAATTTCCTCCCCATATTTTCCTGCATTTGTCTTCCTTTCCATGCCTCTGAGTTTCATTCAGCACCCTTATAGCTTGTTTTATGTTGAATCTTCCAAAATTCAAGGTCCGGACCCTCGTCCCAGGGGATCTTTCTGGAACAGAGTTCTGTATAGACGTCTTCAATGTCCTTTGATGGTGCCAGATTTTGCCACCATTCTTTCCATTTCTAAGTTCTGAACAACTTGTCAGGGGACCCGTGGTCCCAGAATTCCTTCACCGTCTTTACCTGATTGAGATAAAGATGGGCTTTCGAAATATCTATTTTAAGTTTCAGTGTTTGTTATATCTTTTATAATCAATTATAAATTTCAATATTTTAAACTTTGCACTTTCCTAAGTGCAGGTTGGCCTTATCTCCTCATACTAATCAAGGATCAAATGTTAGTCGAAATCTCTATTTTAAGAAATTCTTTTGAGAAGAGGCCCAAGTTTTAGGTCCCTCGATGCACCTCGGAGAATTGGTCATACGAAATAAGGTCATATATCGTTATTTTTTATCTTTGGAAAATATGTATAGTCATCCAGCCTGCTGGAAGGCTCAACCTTCTTCAAGAATTGTTGTTAGGTGGCCAGCAAGTAACTAAAAGGAGTTGAAGTGCCAATTTCATCAAGAACTTTTAATTTCTTGAAGGGAGAACTTTTAATTTCTTGAAGGGAAAAAGAAATGAGTATTCAGGGAGGGGCTTTATTAAGGCTTCTGAGAATAAACTATGCACAGTGAACGACGGTGGCCATGTGCAGTGGGTGAACGACTTAAGAGAATGGGTTTCACTGTATGGCTTCGTGCAGTGAGTGAATAACACAGGGCTACTATTAATGGATTCTTGCAATGAATGGTACTACGATTGTTTCCATGTTCCACCATATGAGATTAAGACAAGGAGCTCACATTGTATAAGAAAAAATTGTATAGATTTTATATTTTTCAAATTTTTTGTTAAGACAAATCCGAAGTAGGTTTGATTGGAATTCCAACATCTTTAAGATTATTATCTTTTTTTAATTAAATTTTTATAGAGAGATTTTAATTTTAATATAATAATATCTTTTTTTAATTAAATTTTTTATAAATATTTTAATTTTAATATAATAATATCTTTCTTTGAGTTGAATTTTTATGGAGAGATTTTAATTTTAATTAATAATAGCAAATTTTTGACATAATTTAAATAATATATTAACCATTAACACTTTAATAATAAATATATTAATATATTTAAACTTTACATATATATGAAAAGACACAACTTTGACATATTTTAGATAATGTATTAAGGATTTAAAATTTAATTAATAAATTTTAATTGATATTAATAGTATAATTTTTTAAAATTCATGTTTTTTCTTTTATAATTTTAGTATTGTATAGGCTTTATTAGATGACAACTAACTTTTTAAACACTGTAACATTATTTATTTTTAAAAAATGTCCAAGTGATAGATGCTTGAGTAATTTATAATTGAGTAATATATGGGTATAGGGATTACTACATTGTTTTCACAATTATTTATTTGTGGTTAATAATTATAAAAGAATCCATAAAATATTATGATTTTTCATTTTATTTTATATATAATAATAAAATGTCTAAGCCATACATGATTGAGTAACTTATTGTTGAGTAATACATAATATTTTATATATAATAATAAAATGTCTAAGCCATACATGATTGAGTAACTTATTGTTGAGTAATATACGAGTATAGGGATTACTAAGATATGTTTTTTTTTCTCCATTTTTTCATTGTTTTCACAATTATTTATTTGTTTTCACAGTGGTTATTAATTATAAAAGAATTATAAAATATTATGATTTTTCATTTTATTGTATATATAATAAATTGATGAATTTTGATTCTCTATTAATGTCAAATTGGTAAAAATGACTAAATCTATGTACACTATGTTTGTGTGTTAATATTATTATTAACATGATAAATATATTTATTATTTAGAATTATATAAATAAATGTTTAGTAATTACTTTTGCATTTTGTTATTATGTAAGAAAAAATAAATGTAATTGTTATTATAACAGTGAAATTACTGATTAAGAAATTGTGTTATATAATTATTTTGTTTATATAACTTTTCATGGATAACAAATGACATTTACATTAAACATTATATACCATCTATAACATTTTCTTATTAAGTAAGAAAAACTAAATGTAATTGTTATTATAACACTGATTAAGAAATTGTGTTATATAATTATTTTGTTTATATAACTTTTCATGATAACAAATGACGTTAACATTAAACATTATATACCATCTATAATTAAATCCTTATACAAGTACAATCTTGCTATATATATATATATAGCAAGATTGTATTTCTTTTACACTATTGCTTATAGATAAATGCAATACTATTTGCTACAGCTCATGAGGGAGAAAGACCACATAGCTATCGCTCCTGGCTTGCCGAATCCTTACAAAGTGAAATTGTGGTCATTGCCACATAGCTTACCTCTCATTGCAACCATATCACTATATTTACATCAATACTTTGACTTGCCTCGAACCAGATTTACTGCAAGAAATCTCTTATTTTATGGTCCTTTACATATAATAATAATGATAATAATAATTAAAAAAATCTTCAATGACACAAAGATGCTAAATGTGACATGGGATTTTTCCTTTTGCTATTTTGTACTATTTGTTATTTTATGATGTTTTGCATCACAAGATTTTAGTCCATGTAGTAGTAGCTGAGGTGTTTTGCACCACAAAACATAAATCCACCTAGGATTGGTTTTGGTGGTTTGCACCATATATCATGGAATGCCATGTTGTCATTAACATCACAATTAAGATTTTTTATAAACTTTACTTTTACATCATAAATCTTAGCATCACTTTTATATGCCCACATTATCTCTACTTTTACACCATTATTTGAAAATTGAGAATTTTCTAAATCCTTTACAAATAGTGGACGCTAATATAGGGCTAAAATTACTTTTTTGGGTAGTGACTGTTATGTGATTAAAACTATTAGTCATTTATATTTCATAATTATATTTACCTATTTTTCATGATGAGTGTGTCAAAATGATGTCTTTACTATTTGGGAGTATTACCTCGCAAGATTCTGTCGATCGATTTGGCTGGACGTTTGCCAATAACCACTTTTCTTCGATTGGGCCATAACCCTTGGTCTGCATGGCAACGTCATTAACAGCTTCGAAATTGCAGTTTGAAACCATAAATAAATTAAAAAGAAATGAATATTCAATTGTAAACCATATAAAATTTAAGAAGAAAAGAATATGGAAAATGCAGCATGAAAGCTACCGACAAACCCATGAACTCTAACTTCCAAGAAATTACCATTAAAACTGAAAACTGAATTTGACGATGAAATAAATGTACTATTTGGTATTGTATAGTTAATATTGATTTTGAAGTATTGGTTCTCAATTCAAAATAAATAATATAAAAGAAGAAATAATATGAAATATAATTATGTTTGTAGATGTTTTTATCTGAGATTTGGGGGAAGTCTACCTTTTTTCATCTATTGACAAGTATGTAACAAATGTACTTTAGAGATTGATTTAGTTGATTAATAAGTAATTGGTGGCTATACATAGATAACTCATATTATAAATGAATAACCAATAGTTCACGGTTCATGCTTTTGGTGACTGTGTTAGACCAGTTGATATCGGTGAGAGCTGCAGAAAGTGTTTCTGCACCTATCTTCATGTGTAAGGAGGATCACATTCCAAGAGCTTTCCTTCCTTGAAATTTTGTCAATATTGGAAGGATGAACCACAGGATTTGCCCTATCGTTGGCAGCACGACCGGAGACCTTGAAATCAAAGGAGCAGCTGTGTTTCTCGGCATATCGGTGAGAGCTGCAGAAAGTGTTTCCGCACCTACATTTAAAGCCGGTTAGACCGACTCGTTTCCTGCACGAGAAGCAGCGGTTAGGGTTCTCGGGCGCAGAGGAAGAAGATGAACTCGCAGTCGCCAGCTGGATTGACGAGACTCGGGATGTAGAAATCTGTGCGCGGCTTTGCTGGGCAATATTATCTGGCCTGGAAAGCGGGGCCTTCTCATCCATCGAAGAACCTATGGAAACAGACTTCTCAGCGGCGGCCATTACAGACGATTGTGGGTTTCTTCATAATGAGATCCCTATAATTATAACACAGATTTCTTGTTGAAGAACTCCCATAAAAGCCGCAGTTGTTGGTACAGAGCGTGCGCTCTTCACGAGCTTCTTGGGCACTTCTATTCCAGTTTTCTTGATCCATCTTTTAATCTTCAAGAAATCTTTTGATTGCGAATAGCCACCCTTCAACAATATCAATTATAGTCTCAGGCCTTGAATTAGATCTTGGAATTAAGGGCAAAGAGCTTGCAATATTTGAAGAAAATAGGATAGCGTCCGTCTAGAAAAGCATTTCCCGTGTAAAAAGATTCTGGAATTCCGTGGCCATGGTCATGTTGTAGTTACAAAAGAAGCACATATAACCTCTTGTCTGAGATGAATAAGAATATATATTTGCGGGTTTCTGGAGGTTGAATTTGTAGGGTTACAAATAGAAACACATATATTTGCAGGGTCGATATTTGCAGGTATGCTCGGTTTCTTTCAAGTATCCCTGCATTGTGGTTTCAGCTGCGATATTTGCAGGTATGCTCGGTTTCTTTCCAGTATCTCGGCCGGTTATTGTTTTTTCTGGAGTTTTTCTTGGTCATTGAGAAAGCTTTTCATGACAGTAATGAATGTGGTGTATGTGTCCATGATGCGATTGGATTTTCAAATTATGCTTACTGTACTATTCGTAGCCGTTCATTATTGATGTGGATGCCTTGTTGCTGGGTAATGTTTTATTATTGGGAATGTGGCGATTGGGTTATGCTTTATCCTCATATTTCTGAGGCGTAGATGATGTTTCTTGGTTCTTTGTGCTACCTTTTAGGGGTCTTCGGACGAGAGTTTAAATTCTGGTTACTGGAGACGGTTTTTTGTCCTCTGGCGCTGTGTGTTTTTCTTCAGTTTTTTTTGTGTAGTTTTAGTCGGTTCTGGGTTGGGGGATTACCTCGATTTTTGTAATGTCGCTTTGGGTGACGAAAACTCTGGCACGTACTCTACCAGGGAACTTGCACTGTATTAAGCAGGGTATTGGAGTGGAGAAACAACTTTCTGCTACCTATTTGCATCTGCAGTTTAATCTAGGAGATTCGAGGTCTGCTCTCGGCCCGGATGATAATTTGGATAAGGTATTTTCTACTGTGGACTGTTTGGATGGTGGAAGCATGGGTGGGCAATCTAGTTTGCCTTTGTTGAATCCTTTATCTCCTTGTCTTGTATTTTATGTACCCTTGGGACATTTGTCTTGCTCTTAGAAGGATTTTGGAGAGGATAATTGTGTTTCTGTGGATTATTCTCTAGTGAAGGTTTTGGGAGTTAGGTATTTCCAGTGCTTGGGTCCTAAGTATGTGGATTGTTCGGATTTAGGTTATCAGGACTCCACTTGTTTGGAGAAATGCGTCCTCAGGCGACAGGGAATAGTATTTTGGATGGGAAAGTGCCTCCGTATTTAAGATTAGGTCTCCAATCGGATCTTTTGGGTATGAAGACATGCGATTTGGGTCGTAGTGATCATATTCATCATGTTTCTCGTTTACAGGTTGACAAGTGTAATAGCTTGTTGGTTAATCTACAGGCAGATGGGATGGTTCAAGAGATTAGTGAAGGTTTGCATGTTCATATGGGTTTTACTCCTTCTGATGCGAACAATGTTTCTATCAAATATACAAATTCTGATAATGAACATGTGCATGATCCTCTTTTATCGGTAAGCAAAGGATTTTCTAAGCCTAAGAGGAGGCAGCCTAAACCCATTAAGAAGATAAATCTGGTTTTAATGACTTTGGGGGAAGACATGCTTTTAAACGATATAGTTCTCATCAATGCTTTGACTTTGGTTGGGAGGTTTGGAAGGCGTAATTATAACGTTGATTCTTTGCATGGGTGGGCTGTAAAGGTTTGGACTGAGATTATTAGTACTAGTCCTGAGATTTACATGCTACCTCGGGGTTGGATAGCTTTTAAATTTTCTACAGCAGATCATGCTGATATGATCCTGGCTGGTGTTTGGAAATGGGATAATGTTGTCCTTTTTATCAAAAGATGGACTCCTTTATTTGATCCACGGAAGGAAAGGTATGACCAAGTTCCTATTTGGGTCAAACTTCCACATTTACCCTTTGAATTCTGGTTTGCTGATTTCTTCAGACTTGTTGGGAATACCTTGGGTACCCATTTGGAAACTGATTTTACTTATTTACACTCTACGGTTTGCTGCATAGGTCGGGTTCTTGTTCTGCTAGACCTTCAATTGGGTTTACCTGCTGAACTGGTCATTAAAAAGGGTAATTGTGATTTCTTTTAGCCACTGGATTATTTGGGAATTCCTTTTCGATGTTTTAGATGTCATGGGTTTGGGCACCTCGCAAATGAATGCTCTCTCCCTTTTACTAAGCATTCTTCTTCCAAAGTTTGGAGAGTAAAAAAAGGTGGGTTTCAGTCTACTACAAAGGATGGAACACCTGTGGAGGAGAATTTGGACTTGCAAGCTGTTTCTTTTGAATTTGAAACTTTAGCCAAACTTAAACCATTGAGCATTTCCAATTCTATGAACGATCTTGCTAACTTTCCATCTCTGAACCTTTCACCTGAGGCCGTATCTCCTACTACTCCGAATTTATCATTGAAGAATCTTGGTTTTGTATCTCCTTGTAAGGCCTCTCCAATTGTTAGCAAGGGTTATTATCTTTGCTTGTGTTCGAAATTTGTTTCAGAGATTTCTAGGCCTGTCAAGGATAAACCTGGGAATCATGAAGTAGATAAGGGTCTGATTGGAGATGAAATTGAAACACATCCCGTGCTGAGAGGTATTGGGGCGCTTAGAGCAATTGCCCTTAACAAGGTTTCTTTATGATCCTCATGACCTTAAATGTTAGGGGTTTGGCTAGTTTACCCAAGAAACTAGCGGTATTTAGACTTATCAATCAACATGCAGTTGATGTTATTTTTATTCAAGAAACTATGATTGAGGGATGTGTACTGGTTCAAGATTTGGAACTTTTGATTCATGGCTGGCAGTTCATTTCGGTGGATGCTAAGGGCAAATCGGGTGGACTTATTTTGGGATGGAAGTCTTATAATTTTCATTTTCATAATGCATGGGCTATGAAAGCAGGGTTGTGTGCAGTTTTATTTTCATTTGATTTACAAAAGGAAATATCCTTTGTTAATATTTATGCACCCTACCTGGACAGGGAAACTTTTTGGAATAACTTGATCAAGATGGATTGTTTCTTGGCTCCTTATTTAGTTTTGGGGGGAGATCTTAATTTTTCCTTGGGTTTTTCTGAAATATGGGGGTTAATGCTCAACTAGATCCTTTAACTAATTTTTTTCATAATCTGTTCGAGAGATTGGGGTTGGTTGACATCAACCCTTTGGCTACTATTCCTACCTGGATTAATCGTAGAGTTGGTTCTGAGGGTATTTGTAAAAGGTTGGATCGTCTCTTAGTTTTGGCTGATTTCCTAGATTGTGATTTCCTTCTTAAACAATGGATTGGGTGTGGAGGTGTTTCTGATCATCAACCTGTCTTCATGCCAATTTCTTCTCAGTATCCTAAGGCCCGTAGTCCTTTCAAGTTTAATGCAGGATGGCTGGATCATATTGATTTGGTTGATACTTTAAAATATTCTTGGGTTCCTTTTGATGCTCGGTCTGCTTTATCTTCTAATTCACAATTTAGTGAGAATCTTAAATGGATTAAAGCAATTTATACTAAGTGGTCATTGAATAAAAAAGCTCAGAACATTAAAGATTTGGTTGATATTGAATTTGAGCTGAAAAGATTTCATGATAGGCATATTTTTGGTATTACATCAGTGGTTGATAAAGATTTACTGATTGAGATTGAATCTAGCAAGAGTGCTATTCTTCTTTTTTGGGAAAAGGAGGCTCGTTAGAAAAGTAGGGCATTATGGTTGAGTTGTGGTGATAATAATACTCCTTTCTTTCACAAATTCGCTGCTCATAGGAAATGTCGCAATTCTATTTGGAAACTTTATGATGACTCTGGAAATCTTGTGGAAGGATCTGAGGCTATAGCTGAGGCTGGGATTCAGTATTTTGAAAGCCTTTTTAAAGAAGAAGCCGATCTCCATCTTCCAGAGATTGTTCATAGTGCTGGTCATTTTCCATCTTCTATTTCAGAGGATGAAAATGTTGAGCTTATGCGGGCTATTACTCTTAATGATATCAATCATATATTATCCATGAGCAAAAATGATATGAGTCCTGGACCTGATGGTATTCCTGTTGAGGTGTATAGATGCCTGTTTGATGTTTTGGGTGAAGGCCTTCTAAGAGTTATTGAATTGTCCAGGATAAGTGGAAAGATTCCTGGTGTTTTTAATTCTACCTTTCTTGCTCTTATTCCTAAGATTGATAGTCCTTTATATTTTGAGGATTTTAGGCCTATTTATTTGTGTAATTTTGTTTACAAAATTATTGGTAAGATTATCTCAATGAGAATCAGAAAGGTTTTGCGTAGATGTATTTCTGGTGAACAGTTTGGATTTTTGCCGGGAAAGCAGATTCACGATGCTGTAGGTGTCATTCAGGAAATACTATGCATGTTAAATCCTTAAAAGCTGTTATGATTAAGATCGATCTTTATAAAGCCTATGATCAAGTCAACTGGGTCTATCTTCGGGTTATTCTTGCAAAAATGGGTTTCGCAGGAAACTTTATTGCATGGGTTATGAGCAGTCTATCTTCTGTTTCTTTTTCTCTGCTCATCAATGGTGTTGCTACCAATTTTTTTAAATCTGGTAGGAGACTCAGACAGGGGTGTCCTTTGGCACCACTTCTATTTCTTATTGTGGTTGAAGGCCTTGGGAGGGCTATTCTTCATGCTAAACTTTGTGATACTTACCATGGTTTATATTTTGGTAATGATACAGTTTTAACTCATGTTCTCTTTGTGGATGACATTGTCATGGTTAATGATGGCTCTGAACAGTCTCTTTCTACTCTCTATGAGATTTTAATGCTTTTCTGTAAGGCATCTGGGATGCAAATAAATGATAATACATCTTCTTTATACTTCTCCTGTATGGAAGATTCTGAAGTTATTACATTACAGAATATCTTTAGTTTCCTTGTTGATAGGATAGAACATGGCATGAAGTACCTTGGTTTTTCATCTTAAACCTTGCAGATATCTTATTAGGGATTGGGATTGGTTGATTATTAAAGTTGAACAAAGGATTCAAAGTTGGAGCTTTCATTGGCTGTCCAAAGGAGGAAAGCTGATTTTGATTAAAGTTGTGTTAGAGGCCATTCGAGTTTATTGGATGCATTTCTGGGTACCTATGGGTGTAATAGATAAAATCAGAAAGCTTTGCTTTAATTTTCTTTGGGCTGGTAAATTGAACTCTTCTGGTTTACCCTCGATATCATGGAAGTTTCTTGCTATGCCTAAATATTTGGGTGGATGGGGACTTAAAGTCCTTGTTTTATTTGCCAAGGCTCTCGCAGCAAAAAATGTCTGGAATATCATTCATGGTTCGGATTTATGGGTTAATATAGCAATTCAGAAATATATTTATCCAATGAATATTCTGGATTCGATAAGATCTACTGTTAAAAAGAAAAAGAACATTTCTATTTGCTGGAAAGCTGTTATTTGGGCTTTCGATCTCATTGGAAATTTTCTGGTCTAGAAAATTGGTACTGGCACTGCTGTTCGTATTGGTTTAGATCCATGGCCTGGCTGTAAATGGAGACATGCCCTTCCTATTCCTATGTTAGAAAGATTACATTTGACTCGTTTTCATTTTCTTTCTGATATTAGAATTCATGGTTCTGTTTTGATGTCTCAAAAATGGTTATCTGCAGAATCCATTGGATTTATTGACCCTCGTGAGATTGCTTCTTGGAATGGATATATCACCATTCTCAAGTCTAGTCATGTTAGACTTTCTGCTGCAGATGATTGTCTTATCTGGAATCTATCTAAAAGAGGCAAGTATTCTCCTAAAGAGGGTTATGCTGAGCTTATTAATAGAGAAGTGGATTTGGTCTCGTGGTGGAAGGTCATATGGAAGATGAAGTGTCCCTTAAAAACAAAAATCTTTAGTTGGTTTCTTCTTTCTGGTAAAGCTTTGACCTGGGGTGTTCTTTGCTTGAGGAGCAGAGAAGGTCCTGGAAGGTGCTTTTTATGCAAACAGAGCTGTGAATCCAATTTTCATATTGTAGTAGAATTCCCTTTTACTCAATTTGTTTGGTCCATTATTGAGGTCATTTGAAAATTAATAATTCATGGTATGGAGAATCCCTATCTGCTTGTCTTAAAAATTGGTGTTTTCTATCAGATGTGGCACTTATCAAATACCTACCTATCATTGTTCTTTGGTTTATATGGAAAGCAAGAAACAGATCCTGCTTTGAGGATCTTGTGACAACTCCTGCATAGGTATCAAGCTATAGCTTGGGTTTGTTGAAGAATTTACCACAGTCCTTATCTGTGGTCTCTATCAGATCAATCGTTGTGGAAGAAATTGATAAAACTTATGCATGGGGTTACTTTGATGGTTCTGCAATTGGGGACCCAATGATTTGTGGGGCTGGAGGTTTTTTTTTCATATCTGACAGTCATTATGTTTCTTTCAAAGCAGGTTTAGGCTTGGTTACTAATAATTATGCAGAATTATGTGCACTTAAGCTTCTCCTTAGGCTGACTCGGAAGCATAATTTGGATAAAATTCAAGTTTTTGGGGATTCCCAGTTAGTTATCAATTAGGCATCAGGTAAGTATCAATTATTAAATATTGAACTAGCCATGATTCTTCAAGATGTTCACTGTTGATTATGTGTCTTTCAAACACATTTATAGGGAACGAAATTTCAAAGCAGATTCATTGGCTAAAGCAGGTGGCAGCATTCTTGAAGGATTTTGGTGTACATGTGAACAGAGAGGGGCAGAAAATGTGGAAACTTTTCAGGTTTTCTAATATGGAGATGTCTGATTTGCAGTTTATATGACTGTTTTTCTAATGAGGGCTTCATGCATTCTGTGTTTATCTGTCAGATTACTTTGCTGGTTATTTTTTGTGATTCTTATGCTTTGGGCATTTCTGGATTTCTTAATTTTTTGCACCCTTGATATATGATGCTCTGGCTGAAATTTATATGCTTCATTTTGCTTCTAGTGATTACAAGCAAACATACTAAGAGCATGACATGCGGGATGATGGCCTCTCTGTTTTGGTGCTGAAATGGATTTGAAAATTTTTTTGGATGGCCTGGGATAGGCCAATTTATAGCTGCTTATCATTGTTCAGCTTTTGATTTTTTATCACTCATTTAGAGACTATTTCAGCCAGGTATTATGCTTTGTTCTGTTTTTGGTTGTGACCACCATTAGATTCACAGTTGATCTAACCTAAGTGATCAGGAATGATGAAAAAAGTCTGCTATGATCAGACTTGCATGGCTGTTCATATTTGTATTTTTTTCTGCTGATAAGTATTGGTAAACATTATGATATGATTATGGTTATTGTGCTTTTCTTGAGGCAAGTAACTATATGTATTGACAACATCATAGTTGGTTTTTGTATAATGGA
>LPNX010986802.1:57892-107687 GCA_001517045.1 Pseudotsuga menziesii | reverse complement strand
CTTGAGGGCCATCTGCTGAATGTGAATAAAATATTTACGAATTTTTTCTTTGGAAAAAAAAAAAAAAAGGATAACTAGAACAATGTGACATAAAATAAAGAACATAAAAAAACTGATAGTTGATAAATGGATAACAAGAACAATGTGGTTGATAACATGTATCTAGACATGGATAAGAATGTGGAGAATAAAAAAAATTCAAAATTTCTTTCATTTCATAGCCATCTCTCAACAATTTGATCGTGATCTAGCCACAAACTATGTGGATTTGCTAGCAAACTATGTGGGTTTGCTAGTTGTAATCAATGGATGAATCATTCTTAGCTGATGCACAGAGTTACAACACTGTTTAACTATAAACAAAAATAAATAATAAAGTCATAGATAAAAAATAATAACATCCAGCTGGACCATTGACAAATCATAACAAGTAGAGTGGATTTACTAATATACATTAATGCTAGAGGTGATTCTGCATAATTAATTTGTTCATCACGAACCCTACCCATTTCTTCATAATTGACTGGTTCATCATAATCATTTTAATCACGAACAGTACCCGTTTCTTCATAATTGACTGGTTCATCATCATCATGTTCATCACGAACAGTACCGGATTGGCTACATTGATATACATTTGAAATTATCAATTTAGCATTCAAAATTCATCACTCTGATACGAGTTATAAAAGTATTTGAAATAATAAGCTTGATCATACACCTTCTGTTCGGTGAAGTTTCGATTAGATGATATACCTTCTGGGTGGCGAAGTTTCAGGACCTACGCCAACATCATCATCATCTATGTAAGGGTGGAAGCTCTACTGAGAGAATTTGGGTTATTTAGACGAAATCATGGAGAGTTGCGAGAGAAGTAGCATGTACTTGGCAACAACTAGAAGATAGGATTGTTAGGTTATCACCTTGACTTAGAGTTGTCCAAGGAGGCAATGCATGGACCAAGTGGTTGTGGTAAATCCAAGAAGTGGGAAGCTAGTCAAGGACTAATTCTTCCAGTTCTCTGCAAAGAGTTTTCTGGAGGTGATGAATTGCAACAGTGACTTGATGGAACTCCGATGTGAGAGCATTGTTGTGGTTAGAATTGGGACTGTGGTGTGCAGTAGGCACTTAAAACAACCACTTTCTTAGTTTCATGGGAGTGATGCAGTAGAAGTGTACGATGTAGGACATTCTATGTTTGTGTTCTCTTCTACTTTGTATGGGATTGGAAAATGGGACTGATTGTAGCAGATATTACAGCCTTTGAGAAAAAAAGTTGAAGGGTGTTGCGAAAGACATAAGTGACAATGATACTTTTGTGCTGAGGTAAAAAACATTGGCTTGCCTTTGGACCAATGGGAGTGTGTGGAAAAACATAAAATGTGAAGGGAAGATGATCTCTTGTGCTGGCAAGGAGATCAAGTACTGGAACAGAAGTCTAAAAGATACAACACTTGGGTTGTTTGGGTTGGAGCTTAGTATTATTCCTTAGGCAATTTTAAGGCGAGCTTGATGGCTTTGACTTGGTTCAAAAAAGGAGCATGGATGACATAATTGTGGAAGGGGTTGGCTATATTGGGATTGAGGGTTCATTCTCATGGAGTTGAACGTTATAGTTGGGAGTCACGACCCAGCTGGTTCAGCTCATGAGAGATAGAAATGGACAACTGTGTGCCAAGACAACACACTAGCAAAGCATGTAGTGGATTGATACTGTGATGGATGAGTAGTTTGGGAGGATTCTATGGAAGACTTAGTTGCGGTTGTAGGTAGCAGTAGTGACATCGACTTCATGAATATTTTAGTGTTCTTGGAGAATATTTTAGTGTTCTTGGAGAAGTTGGAGAAGCTGTCAAGACATAAATAGCTTGCGTGGAGAAGATGTAATAGCCTTAGATAGTTATCAAAAACTTAGGGTTTCTCTTTACTCATGGTGGAATCCCATCGGTTGGAGTGGAAATCAATTGCGAATGCGCAGATAGATCCATAACCCACTGAGAAGCTTTGATATGGTTTAGCTGTGTGGTTTGATGGATTGATTTCACAGAATTATCTAAGCGTGCCCGCACCTACAGGATCTTCCTGTAAGGAAGTTTCAAATGGATTTGGAAAATATCCCACAAAATAGAGGTTAGCATCCATTACAGGTTAGAATCATGGATGGTGTAGGGGGTGAAACCCACACTTAGATAGATTTTGGTGGCCAAATGGATTCCATGCGGACGAAGCTCCATAACTGGCAAGCCAACTTGGCCTACTATTAGTCGACAAATGTGCCATATAAAGGAAAGATTGATACTTTGAGAAAACAAAAAATGAAATGGAGCTTGGAGGAGCCACACTATGTTTGGATGAATTCTATGGGAGGTGCTCCAGAGAGAGGGAATTCTGAAGCATAGAAGCACACAGGTTGTTGGACCATCCAAACGGACTTGTCTATTGGAATTCAAAATTGAGTTTTGTAGACACACTCCTTTGATGTGTGTTGGGAAAGCGAGCTCCCGAAGTGCATTTTAGGTAGGTGAGCTCCCCATGCATGCTAGCCAAATGAGTTGTCAAAGCGATTTGGATGATGGGTTTCCTAAGTGCGTTTTGGCCATAAGGTATTCAATTTGTTGACAAATATCTTGTCAAGGTTATTCATAGCCAAATGAGTTGTCAAAGCGATTTGGATGATGGGTCTCCTTGCGTTTTGGCCATAAGGTATTCAATTTGTTGAAAAATATCTTGTCAAGGTTATTCATAAAGGTCATGTATATAGAGGTGTTATTTGACTTAGAAAATAAGATCAATATATTGTAGATATTGGTGGAGGGAAGAATAGGGTNTATTTCCTATTTGTACTTTTATAATCAAACTGTCTGCAAGGTCTAGTATGTTGGTAACCCCCAGACCTAGGTTATTAGGTGAATTATCCATTACAATAGTATGGGATTTTATATGATTTGGAGGTTATAAATAAAGGTATTTTAGTAAGAAAAGGTTTTTTTTCTTAATTAAAAATATGTATTAGGAGAGGATAAAAATAAAGATTTTGATAGGTATTTATCAATAACTAGTAAATTATGTGTATTATTTAATACCCATGAACAAAGACACTATGGTATAGTTTCAATGAGTGAAGATCTTGTGATTTTGGTAGGGGATGGTAGGCGAGCTCCTTAAATGCAGACTTGGTGTGGAAGGCTGGTAAAACATGTTGGAGCATGGTAAGCTCCCATGATGACTTGAGGAGCTTCCAAGTGGCATTGGATATCGTAGATGTTCCGATCATACTAGTAGAGTGTTGGATGTGGGTGCGAGAAAATACGTGTGGACTTCTAATGGGAAGCACACTTCGTAGGAGGTGTACCATGAAGGTAGGCATGCTAGTTTGGACGAAGTGAAGTATGGAAACCATGGGAAAATATTGGTGGAGTCAAGAGAGGTGCATATGACTGCTTTGTGATGATAGGCTCTTGGAATACTTAGTGAGTTGTGCAATCAGATGCTGGGATGTTGGAGAGGTGCTGAACTAGAGGAAGATCACATACTTCAAGATGATGTATGTGGGAAGTGAGTAGGACGCATGCGGTAGTCTAAGCGAGGGGTACGAACATGTAGACTTTTGTAGACCAAGAAAGGATCTTGGCAAGATGGAGGCTACGAGCAAGAAGCATTCAATAGATTTGGCAAGTATGCAATGCATTATAGCTTCGGGAGAGACCTTACATGGGCTTTGTGATTAGGAAGGAATGCAGGTGAAATGTAGAGCAGTTAAAGTTATGTATTGATTGTATCTTGAGCATTGCTAAGGAGAGCACTCTCTTGGATGAGTTTCCACCATATGGTATCCTGTATTGTTGTAAAAAGTCCTTATATTTGGGTACTAGGAAAGTTTGACCCAATTTTTCACATGAGATACAAGAAGGTGAAAAATTGGGTCATGCCGGTGTGCTTGTGACCCAACAGATGCCATTAAAACAGGTTCTAAAGACTAAAAGAATAGTCCAAACTGATGGGTGAAGGACTACCCAAGAAGTTCAAGGACTCCAATAAGGAAAGGGCCACTATCATATAAGAATGTTGTGTGGAAGATATAGTCTCAAGGATAAAAGGGAGCCTATGGCATATGACCTTGAGTATTAGAGAACTTGCATACATGAGTTTATTGGGAATGTTGTGTGAAAGATATAATATCAAGGATAAAAGGAAGCCTATAGCATAGGACCTTGAGTATTAGAGAACTTGCATACAAGAGTTTATTGGGAATTCATGAAAGAAAAGAAGATTGGGCCATATACATTGTGCATAGAAAAATTAAATAAAAAACTAACAAAAGTATATCCAAAAATAAAAGAGACTACAACCAAATAAATACATGAGAAAGTTTTCATCCATAAAAGAAAGGAAGGTCACACATCCATCAAAGCTTGTAAGCGCTACTTGTCAAAGAAGAAGTCTATGTAATCTCTTGGAAGTCTATGTGATCTCTTGGAAGTCTCGGTTGATAATATTGGAAAGTTGTAACCTGGATTTAAGTTCTCATTAAAGCTAAAGAGTGAGCCCAATCTGTAAAGCTGAAGTTTAAAGTGTCAAGCCACAAGCATCTAGTGACCATATAAAGATAAAGATAATTAGAGTAAAAACTAGATTAAAAGAAGGAACATGAGGTAAGAGGAAACACATTTTATAAATATTTATGGTAAAGCTTTAGTTGTAAAAAACATCATATAATATAAGAAGATTATCTAGAATAATCCCCACATTTCATTGATTAATATTTTGAAATATGGTCTAGTAGGATGCAAATGTTTCTTTCTTATAAAGATCTATAAACTATGGCTCTAAATCGATCCTTATGATGATGTAAAATAATCTTGAGCTCTGTATTTCATTTAACTAGCTTAATATTATAATTTTTTTCATATAGTTGCAACAACAAACATGACTAAAGAAGCCTAGGAAAGTTTGAAAAGAAATTTTATTGTAAATTGAATCACAAGATGTTCAAAAATCAATAGAAGAGAGCTAGTCATTGACGCATTTCATTGTGTTGATATATCAAAAGAAGATGATAATGAATTTGAAGTTGATTGAGGAATCACTTGAAGAGACAATATATGATAATGAAGATTATTAAAGAAACCACCATTTTAGCAATAAGAACATAGGTCATGAATTTATACAACTAGAGCTGATTTTGAAGATGAATTGGACAATTTTGTAGACAAGATCAAAGCTAATAAAAAAGAAAATGTAGAACAAGTATAGTGATGATGGGTATTGTGAGAGGGATTTTACCATTTCTACATTGTAATAACTAAATGTAATCAATTTTAATTTTTATCCATACCAAGGGCCTTGTAATCAATTTTATTTTTTTATCTTTTGATATAAAAAGCATTTGGCAAATTGAATAATATTTTGCATCTAAAGCTAAGTAAAGGAATCCATTATAAATCCAATTGAAGATGAAGAAGTCAAAATATTCTTGGTATAAAGTTTGTCTTTGATGAAAGTGGAAAATGAACATTGAAAAATATTTGATGGAAAAACGTGTTAAAATCATGTAGAGTAAGAACTATTTTACATGTTGTAATGATTTCCTTTGCTTATCTCAAGTGGAGAGGAAGTATTAATGTGAAATAGAGAGGAAGTATTAATGTGAAATAAATAAAACATCTATTGGATAAAATGATGTTTACGTTTTTAAAGTATTACATGTGGTAGGAGCATCAAGAGACGATGAGCTTTGCATCTAGAAAAGTAATGCATGCTTCCACCCTTGAGACATAAATGTGGAACATAATTTCTAAATGTGAACATAACTTATGCAAACAAGGGAAACATTTTCGGTAATGTAGGTTTCCACCTCCTTTAGACTTAGTGTGTAATGTTTGGTAATACATGCTTCCACCTCTTTAGACCTACTGTGTAATGAGTTTTATAAAAATTCAAAATAAACAATTACAAAAAAATATATAAAAAGTCACTCGCAATGGTAACTAGCTGATGAAGAGATAACCACTAGCAATGCATGGATAAATCATAGCTGATTAATAGAAAATCAATATTTCATGGCATATAACTAGAAAAATCCTGAGATTAAAAGAAAAGGAATATAAAAATAATTGATAGTTGATAAATGGATAACATGAAAAATATAATAACATGTAGCTAGGTATGGATAACTTACAATCAAACCCTTTTAAATAAAAGAATATAGAAAATATATTTTTTTTCAAAAATGGTTTCCATTCCATAACTAATTCTTAACCATTTAATCCTTATAAAATTGATATAACCAGAAGCTATAAGTATGATAATGTACGTATATATACAAATTCTTATGATGGAATTTAATCCCATGGCACTGAAAACAAGCCACATTTAGGATGTTTTCAAAACATACCAGCCTAATACATAACGCTATGTCTTTCTGTACAAATTCTAATGATCGAATTTTATAATTCCAAGGCCAAAATATGAAACATGGCACTGAAAACAATCTACTTTTAGGATGTTTTCAAAGGATACCAGACTTATACATAACGCTATGTATTTCTGGAAGATCAATGTAACAACAGAATAATACATAACGTTATGTACATTTTTTTTACTTCTTGAAGGTCAATGTAACAACAGTATCGGCAACACCAGCTTCCTGAATGCTTTTCCTCTCGTCGTAATTCAATTTCAATCTCCTCGTAGAACAGACCAGCACAAAGTCTTTATTTTCTTGAATTTGAGTGGCAACAAAAGACCAAAGTACCTGTAGCATTCAACCATGTACAAGATGAAATTAGCGCACAAAATAATACATGATAAGAAAAACATCCACCCATGGAAAACAACATATAAAAAACAAACCTGAATGGGGTCTGTAGCGAGGAATTTTCTCTCAATCCTGTCACCACAAGGTACACGAATTACTATGTTGACAACTCCAGTTGTCAATCTAGCAGGCTCTTCTGGCAAATCTGGATATTCGATCCTCTCAACTTCTTCAGCATTATTTCCTTTTTCAGAATGTTTTCTGTATTCATCCACTGGTCCCTTCTCGGTGTAGAGATTCAGAATCTGAGAAGATTACAAATTTAAATGTAACAGTATTACCTACGACAACGATCTACAAGCTTAATATAATGTTTCAAATAATAGTAAAACAACAAACCTCTTTCATTTTTAGGGCATCCACATTGCCCTCTACTTTATGCATTTTATATGCTGTGTAAGGATCTATGATAAAAATAGCAGGCGTCTTGTCAATTTTGTACCAAGTGATTATCTTCCTTCCTTCCTCACAATAATCATAAGTCTGCAAAATACCATTCATGAATGTTATGATTAAATCTATATAGAAGGATATGATTAAATTTATTTTTTCTATGTAGAATCGTTTTGTTTTCAGGCCATAAAATTCTATTGAAAAATAAATACACAAAAACATGTGACCTGCCACAAAATAAAATGTTTCCTTAGTATATCTGGAATTTCAGCATTTCTCCAAACGCTCCTGTTAAACTGCAAGAAGACAAATCATTTACAAAATTCAATAGACATATCTTAGTAGAAAATGATAACAGTTTTTACTTTATTGCAAATTGTGTTTTCACTATTTTTCATGATGAGTCTGTCAAATGATGTCTTTAGTATTTGCGATTCTTACCTCGCGAGATTCTGTCGATCGATTTGGCTGCATATATGCCAATAACCACTTTTCTTCGATTTGGCCATGAACCTTAGCCTGCATGGCAGAGTCGTTAACAGCTTCGAAATTGCACTTTGAAACCATAAATAAATGAAAAAGAAAACAATATTCACTTGGAAACCATAAATAAATTAAGAAGAAAAGAGTATGGAAAATACCGCATGAAACTACCGACAAACGAACGAACTCTGACTTCACTAGGTTCCCTGCCATGAAATTACCATTAAAACTAAAAGCTGAATTTGACCATAAAATAAATGTACTATTTGGTAGTGTATGGTTAATAGTATTTGTTCTTAATTCAAAGAAAATAATATAAAAGAAAAAATTATATTAAATATAATTATGTTTATAGATGTTTTTATTTGAGATTAGGGGTGGAAGTTTATTTAAGATTGATTTAGTTGATTAATAGATAATTTGTAGAGATTCATGGATAACTCATACTATGAATGGATAGCTAATAGTTCATGGTGTATAATTAAAATAATGTGACATAAAATAAAGAATATAAAAAAAACTGATAGTTGATAAATCGATAATAGGAACAATGTCAATGATACCATGTAGCTAGACATGGATAACTCAAAGTTGAACATGTTTAACTACAAAAATATGGAGAATAAAAAAAATTCAAAATGTCTTTAGTTTCATGGCCATCTCTCAAGAATTTAGCATGATCCAACCACAAACTGTGTAGATGTGCTAGTTGGTAGTTAATGCATAGATTAGTAGACAACGCTATTTAACTTAAGAAAATGGCCAATAACACTGTTTAACTATAAACAAAAACAAATAATAACTGAGATAAAAAAATAACATATAACTGAACCATAGACAAATGATATACCTTCTGAGAGGGGAAGTTTCAGGGCCTAGGCCAACTTCATCATCATCTAAGTATCATCATCCATGTAACCAGACTGGTAGTCATACTCAACAGAACTCTAGTGATTTTCCCGTGGAAACGTTTCCCTACATTGTAATTTAAATTCTAATTCTTTTAGAGATCTTTTTGTTATATTTAAACATAAAACTATTAAACAAATGTGTTAATCTTGGCTCTTTTGTGAATTAACAAAAATTACTCATCATGGAAACATATATCAATATACAGCACAGGAAGAAAATATAACATACAATACAAATGGAAAATTCATGAAAGTGTATAGATAAAATAAGCGATTTCAAGTTATATTACCTAACACCATCCTGACTGAAGAAAAGTTGTACTGCCTCTTCAACTACCCAATTCGTTGACTGCAAAAAAATCCATTCATGTTTATCCATGATATTAATTTTACTGAACAGTAAATCCAAGAAATGCTGCCATGACAAGTAAAACGGAATTGACAAGAACCTTGGGCGAAAATTGAACAACAGAGAGTATAGATTACCCACGTCCAAAAGGCGCTTGGCCTCAGTCTGTGTGAGTCCTGTGATTTCAATAAACTGATCAATCTTGCTTTCCTGTTCTGCCATGGGCTTTAATTGGAGATAACTTGAACTAATTGCGTGGAAGAGAAATAGAGATAGATATTATTCTACTGCAAGAAACTCCCGCGCAACAATTTAAGGGTGGAGCGACTGGCGGATAGATTTGCCTCCGGTTTATATAACAGCAGAAAGGGAGCCCGTATCGTTATAACTGTAGTGTTCACGATATTTTGGAAGGCTTTATATATATATATGGTTGTAAATTTTTGAAATTTAATTTGAGTGGACATTTTATTTTTATAATATTTGGTTATTTTTTAAAATGATTTTTTATAATATTTTATTATTTTTTAAAAATTACTTGTATTAATTTTAGGATGAAGATTAAGATAAGTGGACTTTATATTTTTTTAATATTTTAATATTTTTAAGTTGATAGGTCTATATATATTTACATGTTTTTATTTGAGATTTGGGGTGGATTACGGTCTATGTTCTTCATCTACTTGAGATCATGAAGTAAGTGTACTCTCGAAATTGGTTCTATGGCAGTGGTTCAATATTCAAAATAAATAATTATAAAAAAATGTATATAAAAAATAACCAGTAGCTAGATGAATGGATAACTCGTAGCAATGCATGGATAACTCATAGCAATGCATGGATAACTTAAGTTGATGAAAGGATAACCAACAATTCATGGCATATAACTGGAGAATGCGAGATAAAAAGAAAAAGAATTAATGGATAACCAATGGGTCTTCACTTAATGAAACCATGTCATAGAGCCTTCTTTCATGGGATATTAAATAATACCCCTAATTTTACTAGATATTGGTAATTATTTACAAAAGTCATTTTGTTGATCCCCCTCCCAATGTACACATTTCCAATTAAAAACCCATATTTTTACAATATATTCTTTATTTTTACTAGAAACCCCTTTTTATACCCCCACAATACCTATAAGACCCCCATACCCTATTCCTCACCGCCCAATACCTACAATATATTAATCTTATTTTTCACAATTTAAAAACCCCTTGTATGAATGGACGTGATAAGATAGTGCTCAAGAAGATGAATCCACCATGTGGATAACCAACAGTTCATGGCAGATAAGTAGAAGAAGGTGAGATAAAGGTAGTACAGCATGAGTGGGCCTAATGGTTAAGGGCATGTGTTACCTCTTAGGAGGTCACAGGTTCAAATCCAGAGGGGGGTAGATAGAATTTAGCAGTTAAATCACTACGCACTTGTCCCATAAACAAAGGGGTCTCACTTACTATCTTCCATTCCATAGCTATCTCTTCACCATTTGATCACTATCCATCACTATCCACGTGATCCAATGACAGACTATGTGGGTGTGCTACTAGAATTTTGGGGTGGACTACCATTTATGCTTTTTCATCTATGGGTGAGAATAGACAAGTGTATTGTCTTGATTGATTCTACTATCTTCCATTCCATAATTATCTCTTCACCATTTGATCACTATCCACATAATCCAGCCACAAACTATGTGGGTGTGCTACTATAATTTTGGGGTGGACTACCATCTATGCTTTTTCATCTACGGGAAAGAATAGACAAGTGTATTGTCCAGATTGATTCTATGGGCGTTGTCCAATATTAAACAAGGATGAGACAAGTGTACTATTGAGATTGATTAGATTGATTCTATGGGCCTCGTCCAAAATTACTAATTGATATTTTCAAAAAAATAAAAAATAGCTTAATTAACATGTGATAAGGAGAGTTATTGATAATTGTAAAAGTTAAAATTATTCTTCAATTGTTACATACAACTACGAATTTAACTCCATATATTATTAGATACAACTATTAGCTTAACTCCAATGATTCCAGAACTATTAGCTTAACTTCAACTCTAATCACAATTATATTGGATAACTATTAGATTAACTATTAGATACAACTATTAGCTTAACTCGAATGATTCTACAACTATTAACTTAATTTCAACTCTAATCACTTAAGGCTTAGTCCAAGTGGATTTAACATCTAGGATTCTAGCTAATGTGCAGTCATGTAAAATCTGAACTCCTAATAAAATCATTCGAACTCCTAATAAACTCCTTCAAACTCCTAATAAACTCCTCCATCTCTTAGTTGGGCATCTAGCTAATTATGTTGAGAGTTATGCCAATAGGCATATTAAAATTGTTGTGCCATTTAGATATTCAAGGAATTAGTTCTAAATTATTATTGCAGTAAAAGGAGAATGAAGATACACACTGAACAAACCAAACCACACAAGAAACAAATGAGTATAGCTAAGATAATTACAGTATCATTGTCATTAATTAAATCTAGTGTTACAATAGTTTACCTGAAGGAAGAATTTGAATCCATTAGGGAGGAATTCGAATCTACCAATTGGATGTGACTGTACCTAACTAACTAGCTAACTCAGGATGTCTTAATCAATATTGGATTCCAATTGGTTAACTCTGGATGTCTAAACAACTCATACAATCAATAATCCATAGTTAAATCAGTCTAAATGAAGTGGTAGGTGAGCAAAGGTGCGTAATACACATGCAACCATGCATAACTGGTGCTAGCTGAACTGATTGTGATGTAATTGGAAATTAACTAAGCTTTACTAGTTCCAACTCCAACCAGGTGAAGGAGGTTGGTGTCAGGACTCCCAGTGGCTCTTAAAATGTACAGATTGGTCTAGGAGGTGCCTAAACTGATGCATGTAAGTGCAGTTAGTGTAATTCAACCTCTAGTAGTGTTCTCCACACTCTAGTAACTAGTACATGTGGCCCCATTAGGCCATGTGGACCCAATGGTACTAGTAGACTTAATTAATTAATTAAAACTCCCAAGTCATGATAAATTAATTTAATACACAATTTGGTCAAGAGAGGATTATTAATCCTAACACCCCTCCTTAATCCCAACTTGGACAACTGTGGGCCCTAGAAACAAGGCCATAAATAACCCATATACAATCTAAAAGACATAATGTTGCTTAATAAAATAGAGGAAATAGGGGAAGACCTCATGGGAACCCCCCTCTCCCTCCCCCCCTCCCCCCCTTCAAAATAAGAAGAAAATAGGAAAATGCAAGATATCTTTAGAAGAAAGAAGCTTCCTCCTTAGAAAAATAACTTGAGAAAAACACTGTTGCAAATTATAGTTCTATGCAGCAGCATGGTCTATCTGTGCAACATCCTCCTGAAGTTGTGCATGTGAACCTCTCAATGTTCTTATGAAATGATGAATGTGTATCTTTCTTTTGGATGGTGAGGGTAGAGAATGATCAAGTTTATTCGTCTGTGATCCATGTAGTTGATCATTCGCAATAATCAAGTAGCACCGACCTAGAACTTTGTTGCACTACTCTGTAGGGAGTGAATCTGTGAGAGATAGGGAAACATGTTCATTCTGATACTAGGCCCTGGTTCTTCTTCTGTCTTTTGGATTTCCAGCACCACTTCCAGCTGCATCTAGGAGCTTCCCAGCCCATTTGGGCTTGGGATTCTAATTTGGAATGGATACTGGTTCTGGATCTAGAATCTCATGAGATTCAATGTCAATAACATGATCATGCTAAATTTGATGGGTGGAGAAATGGTTATACCTTACTCTGTTGTTGATGGTGTGTGTCATACAACTAATCTTCTTTGAGCTGGACACTCCTCTGAATGAATCATCTCCTAGTTGCAACCTCCATTAGTTTGTAATCTTTTGCATATTCTACATATGCCAGTAGAATTCATTCACTACTTTGGGATTGGAAGGCTTTCCTCTTGTCAAGTGGTATTCTAGCGCAAGCTTTGGAACCAAAAACTCTTACATGAGAGACATTGGGATTATACCCATGCAGTGCTTCGAATGGAGTGGCCCCAACCACTGATTTATGAGGCACTCTATTCTGCAAATACGAAGCACAATTTACTGCTTCATCCCAAATAGAAGGAGGGAGATAATTGGCATGGGGAAGGCATGTTTCCATCTCTTTCAATGATCTATTCTTCCTCTCATCCATATCATTGTGATGTGGTGCGTATGGAACTGAGTGTTCCATTCAAATCCCCTCCGATTGATAGAAATTCTGAAAGTCTCCTTTGATGTAATCTTCTCCTTTATCGGATATTATTGACTTTATTTTCTTACTGAAACTATTCTCAACCATAGCCTTAAAAAATTTAAAAGTCTCAAACAATTATGTTTTTTGTTTCATGAAGTAGACCCAGTAGTACCTAGAACAATCATCAGTAAAGGTGAGGAAATACCTACAACCATTGATGGATTTTATGTGCATAGGTATAGCTACATCACTATTTATCAAATCAAGTATAGAGGCATATCTATGTGCCTTCCCAACATCATACATCTTTTCTCGATGCTTACCTACCAAGAAACCAACACATACTCCATCAAAATTTTGGATTGAAGGAAAACCATCAACCATTTTATCATGTGGAGTTGCTTAAGATATTTGAAATTGAGATGGCCAAATCTCTCATTCCAAATCTTGTTCATGTTGTTAGCATGAGATAGTAAAGCTATAGGAGGAGAGATAGGTAAGAAATGTGAGAAGTCATAATCTTTAGTAGAGTGATGTCTAATACATTTTGCTATGAGTTGTCCAGTGTGTTTTTCTGTGATCACAATTATCTCTGAATCAAATGTAACTCTCTTGGGAAAGCCTGTATGAGTCATCTGATAAAAATACAACAAGTTAGCTGCAAGGGAGAGAACATAGAGGACATTCTTGAACTCACCATGCTTCGCTCTGACTAATCCCCTTCCTTCTGTTGGAATCTTGAAATTATCTCCCATGTGAATATTAGGCGCCTTTGACAGTGTGAGGGACAAGAACTATTCTTTTGAGGAAACCATGTGGTTGGATGCTCCAGAATAAATTATGTATGTTGTAGACTGGGTAAGGCTATATTTCAAATCATGGCACCTTTCATCTTTTTCTTCCTGTGGTTCTTCATCAGGATTCTTTGCTCCTTGTGGGAGAGAAATGTTATGTTGCTTAAGGAGATCTAACAGTTGATCAATATGCTTATTCATACAATGATATTCAAGATGGAAACCCTTCACACAATAGGGACATATATTCCTTTCAAACTTCTTCTTCTTAGAGCCTGGGGCTCCTTCTGAAGTTTGCTAATTTTTTTTAGGCTTCGAATCAGTTGCTTTGGGATCCTTCTTCTCTGAATTTCCTTCGCTTTGTGCTTTGGAAGAGTCAGTCACTAAGAGAGCTTGATCTTTGGAGGTCTTGATGAATCCCATTCGAATCAACTTCTCTTTCTCCTTGATTAAGAACTCATAAAAGGAAGCAAGTGAAGGATTTTTCTAATGTGGAAAGGAATCCCTTTTTGAATGGAAGATTGAGACAACTACTGAATACTCAGGGTCTAGTTTGTTGAGAAAGGAGAGCACATTTTTCTCATCCTTTCTTTCTATTATGCACTGTCTGAATTGGAGTGCAAGAGAATTGAATTGAGTAAAGAATTTCTCTACTATTTCAAAATTGTTGGGATGTAAGGCTAACATCTCATCCTCCAGGAGGTGTCCCTGAAGCTCATCTTGTTTTCCAAACAAGTCTTCAAGATTCTCTGGGTGTCCTCAAACCTTTAAGGTGGAAGAGGATATCTCTGGATATATGAGTGCGTAGATAATCGAAAGCTTCATCTAAGCAGTCTAGAAAATTGTTCTTCTCAAATGGTTGATGGGGCTCAACCTCCCTTTCAAGTATTATCATGTAGTAGGAAAGCTTGCGCAAGGCCAGTTGCATATCTTCCCTCAAATCAAGATAATTGAAGGGTGTTAGGATCCGAGGAGTAGAAGATAGAGAATCCATAATTATCTGGCTGAAAGAATACAAATATTCACACAACCTACTTGGCACATGTAGATTTTCATTGTAAAACACTAAAAAATTCGAACTATGTTAGATTCGTGTTTTTCCTCTCGACATGAACACTTTCTCAGGGTGTGTCATGCCTGCACTGCCACTCTGAATAAATTCAGAGGAAGCAAATCAAGATTGGGGACTTATGTGGAAACTCAGATGCTTCTGGTGTTCAATGGAGAGAAAAAAATAGGAAGCCTACTTGAGATGGCTCTGGTACAATGTTAAAATTGTTGTGCCATTTAGATCTTCAAGCAATTAGTTATGAATTGTTATTGTAGTAAAAGGAGAATCATTACAGGAAATTTCAACTCAAAATGGGACTTTCAACCCTAATTCAAATTCTATGTCATCAAGTGTTAGCCAATGAAATTGCTTTAAATTTGGAATACTGTATAAATCTTAAACAAATTTTTAATATAAATTTAGGGATAGGTATCATAAAAAAACTACTTTTTTGTTCATATTTTTGACATATCTCCCTGTTTTTTAACCCGAATTTTGAGCGAGAGATCTACCTGGATGTAGAATTAAATTCTGCATCCAACAAGTACCCACTCTGCATACTTTTGATAGACTCTGCTACCCCAAAAACAAGCAATACCTGAAAAACATGATGATAATGTCATCATCATGTTTTTTCAGGTAGTTTTTTTAGGGGAAGTGGAGCCCATCAAAAGTATGTAGTGTTGATCCAGGAGGATATTGGTGGCCACCCACCTATTCCACTTGGACCCCCACCATTGTTTCTTTTAGTCTTCTAGTTTCCTTAATTGTAGCACAATTTACTATTTTTGGCAGTTTTCGGGTCCTAAACTTTCGAAGTCGTTTTGAGGCCCTAAATGACGTTTTATGGGCATCGAATGGTCGGGAAAATATGAGTTCGTTTTAGAATCAGTATTTGTAGTTTTTGGATGTAGTCCTTAAATAGATATTTCTAACGATGTATCATGCACCTCAAACATAGGTATTATGCTAAAGTTACGACCCCGAGAAATTGATGTACCAAGTTACCCAACGTGGCCCACATTCTAGCTTTTCATCTCCTAGGGTTAGGTTTTTGGATGTGTAGGGTTTCCATTGTTTCTCAATAATATATAGGCCTTCAAGTCTCAATGTAACATAGAGTTCCAAGGCATGTAGCCACCACATCTCTTCTCAGAGTTAAGCTACCAGANTGTAAACAAGTTTCAGTTATTGATTAATGAAATGAAGTGTTATTTCCACTGCATATTTGTTTCTATGGTTATTTGTGTATTCTGTTGCATTCTTGCATAAATCCGGATTAGTGGTATTAGAGCCATCTGCTCTTTGTCTATCCTTCTTTGCATGTCCCCAATGAGGGTGGGGTATAAAGAGTTAGGGCTCAATCTAGTTGAACCTTTGCAAGATCAGCCTCACAAATCCCGTCGGCCACCCATGGGGGATGAAAATAAAGATGAGGGTGCAAAAGATCCTATAAAAATGTTGGTCGAGGAGGCCCTTGAAAAACAAAGGAACGTGACGATGGATAACTTCACCCAGATCCTTCAACGACTTCCCACTGGTGGCGCATCTGCATCTAGCAGCCACTCTAGAGACGCAACTACTTTTAAGGTATAAGTAAACTTTGACATTCCCATATTTGATGGATGAATAGATGTAGATGCCATAGATATATGGTTGAATCTATTAGAAGGATATTTCTCGGTTAATGACTTTTCCGACCGGGAAAAGATTACTTTTTCTCTACTCAAAGATGGCCCCCATGTCAAGGACTAGTGGGAAACCTATTGTGAGAGAAAGGTCGAGGAGGAACCCTCTGTATTCTTAGCCGTACCCACTTGGAATTATTTTTGAGAATCCATAAAGGGACAATATTATCTGGTGGGTAGCTATGAGGACAAGTACATACAATGGACTACGCTGCGGAAATAAAGAGATCAAGATGTGCATGAGTTGACGAATCTGTTCCATACCCCACGCACCAAGTTGGGTATTAAAGATTCAGAGAAACATTTGGTGTTGAAGTACCGCAGTTGTCTACACATATAAATTTAGGAGGAAATGGAGTTCCTCGACATCTCTTCTCTTTGTACAGCATATCGGCATGCTACCAAAATTGAGCAGAATTTAAAACAGAAAAAGCGATACTTTAGATTTACGAATCAAAAGCAAGGGAAAGGTATCCTCGAAATGTAGAACAAAGGACACAACCAAGGCATGGGAACTCAAGAAAACTTGCCAAAGTTGAAAGCAAAGAACAACACTGTAAATCCAAAGAAGGAAGTGGGAAAGTGGTGCGAGTTCCATAAGAGCCCCACTCACAACAGAAGTGAGTGTCGGGCCAAGCAATCACTGGTGGCCGATATAAAGGCTTCTGAATCAGATGCATACTCTGACACTGAATCAGAACCTACGAAGGGGAATTATGGAGGGAAGAATATTATCGATGCAGAGCCCAACGCCACCGTTTCCACCACGAAGATCCAAAAGGAAGAACCAAAAGATTTAGAGGAGGAGGAGCATCGATTCCACTCCTAGATGTGGGTAAAGGATTCTCCACTACATTTCATTGTTGACAGTGGGAGCCAAAAGAACCTGATTTCAGCAGAGATCATGAAGTGGTTGGGTTTGCCGACCACAACACACCCGCAACCGTACACCATCAGGTGGCTTCACCAAGGATGGGATCTCTACGTCAGCCAATAGTTTCACCTTCCCTACAACATCAAGCCCTTCACTGAGAAGGTATTATGTGATATTTCTCCTCTTGATGTTTGTGATGTATTATTAGGTCAACCATACTTATGGAAGCAACATGCTGTGTATGAGTCCCATCCTCGCCTTGTTATTATTACGTTGGGAAATAATTTGTACAGGATACCAAAGGTACCGCCTCCTGCCTCTATCTCTTTAGTTACTGTAAAACAATGTAGTAAGCTCATTTCCAAAATTGGGAAGTTTGTTTTCTTGATGATCTGCCCTCAAGGAAAGAATAATATCGTGGCCACGACCTCCAGAGAGGGCTCCTTCGCATGACAACAAAAAATGCAAAAGGTCACGGAGGAGTATCAGGACATATTCACCTCACCCACTGGGTCACTCTCCACTGTCAGGTCAAGCACCCCATCGATCTGACCCCAGGTACACCACTTCCCAATGGACCGATCTATTGATGCTCTGTTTTGGAGAATGATGAAATCAAGAGGTAAATTTAGGAGCTGCTGCAAAAGGGTCACATCCGGCCAAGTTCATCACCCTGTGGGAGCCTGGTCGTGCTGGTACAAAAGAAGGATGGGACTTGGAGACTCAGTATTGACTATCGGGCGCTGAACAAGATCACTATCCGGAATAGGTACCCGATCCCAAGGATTGATGACCGCTTGGACCAGGTTAAAGGGATGAAATATTTTAGCAAGATAAACTTAAATTTCAGGTATCACCAGGTACCAATCGAACCGACTGATGTGTGGAAGACTGCCTTCAAAGCCAAGGAGGGCCTTTTCGAATGGTTGGTGATGCCTTTCAAGCTGACGAATGCTCCTATAACCTTCATGAGACTAATGGATGACATATTGTAGCCATTCACCAACTCATTTGTAGTAGTGTACTTGGATGACATCCTGATATTCAACCAGACTTGGGAAGAGTACCTCCACCACATCCGACAGGTCCTCCAAACACTACAGCAGCACAAGTTGTGTGCCAATTTGGACAAGTGCACTTTTGGCATGACCCAGTTTTAGTATCTAGGATACATTATTGATGAGTGTGGGGTACATGTAGATCCAACCAAGATCCAATCCATTCGGGATTGACAAGCCCTGACTACTCTAATAGAGCTTCACAGCTTTCTGTGCCTTGCTAATTTCTATCGTAGGTTCATGTTGGGATTCTCTCATATCACTTGGCCCTTGAGTCAAGTCACCAAGGGAGGAGTGAAAGAAAAATTCTTTCGGTCAAAAAATCAACTGAATGCATTTGCAAAATTGAAACATTGCCTCTGGTGTGCCCCAGTGCTCACATTACCATACTTGCAACAACCATTTGAGATCGAGACAGATGCCTTTGACTATGCTATTGGGGCGGTCCTTACTCAACAAGGGCATCCAGTTGCATATCGCAGTGAGACATTGTCTAACACAGTCCGCAAATATCCCACTTATGACAAAGAGATGTATTCCATTGTACAAGCTTGCTAGCAATGGAAGCATTACATTTTGGGGAAGGAAACGATCATCCACACAGACCACCAACCCCTGCAGTTCATACAGACACAAGGGAAGTTATAGAAGGATCACCATCAAAATTGGTCCACATATCTACAACAGTTTCATTTGAACATCAAGTACAAGAAGGGAAGCACCAATAATGTTTTTGACTGCCTCAGCCGACCACAGATCATGGTGATAACCACTGTGCTCAACTCTTGTGGGCATGAGACTTCTAACTGGCCACTTCTCTATAAGAGCGATCCAAAATTCAGCCACACATACTAGACACTCTTGGAGGGAAACCAAGTTCCAAAATTTCATCTCCAGGATGTACTACCATGTCACATGAGACACCATTGTGTGCTTTCAAGCGAGCATTCCAAGATGATTTGGGAAGCGCACTATAGTCGGGTTGCTGGGCATTTCAGGGTCGAGAAAATAGTGGCAGTATTGCAGACGTATTTCTATTGGCTGAACCTTCAACAGAACGTCAGGATGTACATTTGATCATGAACTGCCTGTGCCATTTCCAAACCATCCATCAAGAAGAAAGGCCTCTATACTCTGTTGCCTACCCCTAGTCGACCTTGGGAATCCATCTCCATGGATTACATGTTGGGCCTTCCTTCTACTAAGCACAGCAATGACTGTTTGTTTGTGGCCATTGGCAGATTCTCAAAGATGGCCATAATGGTAGCTTACAAGAAGAATATCACAACAGAAGGCACTGCTAAACTCTTCTTTGAACGAGTGTGGGTACACTTTGGGATCCCACAGTCTATAATCTCATATCCGGACTATAGATTACTTATTACATTTTGGTCTAGCATATGGTCAATGCTAGACACCAAGCTCACTAAGTCCCGATCTTTCCATCCCCAGACTGATGGCCAGACAGAGGTCATCAATAGGATGATCGTACACATTTTGTGCATGTACAACTCAAAGCATCCATGTGCATGGGATGAGAGCCTCCCCTATGTACAACACATCTATAACTGGGCCCTCCAGAACTCAACCAACCACAACCCTTTTCAGGTGGGCTTGGGATTCTAGCCACTATGTCCCATTGACGTAGCCATGCCATTTGCACCTACTCAGGATGATTTAGCTGATATCCAGTCTGAAGTTTCCAAGGAAAACAGCTTCATTGAGTGCATTCAACACATTCGCCAAAATTTTCATGACATATTGGACAGATCCAATGCTAAGTACAAGCAGCGACATGATTAGCATCGTGTGCAACACAACTTATAGGTGGGAGACAAAGTGTGGCTACATTTACAAAAGGAGCTCCTCACTGGACCCCCCTGCAAGCTTCGCCCACTTTTGTATGGGCCATACACCATCACCAAGGCTATTGGGGACAATGCCTTTGAGCTCAATATTCCACCATTCCTTGGTTTGCACCCATTGTTCAATGTGGACCGCCTTCGGCCCTACTTTCCACCTCTACTGGACACATAAGCCATGGCAAAACAACTCACACCAACAGAGTTAAACCCCGACTGCATGGAACAAGCCACAACTGATTGGATTATGGACACACAAATCAAGAACACCCTCTAGTAGAAGTTCCAATTATATCGAGTTGTCAAATCAGGCCAACTCCTTCACCAGGGAAAGTGGCTCACTAGGGNCATCTCATGGAGGAACTCAATGCAATGGGGACCATTGCTTCCTAAGGGGGGAGGAATGATCCAGGAGGATATTGGTGGCCACCCACCTATTCCACTTGGACTCCCACCATTGTTTCTTTCAGTTTTACAATTTCCTTAATTGTAGCACAATTTACTATTTTTGGCAATTTTTGGGTCCTAAACTTTCGGAGTCATTTTGAGGCCCTAAACAACGTTTTTTCGACATCAAATGGTCAGGCATAAATAATTCCATCTCAAACTCAATATTTGTTGTTTTTGTATGTAGTCCTTAAACAGATCTTTCTAACGATGTATCATGCGCGTCAAACGGAGGTAGTATGCTAAAGTTACAACCCCAACAAATTGATGTACCAAGTTACCCAACGGGGCCCACATTCTGGCGTTTCACCTCCTAGGGTTAGGTTTTTGGATGTGTAGGGTTCCCATTGTATTTCAATAATATATAGACCTTTGAGCCTCAATGTAACATAGAGTTCAGAGGCATGTAGCCGCCACATCTCTTCTCAGAGTTAAGCTACCAACACTCTAGCTAGTTTATTTCCATTTTGTATGTAAACAAGTTTCAGTTATTATTATTATTTTTTAACAGAAACTAAGAAGGTTTTTTATAAAACAGGCTATGCATAGCCATTCATTACAAAGAATAAAGTGGGAACAAAGAGTTCTTGCAGTTCAAAAATGCTGCATACAAAACTGATCCAAAGAGATGTCCAAAAAACTACACATGGGGCATTTGCAAAACACGTAGTGCCTGGGGTAGTGTATATGCTTATAAACTGACTGCAAAGCAAAAGATAGTAAAACATATTAACATATTTAAAAGAGAACCGATTAAGGATTGCCTCTGGGCTTCATGGGCTGAACCACGGATTCCTCCTCCATGGGGTGCGCTGCAGCTGCAAGGGTTTCATTCACCTTGCTACCTTGGTTCATTTTGATCAAGAGATGGAGATCTTCCTGGATTATATCAACCTTACCCATTATCTCCCTGATATTTCTCTTGTTATCATCGATCCTTGCATCATGATTGCTAATTTGTAGAGAGGTATAACTTACCACTTCCCCCATGCTCTTGACCTCCTGATCTATTTCCTTATTATCGATTATGCCTATCACCATCATCTCGTAAAGACCACCTGAGATTCTTCTTTACATCCATAATGCCAGTTTTTTCGTTAGCCTAAGACATGCTACCATTTCCTGGAGAGAGATCGATACAGGTGAAGTTACTATGTAGAGAATGGACTGAGCTTGCTAACACGCAAGCCTGATTCTCAGCAGAGAGGCCACTAAGGATATAATTTATCACTTTAGGCTCCTACTGGAGGGAGGCACCCTCCTTGATTTGACAAGATAAAGTTCCCACTGCACCTTCCTTCCACCGTGAACAATGACAACCCAAAATCATGTTTTTCTCAGCAGTGAGAGACTGAGCTTTGGACAAGAGACTGGAGCCAGAATCAATGCTTGCAAACCACAGTGAAGAGCCTATAAGGTTGCTACTAGAGCAAGAGGAGAAGGATACAAGGGAAAGCCTTTCATTCACAAAAGTCCTGGTCAGAGGGAGTACTTCCCAAGGAATTTCCTGTAGCCACCCTTTGCCTATGCCTGCAATGACATCCAAGAGAATGCACTCCGGAGGAATCACACGATGGGCAGAGCCGAGAGATGGAGATAAATGAGCTTTCAGGATGCTTCGAGGAGAATACATAATGAGGTGATAAAAAAGACTTGGATCTTGTGAGGAGGAGGGGCAATTAACCCAAGGGAGGTGATCCATAAATATGACGTTGTCGAAGAGAGGATGCAGGCTGAGAAAGTTCCATGCGGCATTGGAAAGTGTGTTGGTAGGACAACGCATTGAATGAGAAGACCCGTCGAGAAGGAGCACAAGGTGGGAGACAGCTGTGGGAGGATGGCACAAGGCGATGTGAGGAAGGGTGAGGGGAGGGATAAGGGAGGGGGGTAAGAAAATAGCTAGGGAAAGAAAAAAGGTGAAGATGGAGGGATAAGGGGAGGGGGAGAAGGAAGGAAAAATGGTGGAGGGATAGGGTGAATGGAGGGGGAGTTCCTCTAGAAAGTCTTTAGGGGTAATAAGAGACATTTCTAGGAGTGGAGAGAGGGAAGACCACTTTCCTTGAGAGAGGAAAGTGTAATCTTGAAAAACCATTAGGGAATGAATTTGGTGTAAGGGGCTTTTCCGTTAAGACTGAAATGACCTTGAGGTAGGGAGGCCCCCATGTTTTCCAAGGCGTTCGCTGTAGAGTTATTGTGGTGAAGAATGTGGAATAGCTCATAGGATTTAGACATGAGTGGCTTTGCTTTGTCATACAGACGATGACAATTAATTGATATGGAGGTTTAACCATTAATTAGCTTGAAAATAACATGCCGAGAGTCTCCAAAGATAGTTACCTTTTGAACGTCTTTACTGACTAAGGATTCTGGTCCCCGTAGGAGTGCCAACCACTCGGCCTTATTGTTGGTCCTATGTCCAAGGTCCCAAGTGAAGGTTTGTTCAACATGTCCATTGGGATCCAAGAGGATCCCCCCTGCACCTGCTACCCCTGGATTGCCTTTCAAGGCACCATCAAAGAAAAAGGCATAAGAGTTCCTCTCCATGAGCCAAGATTTGAATTCACTGCTGGTTAATCTTATCTCCTAAGGAAGGGCTTTGCAGAGTTGGGCTGCACTATTTTTAGAGATTTTGAACAGAAGGGAACTCACTTCCTTTAAGTAATTTTTGCACCATGATGAGTAAGGCTTGGGGATGTGTTCCTTGTTAGGGAAGCTAATGTTGTTTGAAGAAAACTTCTCTGCTATCATTCCTATCACTTTAGAGGCTATATGGGCTGGAACAAATTTCTAATCTTTGAAAATGGACTTATTCATAGCGAGCCACAATTGCCAGCAAAGGTTCTTGGGGATAGAGGCCCAAAGATGAATCAAAATGGGCTTTTTGAAGAGGTAGCCGGGAAAGAGCTTGGGCCAGTCCTTAAGAAGTTGAGCTACTGAATCTGGAGGGCTTAGAACAAGGCCTAGGGGAAGAACACACTGCCAGACTTTTAGAGAGATTTTGCACTGAAGAAAAATGTGGCTAGTGGTTTCTTCATCCATGTTGCACAGAGCACATCAAGAAAGATCAACTATGCCTCTTTTCATGAGACTTTCAACTGTTAAAAGCTTATTATGCATCAGGATCCATGTGAAGATATTTACCTTAGGAATGTTGTTTGGGTGCCAAACCTTCTTTCCAGAGTCGATATGATGCAGCCGGCTCCAAGGATAGTCTTTTATATCCTTCTTTAATAGCGTACTATCCTATGTTTCCCCATCCGATGCGATCCCTTGCTACAACTCACGTTGGGGACAGGCCATGAAGAGATGGGAGGAAAGTGGTAGCAACATCAACCAGCTGAGCTAGAGGAAGTAGCTCCTTCCATCCAATCCAATATCCCATCATGTCCCACTCAGAGAGATCAAAAAGAGTGAGAAACCCCTGCTTGCTAACCCAATCAGCAAGAGGAGCTAGGCCTAGGAGCGAGGAGCGAGCAGGCTGTCCAAGAATGATACATTTCCAGGCGTTGATTTTTTTCCCATTCCTTGGGATCCAATAGCAGTCTACCTGAATTGTGTTGAAAGAAGATTTGCATAGCTGCAAGAGAGTGGTCCCTTTTCCTGTCCAAGCACTATCTAACATTTTTTATTTGGGGATTCTGATATATTTTTTCATGATTACTTCCTTCCACCAATCTTTCATTCTTGTGACCAATCTCCATATCAACTTAGCTCCCAAGGATTTATTTATTTTCTCAAGGTCCTTGATGCCTATCCCGCCTTGCTTTTTTGCTCTTTGGACCATGTCCCACTTTACTCGGTGAAATTTTTTTGTCTGAACCTTTCCTCCCCATAAAAATTTTCTGATTTCCTTACAAATGCTGTTGATAACACTTTTGGGAGCAAGGACCATTAAGCTAGCATAAATTGGGTAGGAGGAGAGGATGGAATGAATGAGGACTATCTTCCCTGCAATATTTAGCCATTTCGATCCCAGGTTTTGTATCTTGGTTTTGATTTTTTGGATAATCAGGGCCCACATGGAAGATACCAAGGAATTTTTGACTATGGGGATGCCCAAGTAGGTGAAGTGAGTCTAGTTAGGATTGTATTTTATTTGCAGGATTTGAGATATGCTGCGAAGAGTTGCAGCATTGCAATTCCACCCATATAACTGACATTTATTCAAATTTGCTGAACTTCCATAAGAGTAGAGAAAAGGTCAAGGGGGCTAAGGAAATTTCTAGCTATTTGATTGGATGCTATCCCTAGCAGGATTATGTCATCAGCGAATAGAGTGTGGTCAATGGGGAGAACTCCATTACCGAAAGAAAGACCCAGGAGAGATCCTTCTAATTGAAGTGTGAGAAATCTTCTGCTGAGGGAATCGGAAACCAGAATATAGAGGAAAGGGGAGAGCAGGAATCCTTGTCTTCTACCACAGGAGGCTTTGAAGAACTCAGAGGGTTTGCCATTGATTAGAGGAGCTATCCATGGATATTTTATGTAGGCTTGAACTTGGTTGATGAATATAGGTGGAATTCCCAACTTCTTTAGGACCAGAAGGATAAAGGAGTGTCTCAGTCTATCAAAGGCATTGGCCAAATCCATTTTGATGGCCATTCTAGGGTCACCCCTTTTAGAAATGGAGTGAATCGCCTCTTGAACCATTAGGATGTTGTCGCTTATTTTCCTTCCCAAGATGAATCCTCCTTGATTTTGGGAGATCAGTGAGTGAATGATTGGCTTGAGTCTCATGGATAAAAATTTAGAAAAGATTTTGTAGGAGCCGTTACAGAGAGAGATGGGTCGGAATTTTTCGATGGAGGTGGGGTTTGGCTCTTTAGGGATCAATGCCAGGAAGGTGGAGTTGGTGGATCCTCCCATATTACCTTTTTCCATCCAAGAGATGATATGCATCAGATCTTTTTTTATAAGGGAACAGAAGGTTCTATAGAAGCAGATTGGGAATCCATCTAGGCCTGGGGCTTTATCTGGATGATGAGACCATATAGATTTCTTGAATTCTTCTTCTGAAATGGGGAATTCAATCCTGGGTCTTCCCTCTAGACTGGTAGGGGCTGGAATAGCTAATACCATTTCTTCCATAGTATTTTGCAAGACTTGCTCCTCATCATTATACAAATGCTCAAAGAGGGTCCTTACCTCCAAACTGATTGATGCTTGACCTGTGATGATTGTGCTGTCCGCATTTTTTAGTTCTCTCAAAGTGTTCCATTGCTGCCTATCCCTACATTGATTTTGGAATAATTTAGTGTTATGTTCTCCCCCTTTAAGCCATAGGATGCGTGACCGGAGCCTCCATCCCTCCTCCTCTTGCCTTAGAATTTTCTGTAGGCTTGTTTCCAATTCTATTTCTTTGATAAGATGTTCCTTGGTGATGTCACTTACTTCCATTTCCACTTGAAGAGATTCCATGTTCTTTATGATTTCACCTTTTTGCTGCGAGGGCTTCTGATAGTGATCTTTTGCCTAAGATTTGAGGGATACTTTTACCCTTCTTATTTTCTGCTCCCAAGAATATGCTGGAGAGCCAGGGATGAAACAACACCATGCACTAGAGATGATGTCTTCAACTCCTTTAGCCTCGATCCAAAGACAATTGAATCAAAAAGGGAGGGGCCCCAAGTTTTCCGGGGGTGGGAAAAAAAGACAAATAGGCTTATGATTCGAAATAGCTGTGCACAACAGTTTGGTTTCAGGGTAAGAGTAAAGCAGATGAGTACTGACTAGTAAGCAATATGGCTAGGTCCAATTCTTTTGTTACTCCATGTGAAGATGTCGTTTTTCGGTTTGATGTTCGTAAAACCCCATTGGGATATAAGATATTCCAATATTTCCCCATAAGGGTCCCTGACCTTAGTTCTACCTCTGCATTCATCCGCATATATATTTATGATGAAATCCCCAGTAATGAAGCAAGGGAGGAGCAATTTGCCTTCTCATTGTTCTTCGAGAGAGGTCTAAAAGCTATCTTTCTGAGCATGCATGGTTGGGCCATAGACATTCCCGATCTAGAGCTTTTCTTTATTTTCTTTATTTTCTAGCTTTATGAGGAGCTAGTTTTTATTTTCGATGGCAGAGAGCATGCCAAATTTTTCAAAATCCCACCAGCATAGGAGACCTCCAGAGGATCCATTAGCATTAGTGGCTAATCCAATGCCTTTTGGCCAAAAACTTTTATAGGTTGCAAGGCTTTCTTCAGCTGATTTTTTTGTCTCTTGGATGAGAAGAATTGAGGTGGATTCCATTGATTTAAATCTATTGATAACTTCTAACTTCTATGAACCTCCTAACCCTCTGCAATTCTAGGAGAGCACTTTCATTATTTCTTGAGTTGTCTAAGAGCCTTTTCCTTCTCCTTTTTTTCCTCTTCGACATTGAGTAAATACTTGCTTGCTTATGAAGTTTTGACTAGAAAGTCTAGATTAGACTACTTTCCTTCTTCCTTTTCCCTTGCTACTTCCTGTTCCCTTATGGCTTTCTTGGACTTTCTTCCTTTTCTGGAGAGAGGTTCTTGTTCTTCTGTAGAGGTATCTATTGCTTCTTTTGAACATGCTTTTTCCCTAGATCTTGTGACTGATCCTTTAGATTTTGCTACAACTTCCTTCCTTTCCTGAGGTCGTGCCATAACCTCTTCCTGAACTTCCGTCTCCTTTTGTGATGGAACCACTACAAGTGTTTCATCTTCCTGACGATGAACAACTTGATGATTTTCCTCTTGGGTTTTTATTTCTTGTGTCTTAGTTTGCAAGACCTCAAACCGATTTTTAGGGGCACTCTTTGGTGGGATGTGTGACCGCTTGAGGGAATTTTCCGTCTTCTTCCTGCTTGTAACACTCCAACCCTCATCTTGTGGGCTATCCGAGATGGGTTTCTCTGGTTTCTTCGGACATGATTTAGCAAAATGTCCATACTCGTGGTAGTATTTGCATTTGAATGGAATTTGTTCATAATCCACAATTTGCAGATGATTCCATCCATCTATGGAGAGAATGATGGATTTCGGCAGGCTCTTTTCAAGATCAACCTCAACATAGATTCAGGCACATGAGAACATTGGGGCTTTTGGTTCAAATTTGTCCACATATTTCCCCAACATACTCCCTATTGCTAAAAAATCCTCATCGTTCTAGCAGTGGAGGGGAAGGTGGGGATGCTTTACCCAGACTGGAACCTCCTTTGGGCCATCCTTTTCTGGGTTGAATGACAGATCCCATTTATTCAAATACATGCCTCTTGGACCCATGAAATAGGGTCCATTCTTGAAGATAAGGTCGCGATCCTCCTTCTTTTTGAAAATGAAAGCAAAGTAGCCTTTTCCATAGAAAATATGCTGAACTTCCCCCTAGATCAAGGTTCTCTAATTTTTATTAAGCCAAACCTCCACTGAGCACAGGGATGGCAAAACCCCAGTAAACAAGCCAATGAGACCTTTCTCAAAGAGGGTAACTTCTTTACTCTTTGAGGCGGCAGAGCTGAGCTTTACTTCATGGACGTCGGTGCGCTTGACAAAGCGAGAATACGGGGGCGTTGCCAACAAAGAGGGGGGGAGAGAGGCCACAATATCATGGAAACGGTCTTCAATGAACATAGGATCAGGGGGATCCATGGGCACAAGGCCTGTAGGCCTGCAGAACTGAAAACCCTAGGAACGCTCAGCTTAGGGTTCAGCTTCACCTCTCCAACATGCTCCTCATTCCTCAATGACAACAAGTTTCAGTTATTGATTAATGAAATGAAGTGTTATTTCCACTACATATTTGTTTCTATGTTTATTTGTGTATTTTGTTGCATTCCTGCATAAATCCGGATCACGTGTGGGTAGTCATTGGATGTAGAATTTAATTATGCATCTAATGAGCTCTCTTGATCGAAATTTGAGTAAACACACAGGGAGATATGTCGAAAATATGAACAAAACACACAATTTTTTTCTTTTCTTCCTCCAAAATTAATAAATATTATTTGATTAACTATTATTTTATTATTTTCCTTAGGAGACCCATTTTGAGTTCAAATTTCATCTAATGGAAGATACACATTGAACAAATCAAACCACATAGGAAACAGATGAGTATAGCTAAGATAATTACAGTATCATTGTCATTAATTAAATCATGTGTTACAATAGTTTACATAAATGAAGAATTCTAATCCATTAGGGATGAATTCAAATCTACCAACTCAATGTGACTGTACCTAACTAACTGGCTAACTCAATATGTTTCAATCAATATCAGATTCCAATTGGTTAACTCTATATGTCTAAACAACTCATACAATTGGTAATCCTCAGTTAAGTCACTCTAACTAAAGTGGTAGGTGAGAAAAGGCTCCTAATCCACATGAAGCCATGCATAACTGGTGCTAACTGAACTGATTGTGATGTAACTAAATGTAACTAGAAATTAACTAAGTTTAACTAGTTCCAAATCCAACTAACTGAAGGAAGTTATTGTCGGGGCTCCAAGTGGCTCCTAAAATGTAGGGATTGGTCTAGGAGGAGCCTAAACTGATGCATGCAAGTGCACTCAGTGTCAGTCAGCCTCTAGTAGTGTTCCCCACACTCTAGTAACTGGTACATGTGGACCCATTACTCCATGTGTACCTAATGGTACTGGTGGACTTAATTAATTATTTAAAACTCCTAAGTCTAAATTAATCTAATAGGCAGTTTGGTCAAGGGAGGATTAATGATCCTAACAAGGAATACATATCTTAGAATTTTGGGGTGGACTACCATATATTCTTTTTTATCTATGGACGGAAATGAGACTCGGTGTACTGTCAAGATTGATTCTATGGGCATCGTTCAAAATTGATAATTAACAATTTCAAAACTAGAAACAACCATATTAATAAGATTAATATATTGAGAATATGCCAACATGTATATATTTGACACATTAATAAT
Source organism: Pseudotsuga menziesii (assembly GCA_001517045.1). Lineage (NCBI taxonomy): Eukaryota > Viridiplantae > Streptophyta > Pinopsida > Pinales > Pinaceae > Pseudotsuga > Pseudotsuga menziesii. The sequence continues at coordinate 77,797 of LPNX010986802.1, read as the reverse complement.
GTTTTCCGTACATAATGGGTCAATTAATTGTATCTAATCATTAATCTAATATAACAACCGCTTAATTTAGGGTTGTTAATGTCATAGTTGACTTTAAACTCATAGTTGTATCATCATTGGAGTTAAGCTATTAGTTGTATCTAATAGTTATTTTACAAGTTAATGTAAAGCTATTGAAGTTAATATAAAAACTAAACGTATCTTGTTTCCTATCTTCCAAATGGAGTTCCACTAAGCCTTATGCACATTAAATCGACTCCCATTGCCATATGGAGTTCAACTTTCACATGAGTTGCACATTACCATTCCACTAAGTGTAGTTATCACATGAGTTCAAAATAATTTATTTGGAGTTCAAAGAGGTTTATTAAGAGTTCCACTATCACAAGAACTACACATTAATTCAACTTGTCGCTCTAAAATTCTATTTGACTAAACCTTGTGTGCATTAGCTAGACTTCTAACTACTAGATAGAATTTCATTTTCACATGGACTACACAATACCATTTCATTAAGTTCAGTTATCACATTGGCTATTTTTTATTTATTTTTATCCAACTACCAAAATAAATTTAAACAATGATTTCTTATTTAAGAATTGAGCAAATTTTAGTCTTACCTGGCAAACCATATGATATGGTGTTTAGCTATAAACCAAGACATACTATAAACCCTAACCGAGCAAGAGTCGACAAACCCTATGTGCACATGAAGGGGAGAACCATAGTAAATGTGATTACAAAAATTAAAGTAGCACATAATTGACATATTTAAAGTCAATATGAGATCCCTACTAGTTTTTGGTTAGTTAAAAAAAAAAATTAGAGCATTTATGGTAATACTCAAGCCAGGTATATGTAACATTACAACCCACTAAAATAACGTCTCTTCATTACAAATTTTGGAAAACAAAAATGTAAAATTTTTTACATCTTGCTGACTTTGAACATGATGTAAAACATAAGCATAGGGTCCATAATAATTTATGCCAGAGTGCAAAGACTCTAACTATACGCTCGAGCTCAATATGTTAAGTTAAGAATAATTGCAGTTCTAACATGGAAAATAATAAGTTGTAAAGCTACACGACTAATTTTGGTAACCTCACTAAATAATATCTATAGTTTATATAACATATGCAAAGAAGGATTGATAACAAATCCATATTGAAATGCACTTCTCATTCCTACAATTAAACAACTACTATAAATCATATTCTCTGACCATAACAAGTTCATAATCAAAACGAATGTGCTTAAAACCCTCAATATTAAACTTCATGGAATACAATTACATGACAAGGAGTCTTGAATAACTAAATGAAATTTGTGATCTACATCTTCTGATATTTGTGATATTCAGTACTATTATCTATTTAACACTACTACGAGCTGCGTTAATCACTATGTATTTTCTTTGCATATTCTAATACAATGCATCCTTCTAATTTATGCACTATCTACTTTTCCTCTTCATGTTTTTCTACAATTATCTCTATGTTCTATAAAATTCTTCTAGAGCAAGGAGTTGTTAGTACCCTAGAATAAGAAGCTTGCTAAATCAAAATATCATATCTTCTTTATCTTCAATATTACCTCGATACATCCATCTCTTTCTTATTTATACTCTTCTTTCTCAAGAGAAGTGTCCACATGTTGGGATACCTTTCACTTGGTGACGCCCCAACTCTCTTACTTATTGGCCAAGTTAACCACCTCACTACATATATTTTCAGCATAACCCTTTTTGATAATTCATCCTTGTGGGATTTTGTGCATTTGCATTCATTGAATTGCCGGTATCTACACATATGAGTCCCATCTCTTGGTTGAATTTCCACACTTCTTGAAATTCCATGTTTCTTCTCTATATACTTCTTCAAAATAGTTTTTCACATATATAGAGGCACACTTTGATTGCTTGTCTAAGCAAGCCTGCAATTCTACAGTCTGTGAAGCCGCATTCTTGCTTCTGCATCAAGTAAGCACGTGGATGCATGTCAGTTTGTCCTTTCTCTCAGTCATGAGAATGTTTTATTGTTCCCATCATTGGAGGTTGTCATTCCATTCATTATTCATTCACAATCATGCATGGTTCATAATCCTGAGTCACGAAAGAGTGGTTTTGCAGTGTTCCTATGACTTTATAAAGTGGTATGCAAACTAGTTTCTCTATGTGTTACAAGGTGAAGCCTGTGTTGCTATGTTTCCTTGGGGGATTGCTATGACGTGAATCCCTTTTTTGGTCTGAAAGACTTAGGAGTTTAAGAGGCCCATAATTCATTGATAAACCTATTGAAGAGAGGAACCTAATAGACAGATCAAGAGGGGCTGGCAAATCCTTGATGCACACCCTCAAGAGCACTAGAAGGGAAGGTATGGCATGAGGGAACTATGTAGCATTGAAGGGAATACTTCTTTGTGTTAGGTCTGTAGGTATTGGGGAATTCCAAACTTGATAGATCTTGTGTAGGTGTCCATATATCTATGGTTGAGTGAACTAGCTTAGAAATTATTCCTCCCCACTGCCTTAGCATCCTGGTAAACCCAAATGTGTGTTGGCTTGGCCAGACAGTCTGATAAGCCCAATTGTGTGTTGACTTGACTTGTATACACTATATTTTCCCATGCTAGAGACATGCACCAACTATATGTTTAAATAAATTACAAGAAACAAATTTAGATACTTCATTGAAAGTTTCTATGGAAATAGAAAGGATTCAAAATATATCCTACTTGGAATTTGAATGTGGCCTTCCAATTGATACCGAAAAAAAGGTTATTTTCTAATATGCTCATTCAACACATGAATATTGACACCACATAGTGAAAATGGTGTCAATTATTATGACCTAATGAGGAGTGATGTCTTGTGTCTACAAGAAACACAAGCATATTTTTTTTTCCAAATGAAACTCTCATTGCAAAAAGATATCAATAAATATTTGCATTTTCCATTCATGGAATTCTCATATGTGACAAAAAGAACATAGTAATTGAGAAATTGAATAATTGCTCAACAAGCCTGATTGAAATAGCTACATATTGATTCTATATTTAAAAAATTAGTGGCATATTAGAAAACATTTATGTTGCACCAGATACACCACCTCAAGAACTTGATTCCTTTGTACGAAGCATGATAAAATAAATTCATCAAAATGTTCATACTGTAATTGTTGAGGATTTCAAATTTGACATTTTGCAAAAGAATAATGCACAAAAGAAATTGCTCATTCATGGAGAATCATAAATTCAAGTTACTGGCAACAAAAAGCAAGAATCTATGTTGGCTCACCACTTGACCATTTGTGGACAACTATGACACCATGTAACATCAGACTTCATATCTCTAAAACTTATTGGACATATAATACTAGCATTTTTCTTTAAATCCTCTCATAAAAATGAAAATTTCTTCAGAATTGTTGGATAGTGTTTTATTACCTTTCGCGATCTTTGACTTATGAGTCTTTTTAGAGTGATCATTTTGTTGTTGAAGAACTTTTATCTGTTGTCGACATTGGCCAACCTTTGATTCTTGACTTTCTAACGTATGTCGTATCTGTGTCAGTTCTTCATCCTTGTCGCTAATAATTTTGTTTAAGCGTATTATTTCCGCTTCGTAATCGTTTATTTCTTTCTTTATATCTTGACTTTTCAATCTCTCATTGAAATCATTTTCATTTTTTAAATCTTCAATTTGAACAAATAAGTTTTCTATATGATTTTTCTACTTGGAAATGTTTTTTTCATTGTATTTTTTTTCTATCTTATATATTTCAATTATTACTTCCAAGTTTTTATTCATGTCTCGTAAATCTTCGTTGTTTCTTTGATAGCGCTTTAACTTGGCTTCTAATTTCTCTATTGGTAGACGCAAATTAGATGGGTCATGATCTCCGGTTTCTTCAACACTAGATGGACCTCTTGACTATAAAAGGTCTTCCATTTTTTTCAATTATGTTCTCTTTGTATTAGGTTAATTGACCCCCTTTTTTTTCAAAAATAATAATTATTTTAATAAAATAATAATATTATCTCTTTGTTTTCTTTGTTTTCTTTTTTCTTTTTACTTTATTTAAAATGTTTTTTCACTTTCTTTGTTTTCCTTTTTAATAAAATTTTCAATAATTATGTCCCTCTCTTTTATATATATATAAACTTCAAACTTTCTAGGACTTTCCTTCCAATTTTTTTTAAAGTTATATATATCCTTTCAAATTCAAAATTTTAATGGATGTTCCTTTATATATCACCCTTTCCTTTTAAAAAAAAGAAAAGAAAAGTGATAAGTAAATTCCCAATTAAAATTCTTCACAACTTCCTTTAATTAATATGTTGACATCCACTTCTTTTAGTTTGCACTTTATTTCACTTTGATTTTAATGAAGAATCTTTAATTAGCATAGACTTTGAATGTCGACAATTTTAACTTGATTATTTTTTGAATAGAAACTCAAGGTATAACCTTACGCTGATTTATTTTATATTACCATATGCTAATATAAAACTCGTCTAGTAAATTGTAGTCGCTACCTTCTGTATGCTGCTTTTATTTTTTTTTATGTGATCGAAATTTAAGAAAGGTTGCAACGGTTCTTCACACCTTCGATTTTCACCTTGATATTCTTCACGGCTCAGTGACGGTGAAGGCCAAAGGCCTTATTTCGGTCAAGGACCTGAATACTTCGGAGGATGGAGCAAAAGTGGGGGTAGAGGATGGAGCAGGTGGGTGAAACAACGACGGGAGGGATGGAAAATGGAGAGCGGTGACCTGGATAGAAGGGACAGGCATGTGTGGAGGGAGCAGGCTGGAGAGCAGGAAGCAGGCGGATGATGTAGCAGTGGGAGGGTGGGAGAATGGTGTATTTCTGATTTTTTTTTATTTTTATGTAGATGGCTAAAGGCCTTTTGGTTTGGTCAAAGACTAGAAATGAGAGAAACTCTCAATATGATGGCTAATAGCCTGAAATCAATGAGGCATGAGGAAAGGTTTGCTCTGATACCAAATGATCCGAATAATTATTCGCTCACACAATCAATTCACCAAAATATTTGGTAAATCAGATAATCCATAAGGCAAGTATATAATAATGATAAGATAAGAGATGATATGTTACAAATGGTGGCCCTGCCTTAAATATGGCTTGGGCATTTAATGTTGAGGAGACACCTCATTTCATAACCTTACTTACTTAACCTAATTATTAATTATTTAATTATTATCTTATTTTATGTTCATTACAGAGGTAGGGTTTCTTCTAGGATAAATGCCCATTTGGAAGTAATTGTTCAGTAAGATAAATATGCATAGTTGTAAGGTAGCAAGGGTGTATCGCCTTATCAGTTGTGCAATGTGATCCAAAAGTTCCTTCCATTTAATCTTTTGAAGTTGAAGCTAGGGTTCTACTCTTTGTGATATATAATTGAAGTGGGTTTCATTCAACTATAATGTAGATTGTATTTATATGGCTTTCTTACCATAGAAGCAACAAACCCCCTTTCAACAAACATTTTCCTTAAGCAAAGACCTTGCTCAAATGTAAAAAAGTATCAAAAAATCAAACAGCTAGTGGCCACCAATTAGTTAGAAAGTAACATATGTTGATTTGCATCTTTCTTCCTCCATATCTTTGAATGAAATTGCATTACTTCTTATGTTTTGTCTTCATATTCAACTGGTACAAATATATTGTCCTATGATCCTACACAGTCTAAAAAATTGTCAAGATTACAAAGAATATCATAATTAGAACCATGTTGGTTCTTTTCATTTTGTTTTCTTGGAGAGATTCCTCATCTTTACTCAAGTTTGGTTCTTCATACGCTTTAAAATGCACTTAAAATGTAGGTTGTCATCTTCAACTTCTTTGGGTTTTGCAATCCAATCCTCAATAAATGTCAAATCTTCATCAAAATTTGTATCTTTCGCTTCAAGTTGTTCATCTTGCTCAACTATAACTATCAAAAAGTCATCTTTATGTATTTTCATTTCAATCAAGATATTATCCAGTTGGTCTTCATTGTCAAGCATCATTACCCTTGCAAACAACAACTCATCAATAAGATTCCTCATCGGTATCATTTGTAAATATTCGTCATAAGATAGGTGATCATCATAAAATTCAACTTCAAGTGCTTTAACCTATGTTTTGAAGATGCCATTTACTTTATAACATTTATCAACAATCTTCTGTGTTAAATCTACTCTATCATCATATATTGTTACATTGACAATTTTATCTTCATCTTCATAGTCATCAACAAATATCGTTGTGTTTACTAAACTACCCACTCCTTCATTGTGAGCTTTACCATCACATGATGCTACATTGTCATATATATGGCATCTATTTTTATTCTTACATAGTGGGATTCAGCAATATCTATATGCTCTTTCTTTGATTCACTGACAAATTTCAAATATGTTGCTACATATTCAAGTTCAACTTCTTGAAGTTATTCATGGTCTGCTTCACTCACAGATGTCAAATCTACTACTATAGATTCATGTTCATTTTCTTGAACTTCCTCCTACTTCGCTTCACTCAAAGATGCCAAATCGGCTGCTACATATTCATATTCATTTTCTTGAACTTCCTCGCATTCTTCTTTACTCGCAAATGCTAAATATGCTCCTACACATTGAAGTTCAATTTCTTGAACTTCTTCATGCTTTGATTGAGTCATAGATGTTAAACCTGCTCCTACATATTCATGTTCAATTTTTTGAACTTCTTCATGCTATTCAACATGCTTTACTCACATATTCATGTTCTAATGTGATGACTTTCTGCAAGATATTGGTTAGCCTTTCATCAAACTCCATTCATTTGATGTGATATTCAAATGCATTAAATTCAACTTAACGTCTCCAAGATATGATGCCTATGGTTCTTTTATATTTTTCTTGATGTGTCTGAGTCATCTCTTCTTCTAACCCATGACTATTTCTTCTCATTGACTTAGGATATTAGTTTGTTGCTCTTCAACCTTTCATTATTTCTTCCTTATTTCTCAATAAAACTAATATAAGCTTGCTTGACACTCCCTTAATGCAAGATCTGATATACCTATGCTATTGCTTTCAACTAAAATTTTATTAAAATTCTCTTTTACATGAATCAAAAGTAAATATAAATCAAAACTATCTTATAAATAAAAAGTGGACATAAATCAAAACTATCTTTATAAATCAAAGGTGGACAGAAATCAAAACTATCTTAAATGCTCTCTTTTATCATGACTCATAACATAATCTCTTTTCCAAAAACTAATTTTTAATTTCTTGTTTTGAAATACCTTTACCTTTGCATTAGCATGTGTTAACTTATGAGTTTGTATTCTTGTGAATTCCAAAAACGGTGGAATCTCTTTTCCAAAAAACTCATTTTAAATTTCATATTTTGAAATACCTTTACCTTTGCATTAGCGTGTGTTAACTTATGGTTGGTATTCTTGTGAATTACAAAAACGGTGGTCATATTTTCTCAACGGATTTAACCAATGGTAATCCAATTTATCTTTGATGGATTGCCTGCTATCGTGGATTGAGATGGCTCCTACTTCAACATCGATCTCTTAATGACTTTCCTTCACACAAAAGTTGCAAGCAGATTGGTTGACCTCTTCATGGATTGGATCCCTTCTTCAACAAACTTTGGTCAAACCCTACGGAGTGACGTATTGACCTGTGGCCCACTTGGTGCCGTCCAGTCTTTAGCTCACTCCGTTAACCTTTGTTGCCAATTTTTTGGTTTTTTTTGTTTTTCTCCAAATTTTTTTCAGAAATCTATCTTTATGTTTTTATCTCTTCCCATTGTGATGGAAAATATTCAATCAGTTATTAAAAAAGATAAAAACATAAAGTTAGATTTCTGAAACAAAGTTAGAGAAAATATTCAATGAGTTCAATTTAGCGTTCAATCAGGTCAACCTCAAATAATAGGCATGTACACCAGCTCATCAGAAACAATTTCTATAAAGCATGAAAAATTGAGAAGAGGCAGGAGAAATAATGTGAAATTTCCAGTCAGAGAGGGGAGGGGATCTCCATAGAAGAAGAACAAAGGAAGAAGAAAAATCAAAGAATTTAAATATAACTTAAAAATAATTCGATATTGATAAAACTAAAAATTTATTGAATATTTTCCATCACAATGAAAAGAGATAAAAACATAAAGAGATTTCTGAAACAAAGTTGGAAAAAAAAAAGCTAAACTAATAACGGAGGTTAACGGAGTGAGCGAAAAACTAGACAGCACCGGGTGGGCCCCGGTGCAAATAGTCGGTTCGATAGCTCACTCCTATGACTACCCATGAATCAGCATAAAAATATTTATTTCGCAAGTTTCCTACTGCTTATCTAGATGTTGGTCGCAGATCTAGTTGTCGGTCGCATACCTCCCACCAGTCGTAACTGCACGGATCTACAACTTTGAATCTCGTTTCTGATCCCTTTTTCATCTTGTGCTTTAGACTTGAACTCAAAGATTTATCCAACTTATCAATGGAATAACAAAGGAGGGAGGGGTGCCTTCTAATAAGCTCGTGGATCTCATCTTCTAGAATGCCAAAAACTTGCCAAATTCTTCAATTTCGTTTGCAAAATTTCAAGCCGACTATTATGTATGACTAGGAGGGCATGGACAAATGCTTTTGATGCTTGCAAACTACCCATATTCGTCAAATATTCAACTCTGAGATTCAATGAATTTTATTTCATGGCCAAGGATACCTGGGCATCCTAATATTAAAAGTGAGAGTAACTTATCTTGAACCCTAGAATGCTGCAGAAAATCTACATTGGGCATATGCTAACCCTTTAAATGTTCAGCAACGAGAGGGCTCATGAGAAGATGAGAAAATTTCTTCAATCAATCGTTGGAGGAGTATAGAGGGGGATTCACCACGAGTTCAAAAGCATTCCCTGCGGGTTCAAAAGCATTCCTCATTGACAGATGGTTCCTATGTAGAGAAAGTCTTGTCTTGTGCAAACCAATGTATTGAGATTAACCGTGTCGAGAAAGTTGAACAGTCTAAAGTTTAATAGACGTGGTAGTTTTGAATTTTCCAGAGTGACGACCAAGAATGAACCAATGAAAATTGTTGGCTAGAAAGGCGACCCCAGAGAAAAATGACTTACTGCGTAAATATGATATTTGTCAAGTTTATTTATAAAGGGGTGTTATTTGATTTAGAAAAATAAGGTCAATATATTGTAGGTATTGGTGGGGTGAAGAGTAGGATATGGGATTTTATATGATTGAGGGGTTATAAATCAAGCTATCTAGTAAAAATAGGGTTTATTTTTGTAATTGAAAATATGTATTGAGAGGGAGATAAAAATAAGGATTTTGGTAGATATTTATTAATAACTAGTGAAACTATGTGTATTATTTAATACCTCATGAACAAAGGCATTATGGTGTAGTTTCAATGAATGAAGATCATGTGGTTTTGGTAGGAGCTCTTGAAGTGCAAACTTTGTGTGGACGGCTCCTAAGGCATGTTGGAGAATGGTAGGCTCCCATGATGACTTGAGGAGCTTCCAAGTGGCATTGGATACTGCATATGTTCCAATCTTACAAGTAGAGTGTTGGATGTGGGTGTGAGAAAATACGTGTGGACTTCTGATGGAAAGCACACTTCCTAGGAGGTGTACCATGAAGGTAGGCATGCTAGTTTGGATGAACTGAAGTATGGAAACCATGGGAAAATATTGGTGCGGTCAAGAGAGGTTCATATGATTGGTTTGCGATGATAGGCTCTTGGAATACTTAGTGAGTTGTGCAATCAGATGCTGGGATATTAAGAGATGCCAGGATGTTGGGAGAGGTGTTGAACTAGAGGAAGATCACATACTTCAAGGTTAGTGCCATGGATGCACTTGGAAAGATGATGTATATGTGGGATGTGAGTATGACGCATGTCGTAGAGTCTAGGTGAGGGCTGCGAACATGTAGAATTTTGTAGACCAAGAAAGGAGAAAGGATCTTGGCAAGATGGAGGCTACGAGGAAGAAGCATTGAACAAACTTGGCAAGTATGTAATGCATTATAGCTTCATGAGATACCTTACATGGGCATTGCAATTAGGAAGGCATACATGTGAAATGTAGAGCAGTCAAAGTTATGGATTGATTGTATCTTGAGCATTGCTAATGAGAGCACTCTCTTGAATAAGTTTCCATGATATGGCATCATTTATTGTTGTAACAAGTCCTTATATTTGGGTACTAGGAACGTCTGACCCAATTTTTCAAATGGGATACAAGAAGGTGAAAAATTGGATCATGTGATTCTCCCTGTGGCGCAACCGATGCCACTAAAACAGGTCCTAAAGACAAATAATAGTCCAAACTGTTAAGTGAAGGACTACCCAAGAAGTTCAAGGACTCCAATAAGGAAAGGGCCACAACCATATAAGAATGTTTTGTGGAAGATATAGTCTTAAGGAGAAAAGGGAGCCTATGGCATAGGACCTTAAGCACTAAGCATTAGAGAACTCACATACAGGAGTTTATTTGGAATTCGTGAAAGAAAAAAGGATTGCGCCCTATAGATTGTGCATAGACCAAGTAAATAACTAGCAACAACCACATTAAATTAATAAATTTGTTTGAATATGTCGATAGGCGTAAATTTAGGCACATACTTTTTATATTAATGTTTTTTCCCTATAATATGTACTTAAATTTACGCCTATCGACGTAGTCAGATGCATTAATTAATTTAATGTGGTTGTTGCTAGTAAAGGGTTGAGCGCATAGACATATCTACAAAGTATTAATGGTAATAATATTGTTTATTTAATTATATTATTTCATAAATAATATTATTTATTTTAATTATTACCATGTTATTTAATTAATATAAAACATTAAATTATTTCATTATAATATGTAATAAATAATATAATTTATTTATTACCATGTTATTTAATTAATTTAAAACATTAAATTAAATATAATATAGGTAACATAAAATAACGAGGTTATTTTTATGAAAATAGAAATATTTAATTATTATATTTTATTAAATATGCTAATTAACAAGGTGTTTAATTCACATCTTATAAACAAATGTATATCATCACAAATTCATAATGTAACCTAGCCATAATGTTCAATAACATATTATTGATGTACAAAGTCAAGATATGTTCATTATTATTAGAATGTAGATGATCAACATCACAATGCGACACGACCAAAGTTGTGACAATGTGACATACCCTTTGTTTAATTTCATAATGTGACAAATACATTGGGGAATGCAGGCATTCAAATACGTCAAGGTTGACAAAGGGTTATGATAATCTTCCTTGAAAATGTCACACCTCAACATTAGGATTTTCAATCAAAATTTAATATGTTGGTGAAAGGTTTTATTAGATTATAATAATGCAAAAGATGTCTAATTGTCATCTTGCATTATCAAATTGTTCTATAATGGGTTTTGTGAGATTATGTAATTCATTGTAATGTTGGATTGTCATTTTTTTTCATTGTAATATTGGATTGTAAGTTTTTTTCATAGTTGGGTTTAGCTATGCATGCAATGGTTTCCATGTTGTATTTAGATATACATAAAGTATTAATAGAAATAATATTGTTTAACAACGTTAGGATTTTTAATCAAAATTTAGTATGTTGGTGAAAGGTTTTATTAGATTCTATTACTCCAAAAGTTGTCTAATTGTCATCTTACATTATCAAATTGTTTCGTAATGGGTTTTTTGAGATTATGTAATTCATTGTAATGTTAGATTGTAAGTTTTTTTCATAGTTGGGTTTAGCTATGTATGCAATGGTTTTCATGTTGTATTTCAATATACATAAAGTATTAATAGAAATAATATTGTTTAATTAATTATAATATATAAAAATAATATAATTTATTTATTGCCACATTATTTAATTAATATAAAACATTAAATAAAACATATAATATATGTAAAACATTATTAATACAAATTTTTTTCCTATAGTATTATGAAAAATATATCTTTCATTGTAATGTTGGATTGTAAGTTTTTTTCAAAGTCGAGTTTCCCTATGTAAGCAATGGTTTTGATGTTGTATTTAAACATACATAAATAATTAATATAATTAATAGAAATAGTTTTTTTAAATTAATTATAATATAGAATAAATAATATAATTTATTTATTATCACATTACTTAATTAATATTAATAAAACATATTATATATAAAATATTATTAATACAATGCTTTTCCCTATAGTATTATGAAAATATATTATGAAGTTAATTAAATCTAATATTATTTATTATATATGTTAAGCATACTTTATTATTTAATACATTTACAATTAGTTATTTTAATATTCATTTCTAATTAATTACATGATATTATTTAAATCATGTATCTCAATATTACAATTAATAGGACATATTAACTTATTAATATTGGATATAAACCTCATATAGTTTGGAGATATTTATTTATATTAGGAAATAATTTATGTAATAATAATGTTTTCCTTATTTATTATAATAGTTTATACTGTTTTAGATGATAATAAAATAGTAATAATAATATTTAATTAAGTGTAATTAAATAATAATAATTAATGTTTAATAAAATAACAATAATAATAGTCAATTTAGTGTAAGTAAATAATAATTATAATAAATGTTTAATTACACAATAATATTATTTTGAATATATTATTTTAGATGTTAATAAAATAATAATAATAATAGTTAGTTAAGTGTAATTAAATAATAATTATAATTAATGTTTAACTACATAATAATATTATTTAGAATATATTATTTTAGATTTTAATAAAATAACAATAATAATAGTTAATTAAGTGTAATTAAATAATAATTATAATTAATGTTTAATTACACAATAATATTATTTAGAATGCAATATAATATTCTACATTACTATGTAGAATGTGGATGGTTTAAACCATTTCGTTTGTCAAACGACCATATCAAGAAAATTCTTAAAGAAATTTTCTAAACATCCAAAGCCACATTATTAATGTGTCACATCTTAGGCATTATCGCAATGTGACATAACCCTTTACAAATATCACAATGTCATATTTGTGATATTTGTCAAAAGTTATGTCATCACAATGTGACATAACCCTTGATCAATGTTGCTAATGTAACATAACCTTTGATAAACATCACAATGCGACATAATGCTTATTAAACACCCACTATCACATTATTAATGTGTCACATATTTGGTTGTGTTGACATATACCAGCCAAGCACTATAACAAACCATGGCTTAACATCGTAATGTGATATAACCCTTGATAATATCACGGTGAAATGTAAACGTTGATAAACATCACAATGGGTCATAACATTCATGTACAATGTGGTTGGTTTAAACCATTTATTTTGACAAACAACTATATATATCAAGTAAATTCTTAAAGAAATTTTCTAAACATCCAAAGACACATTATTAATGTGTCACATCTTGGGAATTATCACAATGTGACATAACCCTTGACAAATATCACAATGTGACATAACCTGTGATAAACATCACAATGTGACATAACACGTATTAAACGTCCACTATCACATTATTAATATGTCACATCTTGGGAATTATCGCAATCTAACAGAACCCTTCACGAATGTCGCTAATGTATCATAACCGGTAATAAACGTCACAATGCGACATAATGCTTATTAAACGCTCACTATCACATTATTAATGTGTCACATATTTGGTTGTTTTGACATATACCAACCAAACACTGTAACACACAATGGCTTAACATCATAATTTGATATAATCCTTGATAACGCCGCAGGGAAATGCAAACCTTGATAAACATCACAATTGGACATAACATTCTACATTACTATGTAGAATGTGGATGGTTTAAATCATTCCTTTTGTCAAACGACTATATATATATATATATATATATATATATATCAATTAAATTATCACAACATGATGGCGAATAATGTGATACAAGCATTGAGGAACGATGAATTTCAATATCCATGAATAAATGTTTCGATCGTTGTCATGAATGTCCCGATTTTACAAAACCATTAAGGAATGCACTATTGAGGTATGTCACAATCCAACATAAGTATTGATAAATGTCCTAATCCAATATATTCCTTTATCAACGTCAAAATCTAACATAACTCTGGATGAATGTCACAATGCGACAACATGATTAAGGATTGTACAATTGACATAACAATTAATATATGTCGCAATGCACCATAACACAATGAACTTTGAATGTCACATTATTGATATGTCACTTCTTAGATTGTGTGAGTGTATATCATTCTTTAATCCTTAATGAACATTAGAATGTGACATAACCTTTTGCCATATTAGACATATACCCTTTTCCCAATGCTGTAATGTGACATAACCTTCATAACCTTCATAAACATTAGAATGAAACATAATCCTTGATGAACATTGAATGTCACATAATTAATAAGTCACATAGTAGATTGTGTCATTGTATATATCATTTTTTAATTCTTAATGGGACATAACCCTTTGGAAGCAATTACTCCCATTTGATCAAGAATCTTTAACCCTTACCTTTGTTTATAATTTTTTAAGCAATATTTAAGACTAACTTATCTAATTGTAATTTCAATTAGGTTTGATAAAATTGTTTATATGTACAATCCATGTATTCCTTATAAAGATAAGAGCATTTAGCTTATTGATTGAAAGAAAAAAAAGTAATACCCACCTCCAGAAGATTTAGCTTGTTCAAATTTCTCATAACACTCAATTTAAGAAAATTTAAACACAACTATTCAAAATTAGAATTAACTTATTCGAAATCAAAACCTTTAAAACCTTATCTCACACTCACAAATATCTTCACACCTTATCTCACACTCACAAATCTTCCTAACTCTTATTAAAAGTACCAAAAAAAAAGCTATTTAGATTGAAAATATGTGGAACAACGTCAACAGTTCATTTTGTTCATATGGATTATAGTTGCATTTTTTTGAACTTGTCTTTGTGTTGAGAGCCTCCTCATATGGATTACAGCTGCATTTTTCTGAACTTATCTTTGTGTTGAGAGCCACTCAGAAAATATGGAACATTACCCTTTAAAAATCAATAAAAAGTTAATATAACATTATAAATACGGAACATTACTGTTTAAAAATCAATAAAAAATTAATATAACATTATTCCATGTACAAAGAATTGTTCTCTCATATAATTGTATTGTTGTCTTCTCACAAACATATTTCTTTAGAGCATCTCTCTCACATCTAGGTTGTAAAATTCTCACAAACACACTTCTTTATAGCATTTCTCTCACATCTAGGTTGTAAAATGCACATCTTCAACCCAATAATTTGTGACAACAAATACTTAAGGTATAATAGATCAAAGTTGGTCTTAGCTAACTTTAACCACCATCATTATCATCATAAATTTAAAAAAAAACACTCACTAAAAAAAGTTTCATATACACTTCACTTCACTAAAAAAAGTTTCATATACACTTCACTTCAAGTTCATTGTATAAAATTAATGTTCAAGGTATAAACTTAAAGGGGAGTATAAAATAGTGCACTTTAAAAGTGTGATATATTGATTACTCCTTCAAATTTATTTATTCATAAATTTAGACATAATGAATCACGTGCATCCCATAGTGTCCTTCTCTTTATAAAGTGTTGTTTATAGGTAATTAATGTTGAATTTGGGATAAATATAAAGAGAAAATGAATATTTAGGAAAAAATAGATTAATGTTTAAATATCCACGATTTTGTTTCATAATAAAGGCATATAGAAGTACGTAAATATTATAAAATTTAATTTATATTGAGAATGCAGGTTAAAATGTATTATTATGTTATACAAGGTTTCTTTTTCTTGAATATGAAAACAAAAATAAAAGCCATTCACGAGATGGGCAGTGTGCAGCATTACAGTAAAGCCGAATGGTATTTACTCTTTGCTTCATCTCTGCGTCGGTTTGTCGTTTGATGAAAATTTGTGTGAGACCACCAACAAAATTGTATCTCACAAAATGCCAGATTTACAAGAATCTGATAACTTAATGTCAAAAGTCCAATGGCAAAATAGAGACATCATAACCTAGAAAAATCAAATATAAATCACAGACCATGGAAATAACAACGAAAAATACGAGATACATATATGTATGAAACATTGAAATTGAAATATGAAATATTTTATTAGATCTGCCCCATTGGATTCAATGAATGTTAAAGAATGGAAGTAAATGAAAGAAAAGAACGCGCTTCGACGTTTCAGTTAAAGCAGGTGCAATCTCGTCTGATTTCGACCTGTATTCCTTTATTAGATCTGCCCCATTGGATTCATTGAATGTTAAAGAATGGAAGTAAATGAAAGAAAAGAACGCGCTTCGACGTTTCAATTAAAGCAGGTGCAATCTCGTCTGATTTTGCCCTGTATTCCTGTGTTAACACCCACACGACCCATTTTAATCATGGCCTTCACGAAGGTCGTATTAAACGCAAATGAATTATGTGCAAATAAGTTCAATGTGCTCTGTGAGCGTAGGTCTGTGAATAGAAACTGGTCAGACGAGAAGAGACCCTTGCCAGACTGTAATTTTTTGTAATAGCTGTTATCGAATTAACGAGGAGTTGTGGGATCCATAACGATGGCAACGCTCGGATCCACGTTCCTAGGGCACATCTGTTGGAGTTGGGTGGCGTAGGAAGAATTCGGACTTGGGTCCAAGGCTTTACCAGAACTGAAATTGGAAAATCCCAGTGTGTGGGCTCCTGTAAAACACAAAAAACAGTTGTTACTAAAATATAATCCATCGTTACTATCCCATTGTAATGCATAAAGAGAATTGGTTTTAAAAGGTTACTACCAGCATTGATCTATGTTTGATCTTGATTTTATTAGCTTGGACAAGTCAGTAGAAGGGAAACATTATTGATTTTACTTCTTGAAGGTCAATGTCAGAACAGTATCGGCAACGCCACCTTCCTGAACGGTTTTTCTCTCGTCGTAATTCAATTTCAATCTCCTCGCAGAACAGACGAGCACAAATTCTTTATTTTCTTGAAATTGACTGGCAGCGAAAGACCAAAGTACCTGTACCATTCAACCATGTACAAGATGCAATTAGCGCACACAATAATACATGATTACAAAAACATCCACCCATGGAAAACAACAAATAAAAAACAAACCTGAATGGGGTCTGTAGCGAGGAATTTGTTGGAAAATGGTAATTACTCGCAGATCAGTTCGCAATCTTCAGCCGACATAGTACGCAACTTTCAGCCGACTTTGTCAGAGACCGTACAAGTCGAAATCTTGTCTGCCAGTCTGGCAAGGAGGAAAAGTCTCCGAGTAGGCAACATAGTCCAGTCGAATTTATTTCAGAAGCTAAGTTATTAGGTAATAGTTATTACAGCCTTTAATGGCAGATCAGTGGACCCATGCTGTAGCAATTTTCAAATTGCCTATAAATAGAAGAAGCATTGTTGTAAATCAGTGGAAAAAGAGAGGAAGAACACAGGTAGTAGACAACAGAGGAACTCCGGGTGAGGAAGAACAGTTGAAGCTCAAGCTTCTGTGCATGTAATTCAGTCGACGAGCTGAAGCTCTGTAGATCTACGAGTTTGTAGTACTTTGTTATTTCAGCATAGTTAATATATGAAATAGTTTGTGGTTGAATGCATGATTATTTGGCCGCATATGTTTCCAGATTTACTTCTGTAAATGTCTTTTACAGTTACTGTCAAGTGAAAGAACAAGAACCCATAAAAATCTCACTGCGTGAAAGTTCCAGGTTTTACTGCACATTGGTCGACTCAAGTCTTCCTTCATATTTGGCACATGTTTCTCATAAGTTATTTGGATTTGTAAATCTGTCTATTTTACTTCATTTTACTCACAGGTGAAAAGCATTTATAATTTCTTAAGTCTTTAGACTTAGAATCATATCCTGCAGATTTCGACCAAAGTAAGCCGACAAGAGTGAGCCGACTAGAGTAGTCGAAGAGCCGACTAGAGTGGTCGATTGATCAACTGACTAAGCAGCCAACTTGGTCGGAGAGCCGACTTGGTCGAAGGTCCGACTTGGTCGGAGTAAAATTGGTCGAGGTAAAAATCAGTCGGACAAGTAAGTCGGAGTAATTTTGGTCGAGTGAAGGACCGACTAAAATTTGCAAACTTGTCTAGTCGGACATAGACAAGTTTCACCCGACTGGTGGAAAAGAAAAGTTGGTCGACGTGAAAAGGTAAAATTTGAAATTTGAATTTCGACTGAGCCCTAAACTCAAGTTTAGTCGGCTCGGTTTTGGCTATCTCGTATCAGAGCATAGGTTATATCAGAACAAGGTTTATATTAGCCCAAGATTTTAGGAAAGAAATCTTGTCTTAAAGAGTGGAAATTAATTTTCTGAGGAAAGTTAATTAAAAAAATTAAAATGGCTTCCACTTCTGGTTCATTGCAACCTCCAAGTTTTACAGGAAAGAATTATGAATATTGGTCTTTAACAATGAAGGCTTTATTCAGAGGACAAGATGTCTGGGAGATAGTCCAGCATGGTTATGCGGAACCAGCAGACATGACAGCATATAACAATCTCACACAGGCTCAGAAAGATGTCTTGAGAGAACAGAGGAAGAGAGATGGAAAGGCTCTGTTTTTCATACATCAAGCTATGCATGAGAGCATACTCCCAAGAATAGCAACATCGACTAATGCCAAGCAAGCATGGGATGCATTGGAGACTGCCTATCAAGGCTTGACCAAGGTAAAGACATCCAAGCTGCAGATTTTGAGAAAAGACTTTGAATCTCTGTGCATGAACGATTCAGAGAATGTAGACACATTCTACACCAGAGTTGTTGGGTTGATAAACCAACTGAAATCTCATGGAGAACCCGTATCAGACCAAAGGGTTGTTGAAAAAATTCTTAGAAGTCTTCCCCCAAGATTTGAAAGTCTGGTTGTTACCTTAGAAGAACACACAGACATGTCAAATTTCAGCATTGATGAGCTGCAAGCTTCACTCATCAATCATGAACAAAGAATCAGCAGATCACAGACATCATTGGAAGGTGCATTTGCAGCACAGTCATCCATAAGCCGTGGTAGAGGCAGGGGGAGAAACAACTTCAGAGGCAGAGGAAGAAGTTCTTCAAGAGGAGGACGAGGCAGAAGTCCTGCAAATGTCGGTGGCAGAGGAGATAACCAGAACCCAAGTCAGCCAAGTGGCCAGAGGTTTGATAAATCAAAAATTCAATGTCATTACTATAAGAAGTTTGGTCATTATGCATATGGATGCAGGAAGAAGCAATATGATCAAGGAAGGCAAAGCCCAAGTCAGTCGACCAGCACCAACATGTCGACAGGAGCAATGTTAATGGCATCGACATCTCCACTTGAATGCAATGCTGTTCAAGAAAGTCCACATGACATATGGTACTTAGACTCAGGATGCAGCAACCATATGACTGGTAATTTAAATTTGTTTTCGAGTCTAGACACTTCAGTTAAAACTGATGTTACACTTGGAAACAATGTCCAAGTCACTGTCTTAGGAAAAGGCACTGTTGATATTCTAACCAAACAGGGGGAGAGTAAGTATATCCCTGATATCTATCATGTCGAAGGTCTGAAACATAATCTGTTAAGCGTTGGACAGTTGTTACAAAAAGGCTACAAAGTCTACATGGAAGATGAACACTATGTGATCAAAGACAAGCGTCCAAGCGACCAGCTGATAGCAAAAGTGCCAATGACAAGCAACCGCTTGTTTCCTTTGAGGATAGTTCCCAGCATAAAAGGGAAGACAAAGACAGGAGCTGCATTCAAGGAAGCAAGTGAAGAAACAGTCGAGATCCTCGACAAGAAAGAA
>LPNX010986802.1:35717-57440 GCA_001517045.1 Pseudotsuga menziesii | reverse complement strand
GTAGCAGCTCAAGCTACACCGACAAGTACACCAAGAGGACAGCAGACTCCATCAAGCATTTCGTCGAGGTCGACATCGACAGAACCGATGAAGACAAGAAGTCTGGGAGAGATATATGAAGCTGGTACACCTAATTCATTCTCTCTGTTTGCATTATTTTCTCCTATATATGATCCACTAACATTTGAAGAAGCTGTTGAAGAAGAAGTATGGGCACAAGCCATGGATGAAGAAATATAATGCATTGAGAAAAACCAGACATGGGAACTGGTCGATGTACCAACAGACAAGGATGTAATCAGTGTCAAATGGATTTATAAGACAAAGAAAGATGCTGATGGGAATGTGCAAACGCACAAGGCAAGAATGGTAGCAAGAGGGTTCACACAGCAACCTGGCATCGACTTCAATGAAATGTTTGCACCTGTTGCACGCATGGATACAGTCAGAACAGTTTTGGCCATTGCTGCACAAAACAAATGGCATGTTCATCAAATGGATGTCAAGTCGGCATTCTTGAATGGCTATCTAGAAGAAGAAGTATATGTGGAACAGCCACAAGGGTATGAAGTTCCAGGTCAAGAGCACAAAGTCTACAGGATGAAAAAGGCACTTTATGGTTTGAAGCAAGCTCCTAGAGCTTGGTACAGTCGTATTGATTCCTATCTCATTGAAAATGGATTTCACAGAAGTGAAAGTGAACCGACTTTGTACACCAAAGTCGATGAGCAAGGTAAGATGTTAATTGTCTGCCTGTATGTAGATGATTTAATATTTACTGGTGATTATGGGATAGCAGATTTTAAAACAGTCATGGAAAGTGAATTTGAAATGACTGATCTAGGGCTTATGAAGTTTTTTCTGGGCATTGAAGTTCAGTAGTCTGAAAGTGGTATCTTTATATCACAGTCTAAGTATGCAAGTGAAGTTTTAAAAAGGTTTAACATGTCTAACTGCAAGACAGCCCCAACACCAGTGATAATAGGTTTAAAATTGAGTAAGGATGATGAAGGATCCACTGTAGATCCTACGCTGTTCAAAAGGCTTGTTGGCAGCCTTATGTATTTGACAGCAACAAGACCAGACATTATGTATGGTGTAAGTCTGATCTCAAGGTTCATGGAGTCACCAAAAGACTCACATTGGCAAGCAGGTAAAAGAATTCTGAGGTATGTAAGTGGCACAAGAGACCTTGGTATTATGTATTCCACCTCAGAAAATTTTAAACTCATTGGTTACACTGACAGTGACAATGGAGGCAGCATAGATGACAGGAAAAGCACATCTGGGTACACATTTCATTTTGGTATAGGTGTTGTTTCATGGGCTTCAAAGAAGCAGCCCATAGTAACTCTATCTTCGGCTGAAGCAGAGTATGTTGTAGCAACAAGTGCTGCATGTCAAGCTATCTCGATGACGAGAGTCTTAAAATACTTGTCACAGAACCATCAAGAACCGACAACAATTTTCTGTGACAACAATTCAGCCATAGCATTATCAAAGAATCATGTGTTTCACAAGAGAACCAAGCACATCGACACAAGGTTTCATTTTATAAGAGAGTTGGTGAACGACAAGGAAATTTGTTTGGAATTTTGCAGGTCTGAAGACCAAGTTGCTGACATCTTCACAAAGCCATTGGCAAAGGACACATTCCAGTATCTGCGTAGTTATCTTGGAATGACAAGTTCTCCACAGTGAACTCTGTCATAAACAGAGCATGTCTAAGCTATGAGACATTTTGTAATTTGTTGTTTTAAAATCCCCATCTGCTTATAATTAAGGGGGAGTGTTGGAAAATGGTAATTACTCGCAGATCAGTTCGCAATCTTCAGCCGACATAGTATGCAACTTTCAGCCGACTTTGTCAGAGACCGTACAAGTCGAAATCTTGTCTGCCAGTCTGGCAAGGAGGAAAAGTCTCCGAGTAGGCAACATAGTCCAGTCGAATTTATTTCAGAAGCTAAGTTATTAGGTAGCAGTTATTACATCCTTTAATGGCAGATCAGTCGACCCATGCTGTAGCAATTTTCAAATTGCCTATAAATAGAAGAAGCATTGTTGTAAATCAGTGGAAAAAGAGAGGAAGAACATAGGTAGTAGACAGCAGAGGAACTCCGGGTGAGGAAGAACAGTTGAAGCTCAAGCTTCTGTGCATGTAATTCAGTCGACGAGATGAAGCTCTGTAGATCGACGAGTTTGTAGTACTTTGTTATTTCAGCATAGTTAATATATGAAATAGTTTGTGGTTGAATGCATGATTATTTGGCCGCATATGTTTCCAGATTTACTTCTGTAAATGTCTTTTACAGTTACTGTCAAGTGAAAGAACAAGAACCCATAAAAATCTCACTGCGTGAAAGTTCCAGGTTTTACTGCACATTGGTCGACTCAAGTCTTCCTTCATATTTGGCACATGTTTCTCATAAGTTATTTGGATTTGTAAATCTGTCTATTTTACTTCATTTTACTCACAGGTGAAAAGCATTTATAATTTCTTAAGTCTTTAGACTTAGAATCATATCCTGTAGATTTCGACCAAAGTAAGCCGACGAGAGTGAGCCGACTAGAGTAGTTGAAGAGCCGACTAGAGTGGTCGATTGATCAACCGACTAAGCAGCCAACTTGGTCGGAGAGCCGACTTGGTCGAAGGTCCGACTTGGTCGGAGTAAAATTGGTCGAGGTAAAAATCAGTCGGACAAGTAAGTCGGAGTAATTCTGGTCGAGTGAAGGACCGACTAAAATTTGCAAACTTGTCTAGTCGGACATAGACAAGTTTCACCCGACTGGTGGAAAAGAAAAGTTGGTCGACGTGGAAAGGTAAAATTTGAAATTTGAATTTCGACTGAGCCCTAAACTCAAGTTTAGTCGGCTCGGTTTTGGCTATCAGAATTTTCTCTCAATCCTGTCACCATAAGGTAAACGAATTACTATGTTGACAACTCCAGTTGTCAATCTAGCAGGCTTTTCTGGCAAATCTGGATATTCGATCCTGTCAACTTCTTCAGCATCATTTCTATTTTCAGAATGTTTTCTGTATTCATCCACTGGTCCCTTCTCGGTGTAGAGATTCAGAATCTGAGAAGATTACAAATTTAAATGTAACTGTATTACCTACCAAACGATCTACAAGCTTAATATAATGTTTGAAATAATAGTAAAACAACAAACCTCCATTTTTTTGGCATCCACATTTCCCTTTACTTTATGCATTTTATATCCTGTGTAAGGATCTATGATAAGAATAGCAGGTGTCTTGTCAATTTTGTACCAAGTGATTATCTTCCTTCCTTCCTCATAATAACCATAAGTCTGCAATACCATTCATGAATGTTATGATTAAATCTACAAAAACTGATATGATTAAATTTATTTTGTCTATGTAGAATCGTTTTGTTTTCAGGCCATAAAATTCTATTGAAAAATAAATAGAGAAAAGCGTCTGACCTGCCACAAAATAAAATGTTTCCTTAGTATATCTGGAATTTCAGCATTTCTCCAAATGTTCCTCTTAAACTGTAAGAAGACAAATCATTTACAAAATTCAATAGACAAATCTTAGTAGAAAATGATAACGGTTTTTCCTTATTGCAAATTGTGTTTTCATTATTGTTCATGATCAGTCTGTCACAATGATGTCTTTAGTATTTGCCGAGATTCTGTCGATCGATTTGGCTGGATATATGCCAATAACCACTTTTCTTCGATTTGGCCATGAACCTTAGCCTGCATGGTAGCGTCATTAACAGCTTCGAAATCGCACTTTGAAACCATAAATAAATGAAAAAGAAAAGAATATTCACTTGGAAACCATTAATAAATTAAGAAGAAAAGAGTATGGAAAATACCGCATGAAAACTACCGACAAACGAACGAACTCTGACTTCACTAGTTTGCCTGCCATGAAATTACCATTAAAACTAAAAGCTGAATTTGACGATCAAATAAATGTACTATTTTGTATTGTATGGTTTATATTGATGTTAAAGAATTTGTTCTTAATTCAAATAAATAATATAAAAGAAAAAATTATATGAAATATAATTATGTTTATAGATGTTTTTATTTGAGATTGATTTAGTTGATTAATGGATAACTGGTAGGGATGCATGGATAATTCATACTGGATAGCTAATAGTTTGTGGTAGATAACTAGAATAGTGTGGCATAAAATAAAGAATAAAAAAAAACTTATAGTTCATAAATGGATAAAGGAACAATGTCAGTGATAATATGTAGCTAGAAGTGGATAACTCAAAGTTGAACTTTTTTAACTAGAAAAATATGGAGAATAAAAAAATTCAAAATGTCTTCATGGCCATCTCTCAACAATTTGATCCCTATCAGCTTGACTCAACCACAAACTGCGTGGATGTGCTAGTTGATAGTTAATACATAGATCATTTCTAGGTGGTGCACACTACTTAGTAGTAGACAACTCTCTTTAACTAAAGAAAATGGCCCAATTTAACTATAAACAAAAAGAAATAATAAACTCATAGATAAAAAATAATAACATATAGGTGAACCATAGACAAATAATAACAAGTTAGACAAATGATACATCATCATCATCTAGGTTTAATTATCATCCTCCATGTAACCATCATAATATGCCAACATCGTCATCATCTAGGTAAGTATCATCCTCCATGTAACCATCATAATCCATGTAACGAGACTGGTAGTCATACTCAGCAGAACTCCAGTGATTTTCGAGTGGAAACGTTTCCCTACATTGCAATTTAAATTCTTTTAGAGATCCTTTTGTTATATTTAAACATAAAACTATAAAACAACTATGTTAATCATGGGTCTTTTGTGAATTAACAAAAACTACTCATGAGGGAAACATATATAAATATACAACATACAATACAAATGGAAAAATCATGAATGTGTATAGATAAAATAAGAGATTGCAAGTTATATGACCTAACACCATCCTCAGTGAAGAAAAGTTGTACTGCATCTTCAGCTACCCAATTCGTTGCCTGCAAAAAATCCATTCATGTTTATGGTACACATTTCAATATGGTACATGTGTTGTTTCATGGGATTCAAAGAAACAACCCATAGTAACTCTGTCTTTAGTAGAAACGAAGTATGTTTTAGCGACAAGTGATGCACGTCAAGCTGTCTGGAAGAGGAGAGTGTTAAAATACTTGTCACAGAACCATCAAGAACCCACAACCATCTTCTGCGACAAAAATTCATCCATTGCATTATCCAAGAATCATGTGTTCCACAAGAGAACCAAGCACATCAACATAAGGTTTCATTTCATAAGAGAGTTGGTGAACAACAAAGAAATTTGTTTGGAATTTTGCACGTATGAAGATCAACTTGGAGACATCTTTACAAAACCATTGGAAAAGGATACTTTCCAATATCTATGTAGTTATCTTGGAATGACAAGTTCTGCACAATGAACTCTGTCATGCATGGAGCATGTTTAAGGTCTAAAACATTTTGTAAATTTTTCTTTTAAAAAAAAATCCCCGCGTGCTCATAATTAAGGGGGAGTGTTGGAGAAAGTAGTTACTGGCAGATCCGTATCTGATCTCAGCCAACTCTGTCATAGTCAGTATCAGTCCAGATCTTGTCGGTCAGTTAGATTCATGTAGAAGCAATTTTTAGGTTTCCTATAAATAGCAGAACAAGATTGTAAATAAAGTTAGATGTGCAATAGAGAGCGAGAGAGAGCTTAGAGGATAGCAGAGAGCGAATAAAGAATTGTGTCAAAGCTCAAGCTTTTGTGTTTATGATTCTTTCGAAGAGTGGAAAGTCTGTAAAAGGATCAGTTAGTGAGCCGACAAGTTTGTATTACCTTAGTTATTTCCACACAAGTCATATATGTGAAATAGTTTATGGTTGAATGCATGTTTATTTAGCTACACAATATTTCCATATTTACTTGTGTAAATGTTGTTTACAATTACGGTAGAGTGAAAGAACAAGAATCCATAAATTTCTCACTCCGTGAAATTTTTAGGTTTTACGACAAAGTGGTCAACTCAAGTCTTCCTAAATATTTGGGTATATGTTTTTATAAGTTCTCTACAATAGTTAATGTGTCAGTTTTTACTTCATCTTACTCATAGGTGAAAAATATTTGTAATTTCTTAAGGGTGCTTGCACGTAGTTGGTTCCACTTTTTGGTGCCACTTAAGAAATATGAAACGCACTTCCGAAGTGCAAATCAATAACGCATATGCATTATTGATGGTACGTTCGGAATAAGCCAATCCCAAACACAAGGCCAAGGTTTGTGAAAACGTATCGCGTGTGAAATATATCGCATATGTGTTTTGTAAATGTTAAATAACGCATATGCGATATTTAACATTTACAAAACACAAATGCGATATATCTCATATGCATTTTGTAAATGTTGAATATCGCATATGCGATATATCGCTATATAGGATAGAAAATTATTGTTGTAAGGATTGTCAAATGATCACAATAGATGTGGAAGACACGGTTCAAGTTTTAAAAATAGTAAACTACATTGATAAAGTTAATGGAGTTCACACATGAAATAACAAACAACCTGGAAATCACTAGGTTTCTTCTTGTTTGGAAAGGTTCCTAATATTTGAAATATCAATGATCCACAGCTTGACTATGGAAGCCTTTATTCACCATGCGTAGGATTTAATCATTGTCTAGATAACTTCAAGATTGACTTGGGATAGATGGCTGAAAATAGACCATTTCTATTTGAGAAATTTTTTTCTTGATCATATAGGAATCAAAATCAATATATTTAAATGGTGGCTAGAAACGAGGGGGGTATTAAGTATTATTTTCAACAAAGACTAAAAAATCTCAAAATAGGTTGAAAATATATAACCAGGAAATATTTGGGAACATATTTGTATCTAAAAGAGAGCTAGAAGATAAAATGGAATGGCTTTAATAATATATGATCACGGAGGGAAGATCAGGACAAATTAAGAAGGAATAAATGGATCTAAGGACCCAATTAGGAATTAGAGAATGGAAAGAAGACACCTCATGGAGGTAGAAATATAGAGTCAGGTTGCTAAAAAAGGGGCCAAAAACTATATATTGTTTCACAACTCTATTATACAACAACATAAACATGATAAAATAGCCTCCTTCCAAAGAATTCAAGAAAACAACCTCACTAAATGGAAATACATTGAACATGAGCTAAGTAATTTCTAATCCACCTTGATCACCAATCTAGAAGGAGAGAACATGTATCACATTATTTAGACTACTTAGCAAATAACCAATTTGGTTAGTGAGGAGCATAATGACTAAATAATAAGGAAAATAACTATGGATGAGGTGGAGCAAGAGGTCATGGAAATTCCTACAGGAAAATATCCATGACTTATTTACCACATATTTTTTTCATCACTGTTAGAAGATACTCAAGAATGAAGTTCAGGAAGTGGTATAAGAACTTAAGAGATTAGTAGGGGTCCTATCCAGCTTTAATCCAACATTTATTATATTTATTTCCCAAATAGGATCATGCCAACACTCCCGCTAATTTATGACCAATATTGCTTTGCAATTTCATTTACAATATCATCAGAAAGTTATTTCCAATAGACTTAACCCTCCCATGACTCAGCTAAATTCAATTGAACAAATGGGATATGTAGAAGGTCAGAATATATTGGATGGAATCATAATGAAACATGATTTCATCCACTCCCTTGAGACAACAAAAAAACCAAGTATTCTTCTTAAACTCAACATGTAAAAGGATTTTGATAGATTATACTAGCAATATATTAGACAAATTCTTATTTCCTTTAGATTCTCTATGAATTAGACAAACTATATTTTGTCCCTGACCTCATAAAACTTTTTTTCAATCATGGTGAATGGATCTCCCTCTTGTACATTTCTCCTTATAGAGGAAATAATCAATGAGACGTTCTCTCATCCTTCCTTTTCAGCCTAATTGATGAGGGATTAGAAAAAAGACTTTGGTATCAATTAATGAAAAGAAACTCTAAGTCCTCAAGATCCATGAAGAGCTAACTCCCACCTCTTTCCTATAATAAGTATATGAAACAATGATCATTGTAATTCCTTATATTTGTGAAATTGAAGATATCAAGATAATTCTCGGCTTCCTATGGAACTACTATTAACCATGAAAAACTTCATATTTTTTCTTCAACACTTCACCTACCTTCAAAGTAATTATTTCACATTTACAATATCGAATATGCGATATATATTGCAAGCATGATATTGAAAAGTGAAAAATAAATAAAACAGAGGCCGTAGGCCCCTCAAATATCATTTGCATAGGATCGGGACAACAAAAAACCGCAAGGGCGAAATAGAGTATAAGCGATTTGCGTTTTAGCTTTTCGAGGTCGAGTTCGAGGTGGATTGGCTCCAATGGTGGGTAAATGATATTATCCTTTTCACTTAGTGTTCAATTCTTTAATTTTTTCCATAATTTCATTTTTTTTTATGATTATTTTAAATAAATTTTAAAAAAAATTGAATGTTCAAACAAAGAATGATTAAAAGTAAAAAAACTTGTATTTTTTTGTTTAAATCTTAACAGATAACACAAATGAACAACACAATGTGGA
The DNA here is from genome assembly GCA_001517045.1 of Pseudotsuga menziesii. Classification (NCBI taxonomy): domain Eukaryota; kingdom Viridiplantae; phylum Streptophyta; class Pinopsida; order Pinales; family Pinaceae; genus Pseudotsuga; species Pseudotsuga menziesii. Next base: position 48,840 of record LPNX010986802.1, on the reverse strand, counting down.
AAACCCACCCTCTAATAACCCACAACAATCTAACCCACAACCTAACCCAAACCCAAACCCGGAGGGGGAACAAGATCAAAACTCACAAATTATTACTCGTTTGGCGTCATTGAGGCACCTTAGCTCATCTATTAGAGGGGGGGATTGTTTGAGAGAGTCTTTAGCTCATGCATTGGACACAATAACAAACACAATTACCGAATACCAAGGATCTCTGTACAACATTACCTCGTACATAGAATCTAGGAGGAAATACTACTCCGATGGATTGAGTTATAAATACATAAAAGCCCTTAAAATTACAAAAGACCAGTTATTTTCATTATTCCAGGACCCTAGCACCGGATTGGTTCCACCCACGAGTCGACCACACATTTCCATAGACTGGTGCATTGAACCAAATATAAAGGCCAATTGGATGGATCATTGGTATATGGTCTTCGATGAAGACCCCCATGGGAATAGGGACATCCCATTTTATTTCCTTAGGAAGTTGTATGCAGAATTCATCCTAGGGAAACATGTTAACTACTTAGATCTCTTAGGAAGCCAAGGTGTTGGTCATGGGATGCCTCAAGATAGGGAAGGCACCAGGATGGATCCTAACCGTGTGCCACGCCCTCCACGCACACCAAAACCCCCTCAGCTATATCCTCCTGTAGGTCCTGTGATTGAGAATACACATGAGGCATTATTTGACATGGCAGATACATTGCTTCAGCATGGGACTGATGTCCAAGGCAATGTAGACCAATGCTGACACTTCTAAGGTGGGCCCCTCTACAGATCACACAAGAGATGCAGAGCCTTCAGAGCATCGTGTTACTCCACATCCTTCCACATCATGTGGAGGCATATTCTATGGCCCTACTTCAGAATTCCAAGACGATGGATTACTTCGCTTTGTAAGTAAAAAACATTATTTTCATATTATATTTTGTTTCATGTCAAAATTTTCAATTGTTTCACAATTTATTTCTATTTAATTGTCTAACAAATTATGTGAACAAATATATAGCTAGTGTCCCATGGCACACCACAGTCACATAGTCCGTCGATCAATGTTGAGAACATTGATGCGGCTGTCAATATTGCATATGGGTTTGGTTCTTCACCAATAGGGGTAAGAACTATACTTGTTAATTTTTCAACTTTATTTACATATTTATAGTATAGATTGTAACATTTAATATGTATCCTAATTTTGATACAACATGTTTTATGCAGGTTGACTAGGATGAGTATATTGTATCGTAGCCTATTCCCTCTCATGTAGAGGTAGATTCTGAGACACGTGTATTATTTGAAATATGCTTTTAATTATGTTTTGCTTTCTTTGGAAAAATCATTTTACTTGTATCTGTTTGACATATGTTACTTTATGCAAGAACCTATTGTGATAGTGGTGCTTGAAGAGCACCAAAGCGAGGTTGTTTTCAACCCACCTCTTCCCCCCAGCCAGATATGTATGTTTCGCTTTCCTTGGTAACATCATTTTCCATCTAGGTAGTATGTATGTCTTTTATTCACTATTTTATATGAAATTGACATATATGTTACTTTATATGCAGGCCCCCAGTGAGCAGTCTGAAAAGAAAGCTACACTTCTCTGAAGACTCTGGCAGTGGCAGCAAAAGGGGGGATAACTAGAATAAATGTATAGGGGGCATACATAGATGTAACTTTTTGTTCATATGTACACGCAGATGTACTTTTTGATCCATTATTTTGTATTATGGCCATGTGGCATGGCAATTTTTGTAACATTATTTCTATACATATATAATATAAAGCAAGGTTCAAATTTATACATATATGGTTGACTTGATCTTGGAACATGATATGTGTGGTTCACCTATGTGATATAATGATATGTGTCGTTCGTGCATGTGTGCTAACTTAAATGAATTTCCAATACTTAAAGGAAGAATTTACGACTCATCAACTTTATAACATCATAAACATACCATACACTAAGTAAATTACATACACTAACAATCATAAAACTATGCCATGCATGGATGTGTAATATAAACCATATTATACCATACAATACCCTATGATACTAACATCATACAATTCTAAGATACAATAACATACGCTACAATACCCTATGACACTAACATCATACCATACTAACATACAATAACATACGCTACAATACCCTATGACACTAACATCATACCATACTAACATACAATAACATACCATAACATAACATGTACTTTAACATCATACCATACTAAAATACCATACCATTGTAATATACCACACACTAACATCATAACACTAAGTCATGCATGCACATGTGTAATATGCCATATCATACCCTACACTACCCTATGATACTAACATCATACAATACTAACACACAATAACATACCCTGCATTACCCTATGACACTAACATCATACCGTACTAACATACAATAACATGTACCATAACATAACATACTAAAAATATGTACCATTTAACACTAAGTCATGCATGCATGTGTAATATATACCATATCATACCCTACACTACCCTATGATACTAGTTCATCATACTAGACTAACATACATCATACCCTAGAAACCCTAAATTGGTTGAAGTAAACCCTAGTTCCCTCTCATTATTTGTCAACTCTAGTGATAGCATGCAAAGTGGTGTCCATGAAAGCCTAGTTGGTTTCCGATTTGTACATGGCCATGTGTTTCTAGTTCCCTCTCCTAACTTGCAAATTGCTCAAAAACCATAGTTCCATCTCTTTCCTTCTCAACCCTAGTTGGTGCATGCAAATTGGTGTTCATGAAATCCTAGTTGGTGCATGCAAGTATTGGTGATCATGTGTTTCTAGTTCCCTCTCCTAACTTGCATGTGTAATACATACCATATCATACCCTACAATACCGTATGATACTAGTTCATCATACCATACTAACATACATCATACCCTACAAACCCTAATTTGTTTGAAGTAAACCCTAGTTCCATCTCATTATTTGTCAACCCTAGTGATAGCATGCAAAGTGGTGTTCATGAAAGCCTAGTTGGTTTCCGATTTGTACATGGCCATGTGTTTCTAGCTCCCTCTGCTAAATTGCAAATTGGTCACAAAATCCTAGTTCCATGTCATACCTTCTCAACCCTAGTTGGTGCATGCAAATTGGTGTTCATGAAAGCCTAGTTAGTGCATGCAAGTATTAGTGATCATGTGTTTCTAGTTCCCTCTCCTAACTTGCATGATTGCTCAAGGTTGTATGTTCTCACTGAATATTTTTTAAGTGTCTTTGGATGTAAAGGAGCAATTTGTGATGTGCATTTCAGTGAACGACGTTGTCTTGTGTATCTACATACAATTGATTCTGCCAAAACAAGATGAGCCACATTACAGTCTTGTGAATGAGTTTTTTTACCAATCAATGTGAATGCAGAACCAAGATATTTAATAATGTGATTACCTGATTCGATATTCTTCATTGTTGTTATGCCTAAATTTCTTCTAATAGTTGCCATATTTCTAGATTTAAGCAAAGCTAAAAACAATTGGCATTTACTGGCTTTGGATTTGTTATCAAAATATTGTTTCATTATTTGAGAAGAATGACGAAGGATAGTGCGTTTAGCCACCTTACCTTCCATGGAAGTCAATCCGCTCTCATCCACTTGTATTCATTTAGGAGTTATTTTTCGTTTTGATGCAAAATTTCTTGCCATTTGAAATCCTGAAGTGGCGTTTACATCCACTACGGGCACACAACTTCGATTAGGAGATTGAACCGCCGAACATGGTTGTTGCCAAGTGACATTTACATCGGGAGTAACATAATTATTGAACTCTTCACAAGATTGTCCGTTTACTAAAGGAGCAATAATATCAACTTCCGTATAACCAACTTCCTTTAATGTTGCATTATCTTCCTCAGCCTCTATGTTAGGTATCTGTTGAGGGGGAATGGGAACTATTTGCTCCTGTAATGAATGCAGACGATTTCTTGAATCTTCCATTTTTTTTGTTTTTTGTTTTCTGCTTCTTCCGGTGTAAGCACCTTCCTCGCTGACTTTCGTCCTCTATTACGTACATTCCCCATTGAAATCCACCCAAACCTGTACAAAACTATGGAATTATGTAAGAAATGATAAAAAATTGCATGTCAAACAGTTCTATGTGCACGGGTTCAGACGACTTATGTCTTTTGATACAATAAAACTGGCCAACATGACACCGCCCTACATTTTCTATAACACACATATTGCATATGCGATATAACACACCTTCGATATATCACATATGCGATATTGAATTCCGTCTTTTTAATGAATGGGCAGGTTTTTACATGTTTTCCATAATGCATATGCGATTTAGTGCATATGAGATATATCGCATATGTGATTTAGTGCTCAATGAATATATATGCAATTTACATTTATCTATATGATCAGGATGAGGGTGATGAACATTGAGGGTGTCGATGACCATGATTATGATGAGTATGAGGGTGAGGGCATCGATGAGGATGAGGGTGAGGGCGTCAATGATGACAAGGATGAGGGTGTCGATGAGGATGAGGGTGAGGGTGTCGATTATGATGAGGATGAGGGTGTTAGTGATGGTGAGGATGAGGCTGATGAACAATGATAATGAGGATGAGGATGACCATGATGATGATGATGAGGATGAGGGTGATGGTGATAATGAGGATGAGGGATGATGATGAGGATGATGAGGATGAGGATGGTGATGATGATGATGATGATGGTGACAATGAAGATGATGGTGAACAATGATGGTGATGGTGAGGAGGATGATGACTATGATGATGATGATGAGGATGATTGTGAGGATGATGATGATGATGATGACAATGATGATGACGATGAGGATGAGGATGAGGGTGATGATGATGATGATGGCGATGAGGATGAGGATTATGATGACGATGAGGAGGAGGAGGAGGATGCTGATGATGTTGAGGATGAGGGTGTCGATGAAGATGATGAGGATGAGGATGATGATGATGAGGATGATGATGAGGATGAGGGTGATGATGATGATGATGATGATGATGATGATGATGACCATGATGATGATGATGATGACGAGGATGAGGATGAGGATTATGATGATGATGATGATGAGGATGAGGATGGCGATGATGATGAGGATGAGGGTGTCGATGAAGATGATGATGATGGTGAGGATGAGGGTGATGAACGATGATGATGAGGATCGAGGTTGATGATTATGAGGATGAAGGTGATGGTGATGATGACGATGAGGTTGACGATGAAGATGATGATGAACAATGATGGTGATGATGAGGATGATGATGATGATGATGATGATGATGATGATGATTATGACCATGATGACGATGATGAGGATGAGGGTGATGATGATGATGATGATGAGGATGATGATGAGGGTGATGATGATGAGGATGAGGATGAGGATTATGATGATGATAATGATGAGGATGAGGATGAGGATTATGATGATGATGGTGAGGATGAGGATGGTGATGATGATGAGGATGAGGGTGTCGATGAAGATGATGATGATGGTGAGGATGAGGGTGATGAACAATGATGATGAGGATTGAGGTTGATGATGATTAGGATGAGGGTGACGATGAAGATGATGATGAACAACGATGGCGATGATGAGGAGGATGATGAATATGATGATGATGATGAGGATCAAGGTGACGATGATGATGACCATGATGATGATGATTAGAATGAGGGTGATGAGGAGGATGAGGACGATGAGGACGATGATGATGAGGAGGAGGAGGAGGATGAGGGTGATGATGATGATGAGGTTGACGACGATGATGATGACAATGAGGATGAGGATGATGAAGGTGATGATGATGATGAGAATGAGGATGATGATGAGGAGGAGGAGGATGAGGGTGATGATGATGGTGATGATGATGATGACCATGATGATGATGATGAGGATGAAGGTGATGATGATGATGAGGAGGATGAGGGTGATGATGATGATGAGGTTGATGATGATGAGGATGAGGATGATGACGCTAATGATGATGATGATGATGACGACCATGATGAATCTAATGACGATGAGGGTGATGAGGAGGAGGAGGAGGAGGATGAGGATGATGATGATGGTGATAAGGATGAGGATGATGACGACCATGATGATGATGATGACGATGAGGGTGATGAAGATGATGAGGAGGATGAGGGTGATGATGATGATGAGGTTGACAATGATGAGGATGAGGATGAGGATGAGGATGACGACGCTGATGATGATGATGATGATGACGATGATGATGACCATGATGAATCTGATGAGGATGATGATGATGAGGAGGAGGAGGAGGAGGAGGAGGAGGATGATGATGATGATGGTTATAAGGATGAGGATGATGACGACGATGGTGATAATGATGACCATGACAATGATGATGAGGATGAGGGTGATGAGGAGGAGGAGGAGGAGGAGGAGGAGGATGGTGATGATGGTGATAAGGATGAGGATGATGATGACGATGGTGATAATGATGACCATGACGATGATGATGAGGATGAGAGTGATGAGGAGGAGGAGGAGGAGGAGGGTGATGATAATAATGAGGTTGATGATGATGATGATAACCATGATGAAGCTGATGAGGATGAGGCTAATGATGATGAGGATGAGGATGAGGATGAGGGTGATGATGATGATGAGGGTGATGATGATGAGGATGATGATGAGGAGGAGGATGATGAGGGTGATGATGATGATGATGATGATGACGGTGATGATGATGACCATGATGATGATGATGATAACGATGATGATGAGGATGATGATGATGACCATGATGATGATGATGAGGATGAGGGTGATAATGATGAGGAGGAGGATGAGGTTGATGATGATGATGATGACCATGATGAAGCTGATGAGGATGAGGGTGATGAGGAGGAGGAGGAGGAGGAGGATGAGGGCGATTATGATGGTGATGATGAGGATGATGGTGATGATGATGATGAGGAGGATGGGGGCGATGATGATGATGAGGATGAGGATGATGATGGTGATGATGATGATGATGATGACCATGATGAAGCTAATGAGGATAAGGGTGGTGATGATGATGATGATGATGATGATGATGATGAAAATGAGGATGATGATAATGGTGTTGAGGATGAGGGTGATGATGATGATGATGATGCTGATGATGCTGATGATGATGCTGATGATGACAATGATGATGATGACAATGATGATGATGACGAGGATGAGGGTGATGATGATGATGACGAGGATGAGGGTGATGATGATGATGAGGTTGATGATGAGGATTAAGATGAGGATGAAGACAGTGATGATGATGATGATGATGAAGATGATGACCATGATGAAGCTGATGAGGATGAGGGTGATGATGATGATGATGAGGAGGAGGATGAGGATGATGATTATGATGATAAGGATGAGGATGATGATGATGATGATGATGATGACGATAATGACCATGATGATGTTGATGAGGATGAGTGTGATGATGATGATGATGATGAGGATGACGACGATGATGATGATGATGATGATGATGACCATGATGATGGTAATGAGGATGAGGGTGATGATGATGAGGAGGAGGAGGATGAGCGTGATGGTGATGATGAGAATGAGGGTGAAGATGAAGCTAATGAGGATGAGGGTGATGATGATGATGATGAAGCTGATGAGGGTGATTGTGATGACAATGATGATAAATAATGATGATGATGATGAGGAGGAGGAGTATGATGACTATGATGATGAGGAGGAGGATGAGGGTGGTGATGATGATGAGGATGAGGGTGATGAACAATGATGCTCTATGACAAAAACAAATTAGTTAATACAAAACGTATATGCCTTATAGCTTTATCATATCGCATATTCGTTATATCGCATATGTGATATGAATAAGATATAACACATATGTATTATATTGCATATGCATTATAGCTTATTCATATCACATATGCGTTATATCATGCGTTATAGCTTTATCATATCGCATATGCATTATAGCTTATTCATATCGCATATGCAACATGAATAAGCTATAACGCATATGCGTTATTTTAAAATTAAAATAATTGGCGGGATTAAGGTTTGGCATTAGGTTCGGAAGTAGCTTTGGAATATCAAACCTATTGGCTAGGACAAATAAAGATACTCTGTAAACTCTGACTAAAACCAAACCAGAGCAAGTGATTCCAAGTAAAACGGTCGAGTAAAACCGACAAGTTGTCGAGTGAAACTGACTAGTGGTCGAAGTGGTCAATCCGACAAGTGGTCGAAGAGGTCAAGCCGAATAGTGGTCGAAGTGAAGTTACTAACAAGTGGTCGAAGTAAAACATGTCGGTAGAACCGATAAGTAAGAACTTGTCGAGGTAAAATAGTCAGGTCTAAAAGGCCAACCAAATTTGATAAACTTGTCTAGTCGGGAGTTAGACAAGTTTCACCCGACAAATAAAAAGAAAAAGAGGTCGATGTGAATTTTAAATTCTTAATAAGTGAGCGTTAAACTCAATTTTAGTCGACTCAATTTTGGCTAACAACTTGCATACATGAGTTTATTGGGAATTCATGAAAGAAAAGAGGATTGCACCCTATACATTGTGCATAGACCAACTAAATGAAAAATAACAAAAGTCTATCAAAAAATAAAAGAGACTACAAAAAAGAAATACATGAGAAATTTTTCATCCATAAAAGAAAGGAAGGTCACACATCCATCAAAGCTTGTAAGCTCGACTTGTCAATGAAGAAGTCTATGTGATGTCTTCGAAGTCTAGTTGTAAAACCCATTGAGAATGTAATAAAGTTGTAACTTGGATTTAAGTGCTCACTAAAGCCAAAGAGTGAATCCAATCTACAAAGTTGAAGTTTGAAGTCTCAAGCCACAAACATCCATTGACCATATAAAGATAGTTACAAGTCAAAAAAATAGATTAAAGGAACACGAGGAAAGATGCAACATATTTTATAAATATTTATGGTAAAGCATTAAGTGTAGAAAAGTATCATATAAGAATATTATCTAGAATAACCCCCACATTTCATTGGTTAATATTTTGAAATATGGTCTAGTAGAATGCAAATGTTTCTTTCTTATAAAGATCTATAGGATATGGCTCTAAATGGATCCTTATGATGATGCAAAATAAGCTTGAGCTCTGTATTTCATTTAACTATCCCAAAATTATAATATTTTCCATATAGTTGCAACAACAAACATGACTAAAGAAGCCTAGGAAAGTTTGGAAAGAGATTTTAATGTAAATTGAGTCACAAGATGTTCAAAAATCAATAGAAGAGAGCGATTCATTGATGCATTCCATTTTGTTGATATATCAAAGGAAGATGATAATGAAGTTGAACTTGAAAATGATCAACAACACATGCAAGATCTATGAGAAGAATTTGAAGTACTAGATTGTGGAAATGGAGCAAATGAAGCAAAAAAAAACAATGTTTTTTATGTAGATTTGAAGTTGATTGAGGAATGGCTTGAAGAGCCAATATATGATAATGAAGCTTATTGAAGAAACCAACATTATAGCAATAAGAACATAGGTCATGAATTTATACAACTAAAGATGATTTTAAAGATGAATTGGACAATTTTGTAGACAAGATCAAAGTTAATAAAGAAAAAAATGTAAAACAAGTATTAGCAATAATTGTTGACTTTACATGAAAACATTCATGGAAACAATATTAGTATAATTGATGATGGATATAGTTAGAGGGATTTTACCATTTCCGCATTGCAACAACTAAATGTAATCAATTTTAATTTTTTATCCAATTGAAGATGAAGAAGTCAAAATATTCTTATATAAAGTTTGTCTTTGACAAAAAGTGGAAAATGAACATTGAAAAATATTTGATGGAAAAACACTTTAAAATCATCTACAGTACGATTTTACATGTTCTAATGATGTGCTTTGCTTATCTTAAGTGGAGAGGAAGCATTAATGTGAAATAAATAAAACATTTATGTGATAAAATGATGTTTACGTTCTTAAAAGTATTACATGTGGTAAAAGCATGAAGAGACAATGAGCTTTGGATCTAGAAAAGTAATGCATGCTTCCACCCTTGACACTTAAATGTGGAACATAACTTCTAAATGTTAACATAACTTATGTAAGTGAAACATCTTCCTGCAATGCATGCTTCCACCCATTCAGACCTCGTGTGTAATGCCCTTTATCATGTTCAAAAAATCTTTGAATCATTTCTGCTGTTTATCAGGTTAAGAAAATGTTTGAATCATTTCTTCTACATATTTCAAGTGGGCAATAAATATGATGAAAGTCAGTTGGAGTTTTAAAGAATATCAATGCAATATAGATGGACTAAGGATTATGTTTTTTCATTTATGAACTAGGATGAAAATGATTGTACTATCTAGATTGATTTTATGACAGTCTTTCAAAATTCAAAGTAAACAATTACAAAAAAATATAAACAATCACTGGTAATGGTAACTAGTTGATCAAGGGATAACCACCAACAATGCATTGATAAATCATAGCTGATGAATGGAGAATCAATAGTTTGATAAAAAGAAAAAGAATATAAAAATAATTGATAGCTGATAAATGGATAACAAGAAAAATATGATAACATGTAACTATGCATGGATAATTTACAACTAAACCCTTTTAAATAGAAGAATATGAGAAATAATTTTTTTCCAAAATATTTTCCACTCCATAACTAATTCTTAACCATTTAATCTTTATGAACTTGATATAACAGAAAACTATATAAGTGTATGATGTATATATATATATATAAATTCTTATGATGGAATTTTATAATTCCATGGAAAAAATGTGAAACATGGCACTGAAAACAAGCCACATTTAGGATGTTTTCAAATGATACTAGCCTAATACATAACGCTATGTATTTCTGTACAAATTCTTATGATCGAATTTTATAATTCCAAGGCAAAAATGTGAAACATGGCACTGAAAACAAGCCACATTTAGGTTGTTCTCAAATGATACGAGATTAATACATAACACTATGTATTTTTGGAAGATCAATGTAACAACAGAATAATACATAACGTTATGAACATTTTTTTACTTCTTGAAGCTCAATGTAAGAACAGTGTCGACAACGCCAGCTTCCTGAATGCTTTTTCTCTCGTCGTAATTCAATTTCAATTTCCTCGTAGAACAGAAGAGCACAAATTCTTTATTTTCTTGAATTTGACTGGCAGCGAAAGACCAAAGTACCTGTAGCATTCAACCATGTACAAGATGCAATTAGCTCACAAAATAATACATGATTACAAAAACATCCACCCATGTAAAACAACAAATAAAAAACAAACCTGAATGGGGTCTGTAGCGAGGAATTTTCTCTCAATCCTGTCACCATAAGGTAAACAAATTACTATGTTGACAACTCCAGTTGTCAATCTAGTAGGCTCTTCTGGCAAATCTGGATATTCGATCCTGTCAACTTCTTCAGCATCATTTCTATTTTCAGAATGTTTTCTGTATTCATCCACTGGTCCCTTCTCCATGTAGAGATTCAAAATATGAGAAGATTACAAATTTAAATTTAACAGTATTACCTACGACAACAATCTACAAGCTTAATATAATGTTTCAAATAATAGTAAAACAACAAACCTCGTTCATTTTTTCGGCATCCACAATGCCCTCTACTTTATGCATTTTATATCCTGTGTAAGGATCTATGATAAGAATAGCAGGTGTCTTGTCAATTTTGTACCAAGTGATTATCTTCCTTCCTTCCTCACAATAATCATAAGTCTGCAATACCAATCATGAATGTTATGATTAAATCTACAAAAAAGGATATGATTAAATTTATTTAGTCTATGTAGAATCGTTTTGTTTTCAGGCCATAAAATTCTATTGAAAAATAAATAGAGAAAAGCATCTGACCTGCCACAAAATAAAATGTTTCCTTAGTATATCTGGAATTTCATCATTTCTCCAAATGTTCCTGTTAAACTGAAGAAGACAAATCATTTACAAAATTCAATAGACAAATCTTAGTAGAAAATGATAACATTTTTTCATTATTGCAAATTGTGTTTTCACTATTTTTCATGATCAGTCTATCAAAATGATGTCTTTAGTATTTGCGATTCTTACCTCGCGAGATTCTGTCAATCGATTTGGCTGGACATATGCCAATAACCACTTTTCTTCGATTTGGCTATGAACCTTAGCCTGCATGGCAGCGTCATTAACAGCTTCGAAATTTCACTTTGAAACCATAAATAAATGAAAAAGAAAAGAATATTCACTTGGAAACCATAAATAAATTTAAAATAAAAGAGTATGGAAAATACCGCATGAAAACTACCGACAAACGAACGAACTCTGACTTCAATAGGTTGCCTGCCATGAAATTACCATTAAAACTAAAAGCTGAATTTGACGATCAAATAAATGTACTATTTTGTATTGTATGGTCAATATTGATGTTAAAGTATTTGTTCTTAATTCAAATAAATAATATAAAAGAAAAAATTATATGAAATATAATTATGTCTATAGATGTTTTTATTTGAGATTGATTTAGTTGACTAATAGATAACTGATAGGATGCATGGATAGCTGGTAGTTTATGGTAGATAACTAGAATAATGTGGCATAAAATAAAGAATAAAAAAAAAACTGATAGTTCATAAATGGATAACAGTAATAATGTCAATGATAATATGTAGCTAGAAGTGGATAACTCAAAGTTGAACGTGTTTAACTAGAAAAATATGGAGAATAAAAAAATTGAAAATGTCTTCATGGCCATCTCTCAACAATTTGATCCCTATCAGCTTGACCCAACCACAAACTGTGTGGATGTGCTAGTTGATAGTTAATACATAGATCATTTCTAGTTGGTGCACAGTGCTTAGCAGTAGACAACTCTCTTTAACTAAAGAAAATGGCCCAGTTTAACTATAAACAAAAACAAATAATAAACTTACAGATAAAAAAATAATAACATATAGGTGAACCATAGACAAATAATAAGAATTTAGAGAAATGATATACCTTGTGGGAGGTGAAGTTTCAGGACCTATGCCAACATCATCATCATCTAAGTAAG
>LPNX010986802.1:24900-35632 GCA_001517045.1 Pseudotsuga menziesii | reverse complement strand
CATCATAATCCATGTAACGAGACTGGTAGTCATACTCAGCAGAACTCCAGTGATTTTCGGGTGGAAACGTTTCCCTACATTGCAATTTAAATTCTTTTAGAGATCCTTCTGTTATATTTAAACATAAAACTATAAAACAACTCTGTTAATCTTGGGTATTTTGTGAATTAACAAAAACTACTCATCAAAATCACATATATAAATATACAGCATACGGTACAAATGGAAAAATCATGAATGTGTATAGATAAAATAAGAGATTGAAAGCTATATGACCTAACACCATCGTGACCGAAAAAAAGCTGCACTGCATCTTCGACTACCCAATTCGTTGCCTGCAAAAAATCCATTCATGTTTATCCATGATATTAATTTTACTGAACAATAAATCCAAGAAATGCTACCCATATACAATCTAAAAGACATAATGTTGCTTAATACAACCGAGAAAATAGGGGAAAACCTCATGGGAACCCCCGCCCCCCCCCCTCAAAATATGAAAAAAATAGGAAAATGAAAGCTATCTTTAGAAGAAAGAAGCTTCCTCCTTAGAAAGCTAACTTGAGCAAAACACTGCTGCAAATTGCAGCTCTATGCAACAACATGGTCCATCTGTGCAGCAGCCTCCTGAAGTTGTGCATGTGAACCTCTCAATGTTCTTCTGAACTGATGGCTATGTATGTTTCTTCTGGAGGGTGAAGGTAGAGAATGATCAAGTTTCTTCTTTTGTGGGCCATGTAGTTGATCATTCGCAATCATCAAGTATCACCAGACTGGAACTTTGTCGTAGCACTTTGTAGGGAGAGAATCTGTGAGAGATAGTGCAACATGTTCATTTTGATACTGGGACCTGGTTCTTCTTCTGTCTTTTCGATTTCCAGCACCACTTACAGCTACATCTAGGAGCTTTCGAGCCCATCTGGGCTTACGCTTCTGATTTGGAATGGATATTAGTTCTTGATCTAGAATTTTATGACATTCAGTCTCAATAACATGATCATGCTTAATTTGATCTTCCTCATCTGAATCTGAAACCTGTAGCAAATCATCATCATAAAAAATAGGTGGAGAAATGGTTATACCTTATTGTGTTGTTGATGGTGGTGTTTCATACAACTAATATTCTTCGAACTGCACACTCCTCTCAGTGAGTCATCTCCTGGTTGCAACCTCCATGAGTTTTTAAGCTTTTGCATCTTCTACATATCCCAACTGAATGCATTCACTACATTGGGATTGGAAGGCCTTCCTATTGTCAAGTGGTATTTTCGCACAAGCTTTGGAACCAAAAACTATCAGATGAGAGACATTCGGCTTATACCCACGCAATGCCTCAAATGGAGTGTCCCCAATCGCTGATTTATGAGGAACTCTATTCTGCAAATGAAGCACACTTTACTGCTTCAGCCCAAAGAGAAGGAGGGGGATGTTTGGCATGGAGAAGGCATGTTTCCATCTCTTTCAATGATTTTTTCTTCCTCTTAGTCATAGCATTCTGCTATGGTGTGTATGGAACTGATTGTTCCATTCGAATCCCCTCTAATTCATAGAAATTCTAGAAGACTCCTTTGATGTATTCTCCTCCTTTATCAAATCTTATTGAATTTATTTTCTTACTAAAACTGTTCTCAACCATAGCCTTGAAAACTTTAAAAGTCTCAAAAACTTCTTATTTTTGTTTCATGAAGTAGACCCAGTAGTACCTAGAACAATCATCAGTAAAGGTGAGGAAATACCTGCAACAATTAATGGAGTTTGTGGGAATAAGTCTAGCTACATCACTATTTATTAAATCAAGTATAGAGGCACCTCTGTGTGCCTTCCCAACATCATACCTTTTTTTTGGATGCTTAACTACCAAGCAACCAACACATACTCCATGAGAAGTTTGGACAAAAGGAAAACCTTCAACCATTTTATCATTGTGGAGTTGCTTAAGATATTTGAAATTGAGATGGCCAAATCTCTCATGACAAATCATTTTGGTGTTGTTAGCATGAAATAGTAAAGCTGTAGGAGGAGAGATAAGTAATAAATGTGAGAAGTCATAAGCTTTAGTAGAGTGATTTGAAATACCTTTGCTATGAGTTGTCCAATGGATTTTTCTCTGATCTCAACTGTCTCTGAATCGAATGTAACTCTCTTAGGAGAGCCTGTATGGGTCATCTAATAAATAGAGAATAGGTTAGTTGCAAGGGAGGGAACATAGAGGACATTCTTGAAATCACCATGCTTCACTCTGACTGAGCCCCATCCTTCTGCTTGAATCTGGGAATCATCTCCCATGTGAATATTAGGACCCTTTGACAGTGTGAGGGACGATAAGGATTCTTTGGAGGAAACCATGTGGTTGGATTCTCTAGAATCAATTATGTATGCTGTAGATTTCAAAGCATGACATCTTTCATCATCTTGTGTCTGTGGTTCTTAAAATTCTTGTGCCACTTAGATCTTCAAGTAATTAGTTCTAAATTATTATTGTAGTAAAAGGAGAATGAAGATACACACTAAAAAAATGAAACCACACATGAAACAAATGAGTATAGCTCAAATAATTACAGTATCATTGTCATTAATTAAATCTGGTGTTACAATAGTTTACATAAATGAAGAATCTGAATCCATTAGGGAGGAATTCCAATCTACCAACTATATGTGACTGTACCTAACTAACTAGCTAACTCAGGATGTCTAAATCAATATCCTAGTCCAATTGGTTAACTTCAGATGTCTAAACCACTCATACAATTAGTAATCCTCAGTTAACTCAGTCTAATTGAAGCGGTATGTGAGCAAAGACACCTAATCCACATGCAGCCATGCATAACTGGCGCTAATTGAACTGATTGTGATGTAACTCAATGTAACTAGAAATTAACTAAGTTTAAATAGTTCCAGCTCCAACTAACTAAAGGAGGTTGGTGCCGGGACTCCCAATGGCTCCTAAAATGTAGGAATTGGTCTAGGAGGAGCCTAAAATCATGCATGCAAGTGCAGTGAGTGTCAGTCAGCCTCTAGTAGTGTTCCCCACACTCTATTAATTGGTACATGTGGACCCATTAGGCCATGTGAACCCAATGATACTAGTGGACTTAATTAATTAATTTAAACTCCCAAGTAAAGCTAAATTAATCTAATAGAAAGTTTGGCCAAGGGAGGATTAATAATCCTAGCAAGGAATACATATCTTAGAATTTTGGGGTGGACTACCATATATTATTTTTCATCTATGGATGAGAATGAGACAATTGTACTGTTAAGATTGATTCTATGGGCATCGTCCAAAATTGATAATCAACAATTTCAAAACTAGAAACAACCATATTAATTATATTTATATGTTCAGAATATGCCGACATGTATATATTTGACACATTAATAATGTTTTCCTACATAATGGGTCACTTACTTGTATCTAATCGTTAATCTAATATAACAACCACTTAATTTAGGGTTTTTAATGTCATAGTTGATGTTAAACTCATAGTTGTATCGTCATTGGGGTTAAGCTATTAGTTGTATCTAATAGGTCTTTTACAAGTTAATATAAAGCTATTGTAGTTAATATAACAACTCAACTTATCTTGTTTCCTAGATTCCAAATTGAGTTTGACTAAGCCTTATGCACATTAAGTCAACTCCCATTGCCATATGGAGTTCATCTTTCACATGAGTTGCACATTACCATTCCACTAAATGCAGTTATCACATGAGTTCAAAAGAATTTATTTAGAGTTCAGAGAGGTTTATTAGGAGTTCCACTATCACAAGAACTGCACATTACTTCAACTCCTAGATCTAAAATGCAGTTTGGCTAAACCTTGTGCACATTAGCTTGAGGAGTATTGTGTTCGAAGATTGGAAAGGGGGTGCCGAAAGAGGGGTCTTCTGATTCATGGCATGCTTGAGTAAAAGCGTTTCCAACAAGGTTGGAGCATCATTTTAGTTAAGGCTTGGATGAGGCATATTTGAGACTTAGTACACCGAATGTTGTGAAAGAGAAAAGTTGAGGAGGACTTTCCCAAACCTTTGGAAGTACTCAAATTTAAAGTCTATTACAAAATTAGAGGAAATTTCAACTAAAAATGGGCCTCCTAAAAATAATTAATAAAATAATAGTTAAAATAATAAAATAATATTTATTAATTTTGGAGGAAGAAAAGAAAACAACTACTTTTTGTTTGTATTTTTGACATATCTCCCTTTCGATCAGGAGAGCACATTGGATGTGGAATTAAATTCCACATCCAACAAGCTCTCCTGATCAAAATTTGAGTAAAAGCACGGGGAGATATGTCGAAAATACAAACAAAAAAAGAAATTTTTTTTTATGATATTTATCCCCGAATTTATATTAAAAAAGTGTTTAAGACCTATACGGTATTTCAAATTTAAAGAAATTTCATTGGCTAATACATGATGACATGGAATTTGAATCAAAGTTAAAAGGTCCATTTTGAGATGAAATTTCCTCTAATGAAGAAGTGGACTAAAAATTCAACACTATTGGACATTGGAAGGTGTGGATAGAGAATACTATTGCAGATGAAGCAAGTTGTGGAAGGAACTAGGGTGGGAGCTCTATTGAGAGAATTTGGGTTCTCTAGACGAACTCACGAAGAGTTGCGAAAGAATTAGCATGCACTTGGAAGCAACTAGAATATAGGATTGTGAGGTTATCACCTTGAGTTACAGTTTTCCAAGGAGGCAATGAATGGACCAAGTGGTTGTGGTAAATGGAAGAAGTGGGAAGCTAGTGAAGGACTAATTCTTCGAGTTCTCTGTAAAGAGTTTTCTGGAGGTGATGAATTGCAATAGTGAGTTGAGGGAACTCCTCTGTGAGACCATCGTTGTGGTTAGAATTGGGAACGTGGTGTACAATAGGCACTTAAAACAACCAATTTCTTAGTTTCATGGGAGTGATATAGTACAAGTACAAGATGTAGGACCTTCGATGGTTGTGTTCTCTTCTACTTTGTATGGGATTCTAAAATGGGAGTGATTGTAGTAGATATTACAGAATTAAGAAAAATGATGAAAGGGTGTTGCAAAAACAGAAGTGAAAATGGTACTTTTGTGGTGTTTGAGGTAAGAAACACTGCCTTGGACCAAGAGGAGCGTGTGGAAAAAAATAAAATGTGAAGGGAAGATGATCTCTTATGGTGGCAAGAAGATAAAGTACTAGAACAAAAGTATGTCTAAAAGATACAACACTTGGGTGGTTTGGATTGGAGCTAAGTATTGTTCCTTAGGAAATTTTAAGGTAAGCTTCATGGCTTTGACTTGTTTCAAAAAAGTTGTATGGATGACACAATTATGGAAGAGGTTGGATATATTGAGCATGAGTGTTCATTCTCATGAGAGATAGAAATGGAAAACTGTGTGCCAAGACAATGCACCACCAAATCATGTAGTAGGTTGATGGTGTGATGGATAAGTAGTTTGGGAGGATTATGTGGAAGACTCAATTGCGGTTGTAGGTAACATCAGTGACATCAAATTCATGAATATTTAGTGTTCTTGTAGATCATTCCAAAACATAAATAGGTTGAGTGGGGGAGGATGTAATAGCCTTAGAAAGTTAGCAAAAAATTATGGTTTCTCTTTACTCATGGTGGAATCCCATCGGTTGGAGTGGAAACCAGTTTTGAATGTGCAGATAGATGCATCACCCACTGAGAAGATCTAGTATGGTTTAGTTTTGTATATTGGTGGGTTGATTTCACAGAATTATCCAAGTGTTCCCGCACCTACAAGATATTTCAACCAGGAAGTTTCATATGGATTTGGAAAGGATCCCACAAAATATAGCCTTAGCATCCATCACATGTTATAATCATGGATGGTGTAGGGGATGAAACCCACACTTAGATATATTTTGATGGCCAAATGGATTCCATGCGGAAGAAGCTCCATAAGTGGTAAGACAACATGGCCTTTCATATGAACTCTTAGTCGACAAATGTGCCATATTAAGGAAATCTTGATACTTTGAGAAAATAAGAGATCAAATGGAGCTTGGAGGAGCCACACTATGTTTGGATGAATTCTATGGGAGGTGTCATCAATATCTAGTGAAATTAGGTGTATTATTTAATACCACATGAACGAATGAACTATGGTATAGTTTAAATGAGTCAGGATATTATGGCTTTTGTAGGAGAGCTCGTGACATGCAGACCTGGTGTGGAAGGCTCCTAAGGCATGTTGGAGCATGGTATGCTCCCATGATGAATTGAGAAGCTTCCAAGTGGCATTGGATATCATAAATGTTTCCCATTTTACAAGTAGAGTGTTGGATATGGGTGTGATAAAATATGTGTGGAATTTTGGTGGGAAGCACACTTTGTAAGAGGTGTACCATAAAGGTAGGCATGCTAGTTTGGATGAAGTGAAGTATGGAAACCAGGGGAAAATATTGGTGCAATTAAGAGAGGTGCATATGATTGGGTTGCAATGATAGGATCTTGGAATACTTAGTGAGTTGTGAAATCAGGTGACAAGATGTTAGGAGAGGTGTTGAACTAGAGGAAGATCATATACTTCAAGGTTACCGTTGTGGATGCACTTGGAAATATGATGTATGTGGGATGTGAGTAGGATGCATGTCATAGAGTCTAGGAGAGGGCTGCAAAAATGTAGACTTCTGTAGACCAAGAAAGGATCTTGGCAAGATGGAGGCTACGAGAAAGAATGCAGTGCATTATAGCTTGCTGAGAGACCTTACATGGGCGTTGCGATTAGTAAGATATGCAGGTGAAATGTAGAGCATTCAATGTTATGGATTGATTGTATTTCCAGGATATGGCACCCTCTATTATTGTAACAAGTCTCATTGTATACTTATATTTGGGTACTAGGCACGTCTGAGTTTAAGGTTCCTCCCAGATAAACATTTATCTCTTGTATTGTATTTGGTTATGTTTTGGATATACTCTTGGATGTGCATGTAATGTAAAAATGGATAAATATAGAAATGGTTAGAGATAATATTTAGGATCTCCTCATGTTTTTGCAGTCCTTTGGACACCTACCAAATTGGTCTCACCATTGACAAGGATCTAGGCAATTTCACATGGGACACAAGAAGGTTAAAAATTGGGTCATGCCGGTGCACTTGTGACGCAACCGAATAATTATGCCACTAAAATAGGTCCTAACACTACAACAAAAAATGGATTTAGCGTCATATTTAGCACTTGATTTTAGTGTAATGTTTTCTCAATTTTGGTGAACAATTCGACGCTAAACCTGGCGCTATTGTACAATTTCATAAAACACCGTCTATTGCATATTTTTTCTCGTCCTTTTTAAGATCCATTTTTGTGTCCATTTTTCTACCCATTTTTTTGCATCTTTTGTTACACCTATATTTCCATCCAGATTTGCATCTTGTATTACATATTTTTTTGCGTCCTATGTTACATCCTTGTTTGCACCTAGTTTGCACTCAGTTTTTCATCCAATGTTCGGTCTTATTTTGTTCCTAGTTTTTCATCAAGTGTTGCACCCAATTTCACACCATGTTTTGCATCAAATTTTTGTCCAATTTTGCATCTAGTGTTACATCTAGGTTTGCATCCAATTTTGGGCCCAATATTGTGTCTAGTCTTACATCTAGTTTTGCATCCATTTTTACTTATAATGTTGCATCCCCTTTTGCATCTAATTTGCATCTTGTTTTACATATTTTTTTGTATACATATTTGTTCCTAATATTTCATCTCGTTTTACATCATATATTGCATCTAGGTTTGCACCTAGTGTTGCATCCTGGTTGATGTCTTTTTTTCCATCTAGGTTTGCACCTAGTGTTGCATCCTTGTTGATGTCTTTTTTTGCATCTATGTTTGAGCCCAATGTTGATTCCAGTGTTGTGACTAGTTTTTCACCCATGTTTGTATCTAATATTGCATCCAGTTTTGTGTTCAATGTTGCATCCCATCTTGCATTCAACATTACATCTAGTTTGACATCCAATGCTTCGTCCCATTTTGCATCCAATATTGTGCATCATTTAAAGTTTTTGTTTGCGCCAAGTGTTGCTTCTAGTTTTTCACTTGGTGTTACACCTGGTTTTATGTCCATCAGTACACCATACTTTTTGCTAAATTTAATGTCCAATTTTACGTCTAGTTAGGAGTCCACTTTTGCATCTATTGTTGCGTCTAGTTTTGGGTCTAGTATTGCATCTAGTTTTCACTAATTAATTGTGTATAGTGTTGAGTCTCTTTTTGCATCCAATTTTGCATTTAGTGTGACATCCATTTTTGTGTCCACATTTGCGTCTGACATAAGGTCCACTTTTCCATCCACTTTTGTGTTTTGTGTGACGTCTACTTTTACATCATGTTTTGCATTTAGTGTTTCATCTAATATTGCATCCATCTTGCGCTACTACATTTTTTACCTTTAAAAATACATAGAAATATCATTGGGGCATGGAGGAATCGAACCACATACCTCCTCCTTATAAGGAAGGCACACTTCCATTCAGCTAGAACCCTTTAAGAATCAAGAAGATGAGTAATATTAGCACATTAGATTTCATCATTTGTAATTATAATAAAAGACAATAGGATCCAAAGATAGACATGCTTAAAATCCAATTTATTTTTCCAAACACATTAATAAGCACAAAAATCTATTGTGATCAGGAAACAAAATATCCTAAACAATTACACATGCTATTAAAGTGGTCCGCAAAAGGGTCTTACAATACAAGATAATGTATTGATGCATACCTAATAAACTAAACTTGAGAAGAACAAAGAATAAGGGATGTGTTTAAGAAATAGTTGTAGGATCCAATTGAGGATGTGTGTGTTGCTATTCATTGATCATGTGATTTTGTTCAGAAATGGGATGGTAAGAGAAGAACTCATGAATGGTTACTAAAAGTAGATGCCTAATATGTGCATCATTAATGATCTATTGAATACTTTAACAACGAACACCAACAAAGAGGATTTATATTACGTGCATTATTTATAATCTAAAAATTAGTAAGATGTCAACATGTAAAAGCATCATATTGGTTTCCACAATTTATTCGGCCATAAGGAGGTAGATGAAGTTGAGGGGTTTCCCATATCACTTACAATTGTTCCATCAAGGGATTTTTAAGGGGAACTCCATCACTTCATCAAGTTATTAATTATTGTCAAGTTATTCTATAATAGAAACCACATGAAACAAAAAGAGTGCATTTAGGATGCCATATTATCAACATTTACCACTATTAACTATATATGTAAAAGTTCTAGTCACAATGTTATACTGTATTTAGTTTTCACTAGCCTATGACCCCATTTTCCTCACAAATCTATATTTATCATTAGTGACTTTGCATATATATCATTTTAATAATGGTATAATTTTTTGGAAGGATGCACTAGCGTACTCATGAAACTCAAACTCATTGATGTCCTTCCATTTCAACATCTCCTATAATTTATGGTTGTGCAGACTACAACCTTTGTTTCATTTTCATTTATAAAATACAAGAATGACACATCTGTTAAATTTTCATATGCTTAGCTAAGACATCAGTATATCATTTCATTTTTCATAATAAAAGCATATAAAATAGGATCACTAAAAGAAACAGTATCACAAGAACAACACAAATTTATCCTGGGAAAACCCTAAAGGGAAAAACCCAGCAAAAGCTTCCTCAATATAGATGCCCCAAAAAGGGAAAAAAGGTAAAACCAACAAGGAGATCAAAAACCTGATTCTCCTCCTTCTCTAGCAACTTCTCTCCTCCACAAGTGCACTTTTCCAATTGAGTGTGTGTGTCACAAATGAGGACCACTACACCTCTATTTATATTCATCCGTTCACTTAAGTTAACTCACTTGACATGTAGGCTCGAGTTAAATCATGTAGGCTCAAGTAACCACACTAGGGTGTTGATGACCCACCTTTACAATTAGAGGGGACTACCTCATGACTCTTATTAGTTCTTCCAATTAGGAGCATCAGGGTACAATGTAATACAAGTGGCTCTCCTAGTAGGACCATCGGGGACCACAAAAAGATACATATAGAATATTCTTTGAAGTTACAATATTTCAACACTCCCCCTTAATGAGAAGGTATTCTACAACAACATCATCAACAACAAGAGGAGAGATAGGGGACATCATCAACATCAGCAGGGTAACACATCTATAAATAATTGGAATCTTTTCAACATCATGTAGTCTTCATCTTCAATATAAAGTCTTCATCATCAACAACATCTTCAGTCTTTGATCAGAAACATTTTCAGCATTTTGATCTTTCAATTAGCAACGACATCTTCAGCACTTGGACCTTTCGATCAGCAACATCTTCATCACTTTGATTGTTCGATCAATAGCAACATCATCATCATCATATTCTGATTTGTCGATCATAAACATCATCATCATACTCTGATCTTTCGATCAGAAACATCATATTCATAGTGTGTCATCATCATACTCTGATCTTTAGATCAGTACGTCATCATCATCATACTCTGATCTTTCGATCAGTGCGGCATCATCATCATTAGCAACAACCTGCAATCCGAAACTCAAAGATAGAAAGTATTTGGATCATTTTTGGACTTAAGGTCCAGGGATGATACAATCCTACCACATTCTCGACAACCGAAGTTACCAGATTTATTACGGGAGAATCAGTCCCTATCACTTTAGGACTAAGTCCAAGGACGATGCAATCCTACCACATTCTCGATGAC
>LPNX010986802.1:3125-22930 GCA_001517045.1 Pseudotsuga menziesii | reverse complement strand
TTACTCTTGGCAAAGCCCATGCTCATCAGGAAACTATCTATTCTTCCATACCAAGCTCTGGGAGCTTGCTTCAGGCCATAGAGGGCCTTCTTCAACTTGTGTACTTGATTCCTTCTGTCTTCAACTTCAAATCCTTGTGACTATTCGATGTAAAACTATTCCTCAATCATACCATTAAGGAAGGCTTGTCTCTACTTCATCATGGAAGAAACTACCATGATATTTTTGAAGGAAATGTACCTTGCTTCCTGGAGTAAGTGTCTCTTCAGAATTAATTCCCTCTTTCTGATAGAAACCTCTAGCCACAACTCTTACCTTACTTCTATCAGCAACATATCTTATCTTGCAAATCCATTTGGAAGATATCACATTCTTGCTTTCTAGTTTGAGTACTATATCCCAAACATCATTCTAGTATCACAACATCTTCTATGAGTTTGTCGTCTCAGGTCATCAACATATCCTAGTCTTCTGCATTCAACCTTGAAGGTTGGAACCCACTTTACTCTTGCTAAAGTCTCAATCCATCACAAAGCTATCCATCATGTCGTACCATGCCGAACACAGATATAATTTTCTGTAGTCACTCCCCCTGAAGTGGAGTATCATCTTCCCTCTTCATTCTGTATAGGTGGTTATATGCTTGATATATACTGGTCAATATAGTATTTCATGTCATAGTCTATTCTTATTGGGGAGAATCACGAACCTTGCTTTGTACACTTGTTCCATCAACTGTTATTCATTGATCATAGCTTTTTTCATAACATTCTTTTCTTCATCTTGAGTTATCTCTTGTACCCATGGTGGTCTTCATCCTTCAAGGTGGATCTACCACTCTCTGAAGCTCTTTCTTCCGTCATGGTGTCTCTGACCCTGGGAGCTTGAGATTGTGCACTAATCCAATATGTCAGCAAAGAGGTTTGATAAGAAGCAATGGAGAGTTGTATAGCACCATGAGCTACTTACCCATCACATGCATATTAGCAGTATACAATCATTAATGCAAAAAATACATCAACAAAATATAATCAAATGTATAACAAGACAATATCATGAAATGACAATTGAATACTTATCTATATTTGTTTCATGGGTATACTCCTTCTTGATTCTTCAGCTTCATCGTCTTCTTTATTCATGATAGCATCGTTTATTATCCAAATGCTGAGGTGGATAAGAAGTTCTTCAAGAGTTGAGATATTCATATTCCTCATTGATTGAGGGATCTTCTTTGGAAGATGAGAGCTTGATCTTCAGAGACGAGCTTCTTCTTCTTCCCAAATTCTGCTGAAAGTAATCACTTCCTTCTGGAACACATTTCTTAAATGAATGAATTCCATGATCCTGGGAGGCCATTCAAGGTGGCCATCACCAATTCTGCATTCTTCACTTCTTCTTTCCCCGCTTGAAGTTGTTCTTTGATTTATGACTGCATGGTCTCTGCATTCTGGATCTTCACATTCTTTAGCTGGTTTCTTAAGGTCATATTCTGATCTATGTTCTTCCCTTCAAATAGCTTGGTTAAGGAATCAAACCTCATCGATGTCTTTAGGGAATACACTTGTAGTACAAGTTGATTCATAACTGAATCATCAATGATCTTCTTTTCTTAGACCAAGTTCTTCTTGAGAAAGGCTTCTAGCCTCATCTCCCTCTGAAACTGGAACCTCTATGCTCATGTAGGTGTCTAATCCATTTTATTCAGAGAGATAATATACTTCTAGGCTTGGAAGTTGTCAAATTCACCAAGCTTATCATCAAGATGATGTCATAGATCACTTTGAAATGAGAACCTCAAATGAACATAGCAAAGGATTAGATCTTACCGATTTGAGGTGTCCGTCCTGGTTCCGGAGCTAGCTGATCTAGGGTTTGTCATAGAAACCCTAATTTCAAAATTTGAAATCTTTCATATCTAATTGGCTAGACAGATATATCTCTTCAAATGGAGCTTTCCAATGTACTCCATTTCTGAAAACAGTGGAGGGAAGCTCCCGGAACAGGAAGCCCTAATTTTCCAATTTCTTCAGCAGAAATACTTGTTACTGTTTCTGTGATATCTCCAAAATTTATGCTCCTCTATGTCTGAAATTTTTTACTGAGTTAAAATCAAATGTTACTGATCCAACACCACAGGTTTCATCAGAATTGGTTTCACCATTTTGGATTTATGATCCTTTTCCAAAGGTGATATGTTACAGGACTGTTCAGAACAGTGAAGTTGTACGGCATGCCACATGTCACTGGTTCATCTTCTGAGTCTGATATTCAGAGCACCAAAATTAAAGTCCATTCCCGTTCTATAACATATTTAGGAATTCCATTTGGACCTATGTAGCCCAAGATATTGCAATTCTCTCCAGGTGTCCTGTTTAGGGATGAATTCTGGAAGACGCTGGAACCCTAATTTGGAGAGAACATATCGCATGGAATACATCGAATCTGAGGATAAATTTTGGAAACAGTGTTCATCATGATCTCATATTCAGCCCCTACAATTTTCAGCTCCTGATCCTTCTCCAATATCGGAATATAGCAAATGTACCAAAACGTAGCAGTTTTAGTATTTAGGGTTTTTCTAGCTCGAGGTCAAACTAGGGTTTGACTTTCCCAGAGTTTCACCCAACCAAATTTCTTGATCCAGGTCTCTAAACTTCAGTTTTTATGAGGATAAAAATCCTATGCTGGTATTACTCAAAAATTCCTCTTCTGTAGAAAGCCCTAATTTCCACATCGAAAACTGAAAATGCTCGAAATCGAATTCCGCTTCAACAGAAAGATGTGCCCTTCAATGGAGAGTCATCCTAGCCTTCTTTTGTTGATCGATTGTGGAGAGAGAACCAAAAAATAAGAATCCCTAGATTCTGTAGCTTGTGAAAGCTGCCCTATTTAGGTTAGCTCTGATACCATGTTAAATTTTCATATGCTTAGCTAAGACATCAGTATATCATTTCATTTTTCATAATAAAAGCTTATAAAACAGGATCACTCAAAGAAACAGTATCACAAGAACAACACAAATTTATCCTGGGAAAACCCTAAAGGGAAAAACCCAGCAAAAGCTTCCTCAATATTGATGCCCCAAAAAGGGAAAAAAGGTAAAACCAACAAGGAGATCAAAAACCTGATTCTCCTCCTTCTCCAGCAACTTCTCTCCTTCACAAGTGCGCTATTCCAAGTGAGTGTGTGTGTCACAAATGAGGAGCACTACACCTCTATTTATATTCATCCGTTCACTTAAGTTAACTCACTTGACATGTAGGCACGAGTTACACATGTAGGCTCAAGTAACCACACTGGGGTGTTGATGAACCACCTTTACAATTAGAGGGGACTACCTCATGACTCTTATTAGTTCTTCCGATTAGGAGAATTGGGGTACAATGTAATACAAGTGGTTCTCCCAGTAGGACCATCGGGGACCACAAAAAGATACATATAGAATATTCTTCGAAGTTACAATATTTCAACAACATCTCATCCATACTAAGCTTTAGACTGCACCATGCAATGCTCAGTATGAAAACTAAAAAAAAACAGTTCATTCTTTCTATTACTCTCATTTTCTTTTCTGACCTCCGACGCTGACCACTTTAACTGTTGTTGGAAGATATAACTATCAGTATAAATTCCTAAAGCATATGTTGAAATTCTCCTTTATCCTTCTTTTTCTATCATTTGACTTGAATTTTTAACATTACCATTAATAATTCCAGGATGTTTGAGTATTTCCAACCTCATTGAACTTAATATGAAGAAATTAGAAATACATATCCCATTCATAATTCAGCAGACCTAGAAAATTTCATGATTTCGGTATTTAAAGACTGGTAGGATTGGAGGATTTCAAGACAAGATTATATCATGTATAAAAGTATGGGATTGGCATTTAATCAAGAGCACCAAGCCCTCTATATACGCCATTTTTTATGGTTTTGACTTTTGAACTCATCTATCATGACCTTAGTAAAAAAGTACCATTCACTGAAGAAAAAACAACTGATTAGACATGTTAAGATTTCTGCCTCATTTTAATGCTTAGATTAGCCAATTTTATCAAAATTGGAGGGTGCTTATTTGAGTCCAGATTATCAACATTTACCACTATTAACTCTGCCTATAAAATTTATACTCACAGTGTTATACTATATTTAGTTTTCACTAGCCTGTAGTCAAGAGAACAAAAATACCAAATAACTGACTAACTACAATGATTAAGATACATTCAATAGAGGACTAGAAAACCTTTTCTGTCATTTGCATGCATACATCATGGAATAGAAATGAGGGAGCTCTAAAATATATTGCGTACAAGCTTATTATTAGAGTAAACTACAACAAAAGGAATCAATATTCCATTTTAGCCAAATTCATAGATAAATTTTTCTATAAATTGCACAAATTGGAATATGTTTAAACAATAAACTATAGTTTCTTGTGCTCCATACCGATGAAGGATGAAATCCACCAAGTGCAGTGTACATAGATAAATTTCCAACAGGTAAGCCCATACCCTCTCAGTAATAAAAACATGTGTCAAGTGGATAATACATACATCCATACATCCATACATATACATATACACATACACATACACATACACATACACATACACATACACATACACATACACATACACATACACATACACATACACATACACATACACATACACATACACATACACATACACATACACATACACATACACATACACATACACATACACATACACATACACATACACATACACATACATATATATATATATATATATATATATATATATATATATATATAATGGGAAAATATACAAGGAAAAGTAAATGCCCTAATATCTTGTTAATCTTGTGGATTCTTTGTGTTTTGTTGTTTTTCTTGCAATGACCATAATTTTAATGTGGTATTAGATCCATGTTTGGGAAAATAAATCTCTCATGAGAGAAACCTGAAATTATGAAGCAAACAAACTTTGTGTAGCAAGGTGTCTAGCCAAGACAAACTTTGTGCAGTATTCAATGACATTTAGTACAAATGTCTCTCCCAGTGTTAATATATACCTCAAAGTTTCACCTGCATTTCTCTATATAATATGA
Source organism: Pseudotsuga menziesii (assembly GCA_001517045.1). Lineage (NCBI taxonomy): Eukaryota > Viridiplantae > Streptophyta > Pinopsida > Pinales > Pinaceae > Pseudotsuga > Pseudotsuga menziesii. The sequence goes on along the minus strand of LPNX010986802.1, from coordinate 17,831 downwards.
GAGTCTTTAAGAATTCTCACACGAATTTGTAATAGTCAATAGGAGGTCATTGTTGACCCCAACCAGCAGTAAGGAGGTCATAAACAACAAAGTATTCTCCAAGAACTAAAACTGGAACAACTCATTAACATGGCAAATCGATATGTGCATCCCTTTGCATGGATTCATGTGAAACAATTATCGATTTTTATTTTTCCTCTATCTCAACAATAGGAATAAATTGTTGGAGTTAAAGAGAAATTTTGAATTTAGAGAATCGATGTACAGCATGACAGGTATGGGTGGCAATATGACATAATTTACTATACCTTAATAGCTAATATAGGTAAAACTTGACAAGGAGTAATAAAATCTAGAAAAGCCAAGCTATCAATAAAATCCTGACTGCAATTTAGAGAGGGAAGATAAGAGAAACTCACATAGACACAAAACATTATATCTTACACATGGATTCACTGGAAGCAATTGGAAGTTTGTTGGGAACTGATAATAGACCCTGTGTAGCCCACACCAAGAAGAAATAAGCATTTAGGGGCACTTAAATGTTGTATAAATGAAATTGAAAAGTGTTGAAGGTGGGTTTCAATTTGAGAGTTTAATTGTACAAGTTGTTAATAATTGATGTTGCCAACAGAGTTTTCCCCAACAATTAAAACTGGAACAACTCATTAACATGGAAAAATGATACATGCATCCATCTGTATGGATTGATGTGAAACAATTCTTAATTTTTATTTTTCCTCTGTATCAACGATCATAATCAATTGTTGGAGTTAAAGAGAAAGTTGGGAAATCAATGAAACTTGGGTGCACTGCGTGTTGCTGTTTGACCACAATTAAGGGGGATTTCCATTGAATAAAGCTGCTCTATAGTTTGCTACAATGGTCTTTCCAGTGGCGGAAAGGATACATAGTATGTAGAATCCATATCTAATATCACAACTGTGCAAGGAGGTCTAGCATCTTATTAAATACCTAAAGGAGATTGCCTGCTTCTGCTGAAGCTCAACTATTTTTCTATCATCATTCTGTGATTAAACATTATATTTGACATCAAGGAGGTCGCTACAGGTGTAGGAAGGTGGGAACCAGTACCTTAAGTCAGATCTGAATCAGTGTTCATAGTGAAATTTCATAAGCTACTACAGGAAACTTGGGTGCATTTTGGAAGGAATTACCTACAATAGCGCTTTCTATCAGACCTCTATTATATATAATTCCATTACATCAGCATTCACTTATCTTGTGGATGTGATTAATACACTGTATCTAGAATTTTGAAGTATTTGAAGCTGCCATACACCTGGAAGAAGTCATATCATTCAAAGGAGACACAATCACTCTCTTATTTATTAATATCCCACTTGTTATGGCTCTTATTGTTCAACTTTGGAGAGTTGTTCACTGTTTCTACATACTGTAAGCTACATGACATAGCATGCTGAAATTTACAGTCACCTTCAGCATTATTATAAATGCATTTGAGGCAGCAATGATATATTGCAAATTTCCATCTTGTCAAGCTTAACCAAGTCTATATGTTGCAAATATTTACAGGTCAGATTATAGTAAAATATATCAGCTTGTAGAAGATTATTTTGTTGATTAAATAAATAATTTTACTTGGTAGCCAATCTATTTATAAGTTGCTTAATTTTGTTGCATTCATATGAACTTTTTGAGGGTAGAACTCTATCAGATGCATGTCATGTTTAATTGGCTGTCAAACTAAACTCAAACATGAACTCAAGAGATTGATCTAGTCTCCAAGTCAACAATAATCACCCAAATCTTACCACCAACTATAAGCTACAACAATTTATTGTGAAAATGTTGCTAGGATCACAATCCTGGAGACTAGGTAAAAGCTAATATGTTATGTATGATTTAAGACATCATATTCTATCAAGGTAATATATGTGGAATAAGAAAGGAAGCTGATTTATCGAATTTTATTTTTAAATTATGAACATAAAACAATCAATAAATTACCGAAATTTTTACGCAATCGGAGCCCAACATATCTTTACAAAAGAAAAAAATTCATCTTGAACTCGAGCTACAACAACCATTCTTTTCAAGTGATGAAAAATGATTCCTTTGCAATATATGGCAAACAAGTATTGATACATTGATCTAGGTGCTTTTATTTCTAGCAAGAGTTTCTTCTTTCTGATCAGCTTCAATCCATGTATCCTTTCCCCATGTATGCTAATGTTTGTATAGAGATAGGAAGTGAAGGATGTGATGGGAAAAATAGTAGAAAAAAACTCTGCTAGCATGAAAGATGTGAAGGAGAGGATGACAATGTTGGGTCAATTTCCGCAACAAAAAATAGACAAGGACAAAAAAAAAGATTATGTTGAATATGTTGCAAGAGATGAAGGATCCTATTCAACACTCCCACAGAGAAAGCAGGAATGAATCCTGAGGGCATGGGAAGGTAATGGTGGGAGAACTGAAAACTAGACAAAAAGAATTGAGGTCCACAAACCTCTCTAATGCAAGTATTTCAACATAAATAGTCCACATATCTCAATACATATTGGCCAAAGAGGGATTTAATTGCATGCTCAATCTTGGAAGGAGGGTTATCGACCCTTCACAGATGTTTGGGCAGGCATTAGAGGAATTTTGGGGTCTAAAATGAGCCTCCTAAGGAAAATAATAAAATAATAGCTAAAATAATAAAATAATAGTTAAAATAATAAAATAATATTGATTAATTTTGGAGGAAGAAAGAAAAAACTACTTTTTGTGTTCGTATTTTCGACATATCTCCCTGTGTTTTTACTCAAATTTCGATTGGGAGAGCTCGTTGGATGCGAAATTTGATTCCGCATCCAACAAGTACCCACACTGCATACCTTTGATAGACCCCGCTACCCCAAAAACAAGAAATACCTGAAAAAATGTGATGATGACATCATCATCACGTTTTTTCAGGTATTTCTTGTTTTTGCGGTAGCGGGGTCCATCAAAGGTATGCAGTGCGGGTAATCGTTGGATGCGGAATCAAATTTCGCATCCAACGAGTTCTCCCGATCGAAATTTGAGTAAAAACACAGGGAGATATGTCGAAAATACGAACAAAAAAAAGTAGTTTTTTTTAATGACAAATATGTCAATTCAACCATTATGGTTGACTTATTTTATTGAAATTCTATTGGTTCTTGAATTCCAACTCACAAAAACTTATTTTGGCACGTTTTCTTATAAGGCCCATTTTAGACCCCAAATTTCCTCTAATGCATTGGGATCCAATTAATCACCATTAGTATAGATGATAATCCAACCTCAAGGATCTAGATATTGTATTAATTTTGTTACTTTCGTGCTAGCTATGTTAACTTCACCTTGACATATCTCAATAGTTCATTAGCTAGCTTCGGTCAATGGAAGGAACTTGACCTGTGATATGGAGAAAGGTTTTTTTCATAAATGAAATGTAGATTTTTTTAATTTTAGACTACATAGTGATGATATGGTACAAAATAGATATAGTCTAGCAAGTATATTTGTAGGATGTACTAACAGTAGAACTATGTGAAAATATCTGTTAATGTTACTATTTTGAAAGACTTGGATATGAAATGAAGCATATTTTGTTATCTTTAAAAAATTGAACTATAGACTACCAAGTGAAGCCATCACTCCTAGATATCAAGAGTGAGTTTTAGAAGCTTAATGCAGACCAACTAAATTTTTCTATGTATTGGTAAACCCTATATCCTTTTGTATCATAATTTAATCATGAGAAGATTGTATAGAAGCAAAAACAAGCAAACATATAATTCATTATCTATATTTAGTGTGTTCAAAAGAATATTCTTGTTTTCACTACTTTGATTCAAAAAACTATATGAAAATGGGCATTATCCATGAAAATCATGTTGAAATTTTTAGTACATGGTAAGAAAACCTGTGTTTAGAAATAAAATAAAACCTGCAACTAGGTTTAAATCTTTTCAAATTTTCTTACACAAAAATTATATTCAGAGATTTTAGAAATGTTAAAACATCATCCGACTAGTTAAGTCAAAACATCAGATAGCTAATTGCTAGATATACACAAACCACTGAAAAACATAACGATAAGTATAATTTTCAACTCTAGTCACATACCTCAATTACACTGAAAATACAAAATACAAATCAAACTAGCTCAAAATCTACAATCTTTAAGGACCCCTCACAACAGTATTTGAACCCGAATTCTGACGTTAGAATCCGACGTACTCTGACATTTTGCATGGTTGTGTCAGATAGCAATCAATCATCAAAATGCTGATAACTAAATATCTATAGAGCCATCGAATATCTGACACGCGTGAGTCGAATTTCTGACCCTTGTAGTGTTGGGGAACCGACACTAATAGGGTCGTATATTCGACATCTATGAAAGCAACATTGGCGGTTATCTGACACTGATGTGTTAGATATCCGATGGGGAACTGACACTACCAGGGTTGGATCGTCGACGTCTGCGAAAGAAAAACTAGTGGTTATCTGATACTGACGCGTCAGATATTCGACGGGAGATATAGATTCTTTTATAAAAAAATAATTAAAAATAAAATACATATAATATAAAATAATAATAAAATGGATATAATATATAATAATATATAATAAGAAATGAAAGGTTTTCGTTTTGGACAATCAGTTTGATTTGGAGGTTTTTGTGAATTTGTGAGTAGGTCCAGTAGACATGGCAAACAACTCTGTTAACCCGTGGCAGCAAGAGCTCGACAACTTCTCCTCACTAGAAATTACCGGTATATCATCCCCGGACACAGTGCAAAACACGCTGGAAAATTTGACAGCTGGAAGCGAGAGAAGGGTTTCGGTTTCTCCCCTAGATGAACAGCTGCTAGGTGTGTTCACAGAATGGCCATTGAACCTGGCCTTAGGAAGAGGCCCGTACTCATTACTTTAGTCTAACCAACCTCCGAGCATAGCTGCAGCAACCCTTTTCATCGAAATTCCCCAGGCAGAGCCGCAAGGAACCCCAAACAGGGAAATTGATCCTTCAGTGTCACACGGAGCATGCATAGGAGAAGCCGTCCAACAATTGGATGAAATATCGAACGCGAAATCCACCCCGGAATATGAAGGCACCCAAATCACCTCCAGGAAATGAAATAATCAGTGTTTAAATCCCTCTAGAAGAGATTTTAACCTAATTTGTGGAGTCGGGTGTAGCATGGAAGAAGCAATGGAGATGGACGGATTAGCCCTAGTCAGGAAAATCACAGGAAGAAACCCCACCATGGGGAAAATGAAGGAATGGGCCAGGAGAAATTGGAAAGGGCTTCAGGGTGAAGGCCCAGTTATTAGTGGGCTTGCAAAGGGATGGTTTGGATTTCGGTTCAGATGCAAAGAGGATACAGACCTCATCCGCAGCAAAGTCTAGACATATGGGAAAACCCCATTTCAGCTAAAGAAGTGGACCCCCTTGTTCAATGTGGAAACAGAGCAACTGGATACAATACCACTCTGGGTTCACCTGCGAGGACTACCATTGGAATTCTGGAACCCGACATCACTTAGTGAAATAGGGAAAGAGCTGGGGACTTTCATTGAAGCAGACCTCTCGTTTCAGCAAACGAAAATAAAAAAGGTATCCAGGATCCTAGTCTCATTGAACATCAACCACTCTTCCGAAAGCCTTTAATTTTGTATGCAAAAATAAGAAAAAAGACATCTATTTGACTATGAAGGGCTCTCGTTTCGATGCCACAAATGTCATCAAACAAGACATTTGGAAAGAAACTGCCCAAACTTTGTTCCCTCAATAACTGGAAGAAGGAAGTGGGTTAGGTGAACAGAGGCCCCGAGCTCCAAAGAAACTGATCCGAACACAGCTTCAGATGAAAATCCTCTCAAGTTGGAGGGCACAGAACAACCATTGGATCAAATGGAAAGAGCGGGAGCAGTAGCAGTAGAAGGGCCTCCTCAACAGACGGAACAACGTCCGATCGCGTCTCCCCCATCGGGTATGAACACTTCTTCCTTTAGCAATCATCTGAATGATTTATCTTTGAATGACGAAAAATATTTTCCTACCCCTATCACAAACAGTTCCCCTCCCCCAAAAAATGGCACCTCCTCCCCCGCATTAAAAAGTTCTTCCAATTCAAACCAGGCAGCCTCCCCTTCCACCATAAAAAATGACTCACCCACTTAGTCCTCCTCAATCTGTTTCCACCTTCTTTTAAGGGATGTTCCAATCCCTCAAAAACCAAAAATCCCTAAAAAAGGACTAGGGGTAAATGCCAGGGTCACATCCAAAGGGAAAGGGAGAGGCAGACCATCTCACCTCTCTACGGCCTAGAGCATGGCGCTTAGGGATGAGATAAGTGGTAGATAAACAACCATTTTCGGGGTGCTTAGAGCAGTGCAAACCCCAGATGGGGTGCCCAAATGAAATCTGTCTCCCTAAACAGCAGGAGTCTAGCAAGCAACTAGAAAAAGCTTGCCCTAAAAAGGATGATGGAGGTTCTATCACCAGAAGTCATCCTTCTACAAGAAGTAATGGGTCCAGAGCTGGAAGTTGAAACTAGTTTAACATCACTTCTTCCGCAATACTCTTTCACAATGCAAACTGCCATCAGCCACTCTGGAGGTATAGCAATTGGATGGAGGTGCATTCGGTGCACAAATTCAGGAGGTGCATGCTTATATCTAAATCAAATTCATTTTTTTCAAAATTCTTTGGGCCTGGGAACTGGAACCAACAACTATGCAGAAATCATGACATTGAAATTACTTCTCTATTTTGCCAATGGAAGAAATTGTAGACAGTTACAATTATATGGTGACTCAATGGTGGTTATAAACTAGATGAATAAGATACAGAAATGTGGAACTGCTTCTCTAGAAGCATTATTTGAACAGACAACCCATTCTCTCTCATTCTTTAGATCAATCTCTTTCACTCATGTTTATAGGGAGCAAAATAAGGAGGTAGACAGGCTCTCAAAGAAGGGTTTGACATTGCAATGGGGTGAATGGAAAATTTTGGAAACACAGGACTCCAAGGCCATAGAATATCCACACAGGCCTTTTATAAATCCATCACTCTAAATTTTTTTGTAAATTTGAAATATATTTTTGAAAGCATAGCACAAAATCGGTCTTTTATGAATGGATGCTTTACTAAATTGTTTACTGATTTTTTTTTTCTGCCATTGACTAAATTAATGTTTTAATGATGAGTTTATGAATGGTTTTTTCAGCTATTGAATGATTGAATGGTTTAATGAATGTTTTAAAGAATTATTTAATGAAAGCATTTTTCAACTATTGAGTGAAATAATTTGCATTGTAGATACATTGTTATTTGCAAGTATAGGCATTGGGTTTGGGGAGTTGAGAGTGATGTGAGGTGGGGTAGGGGCCATAAGAGCTTCCACCTTCATGTGGTTGGTCCTATTTAGTAGAGAATGTTAAATTATTCTCGAAACAGAGAAGAGCTCAATGAATGGTAAGGAATAATACATTAAAAAACATCCATTTTTATGTTTTTGCTGTGTAATTTTCACTATTTCTATTTAACTCCTCCATTGGAACTTGTTACAGATAGTGTTGAGAAACATTTCTATATTTAAGAGGCAATAAATCAATTTTTGATTATATCGATGGCCTTATATACATAGTATTTTTGGTTATCCATGTTTTATCAGGAGATATATTCTTAACAACTAATTTACTTGAATAGTTGATTAGTATTGTAATTTACATTGTAATAGAATTGTATTTATTTAGATTGTTTTTGTTATTTTCATAAACAAACATAAATATATTTGATGGGTCCTAACATGAAACTATTGCCACAAGACAAAAAATGAAGTATTTTGAATGATTTTTTGAAAGCTAAAGCATAAGAAGATAGTGTGAAGATCCAGAAATCAAGGTATAAATATGTTTTCTTTTGTTTGATTGAGCTGTGTATTGGGTATTTATGCATGTGCAAACACATAAATTTAGTTGATGATGATGATTACCATACATAGAGGTGAAAAGCAATCACTAGAGACAATAATATAGACTATGTAAGATGATTACCATACATAGAGGCGAAAAACAATCACTAGAGGCAAGAATATAAACTATGTAAACGTTATACAAGTTAGGCAGTGGTCTTTTGACATCCTTGAAATTTATACATTGTTAGGTTCATCATTAAACGAAAAATTTTGGAGTTGTTCCAAAACAAGAAAATTATGCTTTGAAAAATCTATTTGTTGAAACAACCTGAGAAGTGTTTATGAAGTGCACAGAGGCACTCGAAACACATTCCTGGTGAGAAAGAAGGTCATAGGGCTTTAGTATTTCACATTGTGCACCTCTTCACATATTTGGATTTTTTTCTCTAGTTTCTCTTGAAAGATAAATGCTTTCCAAAATGGCTTCAAACCAATAATTCAATTTTCAACCACCCTTACCAAATTGCATCCCTAGCTACAAATATTTTTCTAGATCAATGTTGCAATTTTCATCTTGGGATATATCATTGACGGCCCAGATATACACATTGTTATCCCTAAAGTTGACCCTAGACTATGGGGGTTCAAGCTTAATGAAATCTTGTTCAAAAATGTATAAAGCAAATGAAATCAAACTGAAAACATAAACTAATATGAAATCAGGGCTAATGGAAAATCACACAATTATAAGTGAAATAGACTGATATAATATGAAAGCTATAAGAAAAATCAAACAAGTATTGAAGAACTAGACTAATATGAAATCAAGGTTATTTTGTACAGATCACACAACTATCACTGCACTATGCTGGTATATATAAAAGCTATGAGAAAATCAAAAGATTATTGAAAAGATAGGTTGGTAGGTCAATCAGAGCTGCAAGATTAATCAACATGAACTGTATAACATAAAATCAAACACAAAGTTCAATATCGAGGTTACTATGATCACAAAGTCAAGAAGTGAAACTGCTTCTGCTTTTTTTTAAGTATAAAGGTAATTGTATTTCATGATAAGAATTAATGCAATGGGATTTAATGGACCATATGTATGACAAAATTATTAGAAAAACAATTCATAACATACATAGGCAAATCATCATCATGCTCATTCAGAAATAGAACTTGTACTGAAGCTGCAATATGTTTATGTTATACAGACAAAGCTCAAAACTAGGCTTGCATTACTCCAAAAATTGCCAACCAGTCCCCTGCTTCCTTATGAAAGGAAGAGCTCCCCTAATCTCAGCTCTTAGCTGGAACTCCCCTTCACAATAAAAAATGCCCAACTTTATATAAATTACAAAAGAATAAAAGATCTCGAATTGGTTTCAAAAGATCTAGAATTGCTTGAATATATTAATGCCCTCAAATCTTGATTGAATGATCTAATCATCAAATTGCTGAGTTCAATTACCCTTTCTGGCCTTCAACACTACTGACTTTATCTTCTCTAGATACTAGGATGTGATCTACAGTTGCCATAAGATCGGGAAGGAGATTCCTTAACACTGCCAAGTATTGAGAAAAATATTGTACTTACTGATCCTCTGCCTGGGAATGTGGATCTATTTGCCTTGAAATATGGCATTCATTTAACCTCTTATTCTCTATTTCGATCCAAATGCCTCAGCGAAGGCCTGACGAGTTGACTGTTTTGAACTTTGAGATGAATCGGTTGAATTGGTTTTAATCTTGAGAGTTCCGCTTCCACGTAGGAAATTCAGAAGCTATAACCTCCTTAAGTGCCACGTCAGCTATAAGAAAGCGCTTCGACATAGTAAATGACTTAGAAGGCCGTTGTTCCAATTTACCAAGATGACCACGTAACTTCGAAATAACTCTATGCTTCTGCTTTAATGGAGTATTGGAAGAAAGGAAGGCTTCAATTACTGTTCCGATCACGCACCAGCCGGAATTCCCCAAGAAAGTCTAATGACTCATTGAAGATCCATTTATAATACGAATAGATGACAATAACTTTATAATCTCAATTCAGGTTAATTGAGGCACAATTCCAAATCAGGCAAATGGCTCAGAATTTCCTGCACCTTCACTTTCAATGGCCTCCACAACACCAACCTCAGCAAGACGTATTATTCGATCATGAAGTGTATAGCCAGGCTTCAAAACCACAGCCACACTTCCAGGCTGCTTACTAGCATCTTGAATTTGAAATACTGCCATGTGAGTATGAGGGTCAAACAGCTCAGTTAGTGGATCAAAACTTTCGACTCCATGTTTTTTGAACACATGTGAAAGTTGTTTTTCAGTCATTTCCCCTCCTTCCAAAACGGTTTTCAGTAGTGGCACTGCTCCACTTGAATCTTTGGATGCATCTATCTTGCTAAATATTTCTTTAACAACAGATCACGCCCTCAATATCACATATTCATATCCATCGCCACTTTTGAATTCATTACCAGCAAATTTTGAGTATAGAACAGAATTTCCTATAGAAGGCTTCTCCTTAGCACTTTTAGTAAGGAGCAGACCACCAGCTGTCTTCTGTTCTGCCTCTAAAACCTTGATTAAAACTCGATCATTCAATGGCTTCAAATCCTTGATATCATCTGTATCGAGATCACCAATAATTTCATCTTCTTTTATAAGAAGATGATTAACTCCATTGAACTCAATCTCTGTACCAGACCACTTGAAATACACAATATTTGCACCCACCTAAACTGAAAGTGGAACCTGCGTTTTGCCGAGATTCTTGGCATCGCCAAGAGCCACAACCTCTCCTATCTAGTTGTGTTGGTGTTTTCAACTCTGGAATGTGTTTTTCACAAAGTATCGATGCATTACTATTTACAAAGCAGAGCCAACAAATTATACACAAAAGGAACTTTACAGTGTTTATTTTCTCTGGCATTTTTTTGTTGCAGGAACTCGGAACAAATTCAAGTATGAACAAATTTCTGGTCCATAACGTTGTTCTTGCATATGGGGCACAACTTAGAGTGATTTAGCAACCACTCTGCCCCACAAGGATAATGAAAACCATGTGTACATGGTAAGGATATGATCTGATCACCAAATTCATATTCACATTGGCATATTGCACATTTCTCGATTTCATCTGTCGATCCCTGTTCAGGCTTATTTCCATCAAAAGTTAATATTGGCATATAGTTCACTACATTAGCAGGAGCCACACACTTAACATTTTCCAGCTGAACAAGAGACTCACAAGACATGTTAAGAGTGCCTTGGTTGCTATATTCAATGTCCACTGAGTATGGAGGAGGATCTACCAATGATAATGAAAGATATAATTCCATTTCGAGATCAAAATCATCACAGTTTTCATTTCTTGGCTGATTTGTATGGAATACAAGTTCATCCTGGTAGCAGTCTATTAGGAACCCATGTCAATCCCTCTCTTTACTATGTTAGTATATTGTTGTTGGACACATATGATTTGTAAGTTGTCCCATAGTAATTGTTCATCCATAGTTTGTGTTATTGTTGTGAGGCACATATGCTTTGTAAGCCGCCTGTAGTATTTGTTGATCCATAGTTTACATTGGCCCATGGTTTTGACCCATAGTATTGGTGCCCATAGTTTATATTGGCCCATGGTTTTGACCCATGGTATTGGCACCTATTTTTAGTATATAAGTGTGTGTTGAGGCCAAGGAAGGCACCGTGAAGTTATTTTGTATTGAGCTTGCTCAAAGGAGGTTACCCCCTCGAAGTGGCTTGCGATTAATATAAAAGTGATTCTAAGTTCTGCTGCAATATCGTGTGTTTTGATTACTTGTTTGCTGCAGGTTCCTCACATCTAGTATTAGAGCACTTTTCTTGGCACACGTGGAAATTTTTTTTTTTTTTGGGAGGCGACTTTCAGATCAATTTATGAAACTTTCTACACAAAATCAAAAGAAATATATTGCATATCTGAATTCCTCTTTCAAAAGTACGCAGTTTCAAAAAAAAAATCATCTCATTTAGAGTTCTAAAAGTGGAGATATCGCGGATTTAAAATCCACAATTTTTCAGAATTTCGGTGACGGCCGCGGAAATTGCGGTGCGAAAATATTTTGACCGAGTGCCCAGATTTCTATTCCGATTACATGGGTAGCAGCAGAGTGGTTGTTCTAGTTCCGAAAACATGCTATAATAGTGATTCTGAGCAATATAGATCCGGTTTTTGAACATTGGGTGGAATTTCTGCCCAATTTTTTTTTTTTCTGTTGCAGGTTCGGATCTGGGAATAATCCCTCTCCGCTTAACTGTGGGAAGTACTTGGGAATAAGCCCTAAAACTCATTGTGAGGAGTACCACAAGAACCCCGAAGTAGTTGGCCCATTGAGAGGACCTGCTAGCGAAAAGGGCAACGACCCCTACCTGATTGACTAGTTCCCACCCGTGAGGTAAACCAAGAGCTGTCGTTTGTGGCCAAGCGGTTATCAGTTTTACCTGAGCCATGGAGTGAGGGGTACTGCCCCAATATGCAAGCCGTCAGAAAGCATTGGTAGCCGAGTGAATCCTTTGAACCGATAGGAAGCCGCACATACCTGGGGTCCATATCTATTTTCAATTGCACAATTACAGATTTCCTCTATCCAGAACTGTTGCCGGTCAGTTCCGCGTCGTTGCATATCCATCTGTTGCTGATCACTTCTGTACCGTTGCAGATCCCTTCCTGAAAAATCTCCTGCTTATGGTTGTCACCTGCACAGGAGCAAAAATCATGGATGAAGCACTTGCAGCCATCCAAGCCAAACTCTAGGAACTGGATGAAAAATATCCCGGTCTCCATCTTGAGCATTCAGCTATGAACACCAGACGACAGTCCAAGTCTTCATCAACCAATGGGTTCTTTTCTTCCATCCATTTTCGTGGTCCGAAGCTAGATTTTCCACGCTTCAATGGTACTGATCTGACTGGATGGATCTATCGTGCAGAACAGTATTTCAGCCTTCATAATACTTTTGATGTCCACCAAGTTCCACTTGCCTCCTTTCGTTTGGAACAGGAAGCTCTTCAATGGTATCGTTGGTACATCAAGGCTCATGAAGAGCCAAAATGGCCTGCTTTTTGCCAGCTCCTTTTGCACCGATTTGGTCTGAGTGCTTTTGATGACTTCACAGGAGCTCTCACTAAACTTCACCAAACTGGCACTGTGAAAGAGTATCAAACTGAATTTGAGAAACTAGCTAATCACACTGAAGGATTACCTGATGACTTCTACCGGAGTTGTTTTATCAGTGGTCTAAAGGATGCAATTCGCTTTGAGGTCAAAATGTTCAGTCCCAACATAATGATGGAAACCCTGGGGTTGGCTAAGCTGGCAGAAGACAAGATGGTAGCCCAACAATGCTCCAAATCCTCTTTTGTTCCCTTCCGAAATATGGGTTCTCAACAACCTCCCATTCTTCCCGCTCCTCGCTCACCTCCAATCAAGCATTTGTATGAAACAGAGATGCAGGCACGCAGAGAAAAAGGGCTTTGTTATAATTGTGATGAGAAATTCAGTCGAGGACATTGATGTGTTCAACAAAAGATCTATCTCTTGGATGTGGATTCTCCACTTGCCTCTGAAATTGGTGAAGAAGTTGTCGATGTAATGGATGCTCCAGTTGACACTCAGGAGTCGCCTACTGACCCTCCATCTCAGGACGACCAACCCGAGATATCTTATCCATCCTTGCTCCAACTTTGAAGTCATGGTTGCCAATGGGGGCACCTTACCTTGCAAAGGGAAGTGTCGTAATGTGCGTATCTCTATGGGAGATTATAACCTCCGCTTTGACATGTTTTCCTTGACCTTAGGTGGATGTGATGTGGTTTTGGGCGCTCAATGGCTGCGCACACTTGGCCCCATATTATGTGATTTTGCTGAACTTTGGATGCAGTTCTCCCCCGATGGACACAAGCACACATTGAAAGGATTACAACGAGGGTCTTTCAGCATCATCAGTTCACATCGCCTGGAAAAACTCCTTAAGAAGAGTTCCCATGGTGTCATTGCTCAGCTCCATTCCCTTCACATGCAACCATCAGTGGCCCCCACTACTCCTTTGGATCCCCAACAAATTCTGGATCGCTATATAGGTGTTTTTGCTGAACCAGTGGGACTTACACCTTCACGACCAGAGGACCATCGTATTACTCCCAACATCAGGCCCTATTTGCGGAAATTCATTCTGGTATTTTTGATGATATCCTCATCTACAGTAAAACCTGGGCTGAACATCTCTAGCCTTTGGCTCTTGTAATGCAACTTTTCTCTGATCATCATCTCCATGCCAAAGAGTCTAAATGTGTTTTTGGCCAAAAGGAAGTTGAGTATCTCGAGCACATTATCTCAGCACAAGGGGTTTGTGTGGATCCTGCCAAAATCGCTGCCCTAAACAATTGGCCACCTCCTAAGACACTCAAGAGCCTTCGTGGTTTTTTGGGGCTGACTGGCTACTACCGCAAGTTTGTCAAGGATTATGGGAAGCTTGCAGTTCCATTCACTATGCTGTTGAAAAATGATGCTTTTACATGGACACCTGTTACTGAGCGTGCATTTGACAAGTTGAAACAAGCTATGTGTACTACACCCGTTGTAGCTATGCCCAATTTTTCCAAGCCCTTCACTATTGAGAGTGATGCTTGCGGCAATGGATTTGGTATTGTTCTCCTTCAAGATGAACACCCCATTGCATTCACCCACACAACCCTTTCCAGTAAGAATTTAGCTCCCTCTACATATGAG
>LPNX010986798.1:19358-94836 GCA_001517045.1 Pseudotsuga menziesii | reverse complement strand
TAGCATCTTAAGGGACAAGTTTAGAGATCTTAGGTACTTACCACGATATCCTCTGAAGAAGTATCGTTCAGCTGCGCTGAAGCTCTTTCTCTGGTCAACTGTGAATTCTGTAACAAAGCCTTCTAGCACACTTGTCAGCCAGAAGTCCACTGCTCTTGTAATCGGATTGTCGAGGTTCTGCACGGTCTGAATCAGCTCCGGTGTCTAGACAATGTGTCTTTTCTTCTTGAATATGTTCTCATCTGTCAACTTGGATAACCAGTCGAAAAGCTCGTTTCCATAGGTTGCAAAAAATATAGCGTGTATGTCTGAAGCGATATGCTTTTCTAACCAGGCCTCTGTGCTCAGTTTCGGACTCCGATTCTCTTTCTTGGCGAACTCCCTTAAGTCTGAATCCAGCCACTGGTGAAACTCTTCTCTAGTAGGATGCCAGTAGAACATTAACTCCCAGTCATTTAAACCAGAAACGGAACCATTTGTTGATTGCATGGGCAGACCCGGGTTTACTATAATCAATCAACAACACCCCTAACTCACTGGCCCTTTCGGTGACAGACCGCGAAGCGATCTGAAGTCTCACCCGAATTGAATCTAATGGGTTGGCCAAGACTCAAGTGTCTTGGACCAGGTTCTGCGCATCCTACTTCTCTTCTCTCACTCCTGTGAGTCACAAGATCAACTATATCGGCGCATCGCACGTCCCCTTCTACTCGCGGCACTTTTAGCTGTGCGATTCTTATCCACGTGCAAGTCGCACGGTTCCTTCCCACGTCGCACAACTTCCGCGGGACACCCACCCTCTCCTCAGCGCTAAGCCCTCAGCTCGCAGTATCACGCACCGCAGCTCCTCTGCCGGTGCGATATCGCCTCTCTGCGATATCCTACCACTACGACTTTGCGCTCTTAGCGTTGACTGTGTCGAGGTGCGAGACTCTACTTCCCAGAAGTTATATTGTGATTAAATGGTCATTAGAAACAGACGTAAAGGAGTCTTTAAGCATCTTACTAAAATACTTCAACTTATCTCTATCTTCCTGCATTACCGTGAGCTGAACAATACATACATTCACTTACTGAAACTAACATTATATGCATGATAACCAGTAACAATAAGCAAGTACAATCACATTCATGCAACACATAACACGCAGATTTAACGTGGTTCACCCCCAGGATGGGAGCTACGTCCACCAAACTGTGCTTCTATATATATCTTGAGGGAAGTTAGCACAGTCTGTTGCACTGCATATGCAGCGCGAGATCTCTTCTAGATCTCTGGCCTAATTCTATCTCTATATTGCCTTTCTTTCAATATATCCTTCCCTCTCTGTAATCTCTGTGAATGGTTACATACAGACTCAAATGACTCACAGACAAGCTAGGTGTCTGGATCGTTACAACACAGTCTGTTTGGCTAACTCCTGAGTCTACTTCGAAAATAATCAACTGACCAACTAACGACTCATCCTACGAACCAACCAACCCTTTACAATACAAAATACAAGCTTTTATAGGCGGCCCGAAGGTCTCACCATTACAACACTGTGGGCCTGTCCCAACAGTAACCCAAACCCTAATTAGTGACAGTCGGTCCTCTCTGTCCTTGAGGTAGCCACTTCCCGTCACACCACAGCTCTCTGCAATCTTCCATGCTTCCCGGTACTGACCATGGGTACTATGCACCGCTTCTCTCTTCTGTCCTTCGCCTTCAATGCTTGAGCCTCGTTGCTCCTTCTTCTTTATGAGGGTCGCTGAGCCCTCCTGTCTTCCGCCACTGCCTTCAATGCAGTGGATGAGCTCTCCCTTCTCGGTCGCTCAGGTACCGTTGCCTTTCTTTGACTTTCGCATCCCAAAAAGTCACGGTTTTCGACTCTGCTCTCCAGCTGGAAACGTGCTACGGCGTCGTAGCTCTGCCTTGTCTTCTTTCCGCCAAAACTTATCTCTCCGCCAAAACTAGCAGCTTCTTCTGTAGCTGCGGGACCCTGCTCCAACACCTATTGAATTTTTCATGCTTCATCCTAACTGTTCTCGACAAGAGAAAATTTTGTCTCTTTCCACAGAACCCTCTCCAAGTAGTGAGGTTATTTTCTTTTACTAGAGTAACCTAACAGAGTCTCATCTCCATTCGAGTGTTCCTTTCCATATAGTTGTGAATGTTACCGCTAGGAAGATGCTTCGCACTATTGTTGATGAAGGGACTTCTGTTAGAATTCTATCCTCAACTGCTTGGAAAGATTTAGGTTCTCCTCAGCTTGTGCCAACCACTGATTAGATACTAGATTTTATTCGTAGACCTACTGCACCTTTAGGGATCCTTCCTCATTTTCCTCTTACATCAGGAGGAAAAATTGTATGTATTGATGTTATGGTGGTCCAACGTCTTTTAGATTTCAATCTGCTCCTTGGACGTGACTATGTTTATGCCATGAAGGTTGTAGTGTACACACTCTTTAGAGTTATGTATTTTCCCAATGATGGGAATATTGTGACCATTGATCAGCTTTCCTTTGTTACACCTGATCATCAGTCATCAGACTGCCCTGAATGTGCCGCATGTTCTTGTGGTTCCTTCCCCTTCTAGTTAGCTTCTTCTCATCATAGGTAAAATGGGGGGGGATGGCTCCACTCTATGGACATCATACTGGAACTAAGCGGCTAGATTTTATGTAATGGGGGAAACATACCAAACTCTATATATCATGTTGGGTAGGAGCAGATTCCTGAGAGCATAGTTCTTTTCCTATGTCAAACTCATTAAAAAATGAAACGATTTTGCGAGCATAGTTTCTTTTCTCTTTGTCAAGCTCGTTAAAAAATGAAACAGATATTAGTGGGCATAGTTCCCATTCTGCATCAAGCTTGTTAAAAAATGAAATAGATGCATGTGAGCATAGTTCCCATTCTATTTCAAGCTCGTTAACAATTGAAATGGATGTCCACAAGCATAGTTATTTTCTGTTTCAAGCTTGCGTAAAAATGAAACAGGTCCCCACAAGCATAGTTATTTTCTATTTCAGGCTAGTGTAAAAGTGTAATAGGGCACCATGAGCAGTGTTTATTCTTGGTTTCAAGCTCGTTAAAAAATAAAAATGACCTTGAGTAGAGTTCCCTTTTTCATTTCAAGCTCGTTAAAAAATGAAATGAATTCTTCCATTGTGTCAAGACTCAATAGTTGAACCTTCCTTTCATTTGCTTGTAAAGCAAACAAAATGAAACTTGGGAGGCATGCATCCACCCTTTGTTGATATTAAGCTACTTGAAAATTATACTGGGGGAAAGCACCAACCACTGGACATCATGTTGGGAAATCACCCATCAATGTGAGTCATTTTGAGCACACTTTCTTTCTTTAATTTTCGATCTCGTTAAACCATGAAACGACATTTTGAGCATAGTTTACTTTTGGTTTCAAGCTTGCATAAAAATGAAACCATTATCTAGCATAGTTATTTTTCTATGTCAAGCTCCTTAAGAAATGAAATAGGTTGTTTCAAGCAAATTTTATCTCTTGGTTTCAAGCTTGCATAAAAACGAAACCATGTTTTCAGCATAGTTCATTCTCTGTTACAAGCTCTTAAAAAATGAAGAAGATAACCTGATCATTCTTTCAACTGATCTTCAAGCTTGTTAAAAACAGTAAGATGCTATTGAGCTTACTTTATTTCTTTCTTGTGCTCTAGATTCAAACATGAAAAAGGTTCTAAGTGCCTTTAATACCTTCAGCGTGCTCGTTAAAAACTTAATGAATAGGTATCGAGTATACTTTTACATTTTTTCAAACTCGTTAAAATTGGATTATGAAAAAAGGACACCTTGATGGAGTCTTCTTTAAGCTCTTTTCAGACTCCTTAAATGTGAAAATATTTCCAAGTGAACTTGTCTTCTTCACGCTCATAAAAAGACCTGAAGAGTCGTCTTTCTGGTGATAGTTTACCCCTTTTGTCGAACCATGGGGAACTACTTACAAAAAAGGTATACTCTAGCCACTCATGACTGGAAGATTTATCCTAGGAATTATTTTATACTTTTTCAGGCCTCAAAGACTAAATTTATGAAAAAGTCCATTCTAGAGTCTTCTTAGTCATTTTAGACTCTCTAAACATGTGTTGTAATCTCACAGATCACATAGGGTTACCAATAATACACACAGAAGCATATAAACATAACAGACACAAGAGACAAGCATATAGATAAGGAAGTAACAGATTATATTATAACATGAGGGTCCATACATACACAGAACTAAACCAAGTTCTCATCTGGCTCAACAGCCTAATATATATGATTACAAATAACTACCTGTCGGTTCAGTCAACCAACACGACCTCATGTGGCCGACCTAATCTCCAACTAGTCAGCTCCCCAACTAGCTCCTCCAACATCTCCCCTAGGAACAAAATCTTTCTTCGTCCCGAAGAAATAGGGGAGGGACTCAACAGTGTACTGTCTTGGGTAGTTACTATTGTTTGTCTTCATGGACTGTGTAGTCATATGGATGGTCATTTCTTCACACATACTTCCACAATGGCTTCTACTATAATGCCTAGTTGGTATTGAAACTCTGTCCAATTCTGTAGTATTTTATGGATGTCTACATTCAAGGTTGTGATGCTTGACAGAGTCGACATTTTATCCTGGATGGAAAGATCTGCGATGCTTTCCATGTCGGGTCCCATGAATTGATATTTTTCTTCCACTGCATCCAGTAGTCTCTTCATCTGCGGGCAGATTGTATCCAGTTTTTCGAGGCTCAGTAGTGCTTGTTGCACCCATTGGTGTGATTGTTTCTCCAATTTCTATAGTTTGGTTGTTTCTAATACAATCTGTTCTTGTATTTTACTTCTCATTATTTATTCGATGCCTTGCCTCTTTTCTAGCATTTGAATTTGCTCACAAGTCTAGCAAGTCTGCTAAAATACTTGTCTGTAATAGGTAGGCCAATCGCGGAGTACTTGCACTATGATGATGGACTCTTCCAAGTGGTCCTGTAGTACTTTTTGCACTTTCGAGAATGTTGTATACCGCTGCCTTAGTAGTCTGGATGTTTCCTCTTTTTGATATTCCTTTGTATTTTGTAGGTGTATTTGTAGGGTCGACACCACACTTTCAAATAGCTGATATGCTTTTTCTAGTGGCTTGTCAGTGTCAGCCTCTATTGGTCCTGGTATTACTGTCTGGATTAGAGTTCTGCATTTTGTCAAAAATTCAATTTACTCCTTCTTAGTATTGTCAAGTTGTTCTCGTTTATTTTGGTTTCTTGTTGCTTCTTCTATGGCGAGTGTTTCTAAGAGTTGACCCAACTCTCTATCTCTGAGTTTCGTTGTGTCAACTACAGTAGTCGATCCAAGTTGGCTGAGGTGGATCACTATCGTCTTTTGTTCTTTGTGGTTTTCTTTCTTCTTTTTGTCTTTTCTTTTTCTTTTGTGTCTATGTTGGTCTGTCTATGGTTCTGGAAGTGGTTGATTTCCCTGTGGTTGGTTTTTCGGCTGCTAATATTCATTGGTCGATGGAATTTCTAGTTGAGCTTCTTGGGTGGAACTTGCAGCTCGATGTGTATTTGGGGGAGTTTAAATAGGTGGTTCAGGGTTTGGCAAGGGTTCAGGATTGGGAGGTAGTGATGGAGATGGTGAATGGTCTGGTGTAATTGGTATAGTGGGAATATTTTCATTTGACAGTGGATCTTCGACTTCTAGTGGTGAATTGGTTGGTCATCAGAGAATAGGTTGTCGATCACCTGGTTGATTGCTAAAATATCTTCCTAGTTATCTTCTTTAGAGTCTCTTACTTGTTCATTGGCTGGTAAGGGGTTTGAGACATCTGATGGGGTAAATCATGAAGTGCGGCTTGCGACAGTTTGAGATGTCTTGTTGGGGTTTCTTAAGAATATGGACTTGATAGTTACCATCGATCTTGGTTTCTAGGGTAGTTGGCTGATTTGCTGAGAGCGGATCTGGCATGGTGAACTAGATTCAATTAGTGGGCATTTGGTGGTAATTTTCTGAGCAGAGGTGCGTAGTTCGAGTAGTTTTTCAATGAATGCTTGGAAATCACCATCATGGTCGAATCGTTCTTTTAGTGTCTCCAGCATAGCATTTTTGCAAATGTTGACAGGGTTGATGGTGGGTAGCTGTGGGGTATCTTCTTGTGTGATCTAGGGTGGGGGTGTAGAGACTAGATCAACAATGTTCTCATCAACTGAAGTGGTTGTAGTTTTTACCTTTTCGGTCTTCCTTGATTTGCTCCTACGTCAACGAACCGCTTGAATTGTGTTTCGACGGATATTTTATTTGCTGCTAAGTCTTCTATGACGTCGATAGTAGTAGCCAAAAATTCTTATTCGTCTTCTTATTCAGATAGGATAAGCTTGCACTTCCCCTTCCCTTTTTCCTAATTTTCTTTCCTTTTCCTTGAGGTTGTTATTTCCTTTGCTATTTTCTTTAAGTTTTCTTTTGTCATAGCATATTCTGGATTATTTGATTCAATATCTTCTTCTATTTTCTCTTCTCCTTCCTCCTGTCGATGAGTCGGGATGATATTTCTTTCTGTTGGTAGATCCACCTGATGTTCAGTCAGTGTGCTTCCCATTTGGATAGGTTGTGGCACAGTTGTCAGTTGAAGTCTGCCGGTGTCTTCTACTGGTATATCTTCCAACATAAAGGTACTGATATATAAGCAGATTTCATAATCCTCCTCTTTTTCTTGGTTGGTCAATGGTTCTTCAATTGGTTGATTTAATTGTTTAGCCTTTGCTGGTATCAACATCTTGGTATTGGACTGTCGAGCTAGTTCTTGGAAAATCTCCTCGACTGGTGGGTAATAGTCGAGAGGTTTTGCTTTTGATTTTTCTCCTTGCATGTACCAAACTGTAGTGTGGTTGAGCTCTAGTTGAATGTGTGTCATTTTTGGTAAACTCCTTCGAATGTTCTAAGGCACCCTCCATCTAGTTGTCTGGACCTTTAGAGTCTGGAACCAATTTTCCAGCATTACTTTTCCATTTTTCAATTCTTTCAGTGTTCCATTCTGTGAAAATGGTTTGAACCTCCACATATGATATTTTCAAGTTTCTTGGAACTTCTTGTCCCTGAATGGACATAAGTGGTACATGACTATCCAAATTATTAGTGATGGGAACTTGATAATTCCATTCGACTCTTGGAATTTCTCACATATGCTCTTGAGCATGTCGGCGACATACTGAGCCCAATGATAAATTTTCCCTGTGTCTTCTATTGTGTCGACTGCTTCCAACATGTCTAGCTTTAGGTCACTCACTTGACCTGTTGGGGTGAGTCATGTCGCTATGATTTTGGCCATGATTTGAGGTGTCCAGGCTTGTATTTGACTTATTATTAGTCCTTTCAAGTTCTTCCCTATTGGTGTTCCTGTTAGTCGTTCTACCAGTCCTTCTTTTATGCCAATAGGAACAGGGTCTCCCTAGTTTGAGAGACCGGTAAGCTTGTATATGTCTTCGCCAAAAATTTATACTAGCCTGTCGAAGTAGAATTTGCCATTGTGATAATGACTAATAATTAATTTTACAGCGGTTTCTTTTGTTCCTCCAAAACTCGCCATGAAAGGTTTGTTCATGTAACTCATTATGGTGATGTGGCTTATCTTCTATGCTTCTTGTGTCATCTTCTTGTCCACATAGGCCCATTCTTTGATTTCTGCCCAGGTTTTTTCCCATGAAGTTTCATGTACCTTGGCATTTTTTATGTTTCTTAATCTTCTCATGAGTGGGGTTTTGGCGTATTGGAGTTATTTTGTTTTTGCATGTACAGCTCTGGTTTGTTTTGGGGCCATTTTGTCGGTCTCTTGGTTCGCTTTACTCACAGGGTTTCTGCTCTCAAATTTTTGAATACTTAGTTGCTCGATTTCTTCAAAATGCGGTAAATGATCTTTTTCTGGTGCGGTATTTATAGGTGGCGTGAGTGACGATTCTGTCGATGGATGTATTAATGGCGGAAATGATGGTCCAACACGGTCTATTGAGTTTGTGTTAAATACGATTTTATTTTGCCACTCCTTCCAAGTGTGGTTGTGAATGTGTGATTTGACCTTTGGAATAGTTAGTCGATGTCGATCATGCGGGTGGTCGATGGTGGTATGTCAATGGGGCTGGTGTCGATTGTCGAAGTGCAATCTAGTAAATCTTTCTAAATTTCTTATCATTTTGGTTTACGGGTGTTGGATCTATTTGTTGTTTTTGGGATTTTTATATTTTTTTAGGTTTTTCTAACAGTTATGGTCGTTATATATATATATATTTAGATTTGCTTAATTTTTGTACTGTTTTATTCGGGCACCATTAACAAGTTTCTGAAATATTATGCCTTGTAATGTCCGTAATCAGATTGATCCGTTGGCATGAATTTCTTCGACAACGTAAGGTCCCATCCATTATTTGTGTAATTTTTTTGGTTTTCCTTTCACTCGACTATTATATAGCAGCGCAAGATCTCCTACCGACAAACTTTTGTTTTTGATATTGCAGTCATGCCAAGCCTTCTGTTGTTGTTTTTGAATTTCTTGATGTTGTAAAGCAAGCAGTCGGTGTTCTTCTAGCTTGCTTAGTTGCATCAGTCGGTCCCTTCTGCCTTCCTCGACATAAACATGTAAGATATCTGCTATGATAGGTGTTTGTTATCAAAAATGTAATGGAACTACTACTACTTGTCCATAGACTAGTTGAAACAATGTTTGGTCAGTCGAACGTTTGTAAGCTATCTTGTAATCCCATAATATTGCAGTGATTTTTTCGTCCCAATCGTCCTTGTTGGTGTTGCAGATTTTTGTTAAACGCCTCATTAATGTTTTGTTGAATGCCTCTATTGCTCCATTTGACTGAGGGTGATAAGCTATACTATGTCAGTGGTCAATTTTGAACTGGTCTGTTAGTGCTTTTATGGTTTTGTTAATGAAGTGTGATCCTTGGTCACTGATTAAGGTTAGTGGGCATCCAAATCTAGTAATTATGTTTTCATAGATAAATTTAGTAGCTACCTCACTGGAACATGTGTCGACAAGTTCTGCCTCCACCCACTTGGTTACATATTCTACTGCGATTATTATATATATTGCACCTGTTCTTTTTCCTGGTATTGGGAATGGTCCTATGAAGTCGATGGCCCATATTGCAGATGTCAAACTTGGGTTTACTAATATTAAGGGCATTTCTGTACTATCCAGGGGTCAACCCAGTCATTGGCATCGGTCACACTGGCTAACAAAATTTTTGCAATCCTTGTATAATGTTAGCCACCATAGCTCCAACTGTTGAATTTTCTTGGCAGTTTTATCTGCTTGAAAATGTCCTCTAGTCAATCCATAGTGTGCTTCGTACATGATATTATCTCTTTCATATTCTAATACACATTGCCTAAGGATGTCGTCCAAGCCCATTTTATATAAAAATCCATTTATTAGGTTGTATGGTGCAGCCTTCATAGCTAAGATTTGTTTGTTTTTCATGCTCATGCCCTCTAGTGCTTGACCATTTTCTAGGAATTGAGCTATTTCCTCCAATTCTGCAGGGACAACTTCTATTCAAAATAAGTGTGCATCCGGTATGTCATATTCGACTCTTGTCGGCTCCTCTCTCATGTTGATTCTCGACAAGTGGTTGGGTCCGACATTTAATTTTCCTGGTCTAACAACGACTTCGAATTCAAATTCTTGGAATAGTAGTAGCCAACAACAAATCCTCATTAGAGGAATTTTGAGGTCTAAAATGGGCCTCCTAAGGAAAATAATAAAATAATAGTTATTAATTTTGGAGGAAGAATGAAAAAAACTACTTTTTTTGTTTGTATTTTCGACATATCTCCCTGTGTTTTTACTCAAATTTCGAGCGGGAGATCTCATTGGATGCAGAATTTAATTCCACATCCAACGAGTACCCACATTGCATACTTTTGACGGACCCGGCTAACCCAA
This sequence comes from Pseudotsuga menziesii, assembly GCA_001517045.1. Taxonomy (NCBI): domain Eukaryota; kingdom Viridiplantae; phylum Streptophyta; class Pinopsida; order Pinales; family Pinaceae; genus Pseudotsuga; species Pseudotsuga menziesii. The sequence continues at coordinate 84,900 of LPNX010986798.1, read as the reverse complement.
AAACAAGAAATACCTAAAAAAATGTGATGATGATGTCATCATCATGTTTTTTCAGGTATTTCTTGTTTTTGGGTTAACGGGGTCCGTCAAAAGTATGCAGTGTGGGTACTCATTGGATGTGGAATTAAATTCCACATCCAACAATCTCTCCCGCTTAGAATTTGAGTGAGAACACATGGAGATATGTCGAAAATATGAACAAAAAAAGTAGTTTTCTTTTATGACAAATATGTCAATTCAACCATTATGGTTGACTCATTTTACTGAGATTCTATTGGTTCTTGAATTCCAACTCACAAAAATTATTGTTGTCACGTTTTCTTATAAGGCCCATTTTAGACCCCAAATTTCCTCTAATGTCTATGGTGCAAAGGTTTGTTTACGAGGTATTTTAATGCTTGGTGGTCAATATAGAAGATCAAAGGGTTGGCTAGCAGGTAATGTCGGTACTTCTGTAGTGCAAAGACCATTCCAAAAGGTTTCCTCTTTGTTTTTGAATAGTTTCTTTCTGCCTTGTTTAGTTTTCTGTTGCTATATACTATAGGGTAATACATTCCATCGTCCCCTAGTTGTGTTCAGATTTCCCCTATTACTAGGCCTGATGCGTCGATATGTACGTGAAATTTGATCGACCAATCTGGGAACTTGAGGATAGGTGCCTCGACTAGTTTCCTTTTTAATGTGTCAAATGATATGTTACATTCATCTGTCCAATTGAACTCCTGGTCTTCTCTTAATAGTTCTTCCAGTGGATAGGTCATATCTGAGTAGTATCTAATAAATTTCCTGTAATATCCTGTGTGTCTGAGTAGTACCCTGACTTATTTTGGATTAACTGGTGGTTTCAAGTCAAGGATAATTTTTATCTTTGCAAAGTCGACCTTGATGCCTTCTTTGAATAGAATGTGCCCTAATAGTATCCCTATAGGAGTTAGGAATATGCATTTCCTTATGTTAAGAGATAACTGGATTTGTCGGCATCATTCCAACATGAAACTTATCCATTTGCAGTGATATTTCAACATGGAGTAGATCATCCAATCATCAAAATATACTTCCTTTGTTTTATATATATATTCTTGAAATTTTTTGCCAACAATTCTCGAAAATACTGCAGGTGCGTTTTCTAAACCAAAAGGCATAACTTTGTAGGCAAATGAGCTAAATTCACATACGAATGTCATCTTTTTTTGGGCTTATTTGTCTATTGGTATTTGGTTATACCTTGAGAATCCATCTGTAAATGAGTATCATTCATGTCCTGTGACTTCATTTAAGATTTCATCTACGTATGGTGTTGGGAATGGGTCTGTTAGAGTGACTTTGTTTACTTCTCTGAAGTCGACACAGATCCTTAGTTTCGTCGAGTCGTGTTTATTTGGTTATATGACCATTGGGATTTCCCATTCCACCTAGTCAATAGGGTAGATACTTCCTGCTGCAAGCATATTGTCGATCTCTTTCTTGGCTATCTCTTTGTATTTATGAGCTAATTTGTATGGCCACTTCTTTACGGGTCAGACATCAAGTTTAATGTCGATATTCATTTCTCCCATTTCATCGAATAGCCCTTTGAGATATTTATAGTCTCTAGCAAAGACATCCTGTAATTTTTTCAGTGGGTTTACTATTTCGTTCGTTTGTTCTTCGCTCCAGTAATCGCTGATTTTTTCCATTTTTTATCGATCATCATTTGATATGTCAAACTCTTTAGTTTTAATTTGGCATCCAACCATTCTGGTGCTTTAGCTTCATTGATCGGTCAACTCCCTTCTTTGAATTGTGAGAATGTAACAGGAAAGTCTGCTGCGCTCATTCGGTCGGTATCTTCTTTGTTGGTTGTGCCGACTTTAAGTATTGTGCGAATTGGTTTTGTTGTTTCTGAGTGATATGATTTCCATCGAAATCTTTTCTCTTCCAGATTTTCATTTTCCATTTGCAGTCTTGTCGATTGTGGTATTATATTGGTTTGTATGTTATTGCATCGTATTGTTGATCGATTGTGGTTTTGTATTAGACTGTTGTTCCTGGTCGGTTCTATAAATGATTTTATTTGCTTTGCAGTTTCGACTAACTTTTCATTCTGCGATATAAAACTGAAGTCCTTAGTGAAGTTCTCTCTAAGTTCGTTCCATTGAAATGTTTCACCTCGTGCTTCTTCCATTTTATACCATTTTTTTGGTAAGTTGGCTAGCGTCCAAGGAAACAGGTGTGGCCATGTACGTTTGTCTTTATACCCAAGTCTTATCCATTCTCTTTCACATGTTCTTATGTGCTCCTCTGGGTCTTGCCCTTGGATGAACACAGGTATTTGCGCCTATTTGGTTAGCTTATTTCCTCTAAATCTTTCTACGAAGTAAGTCGAAGCTGTTGTCTACGTCTCCAATCTTGATTGATAGGTATCCCACCATCGAGCAGCTTGTCATGTAAAGGTTTCTACCAAGCTTTGTAGTCGGCCATGTTCACCTATGTTTTTAGAGACTTGTTATATATGCATAACTAGGGATTCTCTTTCTTTATACCTTGGGATTTATCTAATACTTATATTTGTTGGGGTTAAGGTAGGATATTCCCTTCTTTGATTTTCAAATATTTTCGAGATGATGGAGATTGAGAAACATTTATGGACTGGTTTCTTCTGTATAGCCTGAATGGTCCAACAACCCCTTTCTTGGGTCTCGTAGTTTTCGACTTCCCAATCATACAACTCTGTGTCTAAATTATATCATATTGAATCTTGATTACCTAAGTGAAGCTCACCATATGTATTGGGTTCAGTGTAGTCTTCGTTATTTTGAATTTCGTATAGTTGTCAGATGTCAACTTCTTCATCAATGGGTTCTATCCAAGGTTCTCCTTAGGAAGGATGAATAGGGACTATGACTTTCTGTCCATTCCCTTTTAATTTTATCCTCTCTTTTTCTAGAGATATTGATGCTTTCATTTTTCTTCCCCAAGGTCGGCCTACTAAAGCTGGGAAGGAACTGGATCCTTCCTTAGGGTCGATATCTCAAAGTCAACTTTAGTTGATATTCCTTTTATTGTCGTATCAACATCTCTCCAAACCCCAATGGGTTCAATCAAACCCTGGTCGGCTAACTTGAGGTATATGCCTGATTCATATAGTTGAGGTCTACCCAACATTTCCCGGGTGTCACGAGTCATAATATTTACTTGTGAACCGAAGTCGAGTACAACTTGTCAAACATGGTATCCTTCAATTTCTAGATCAACAAGTGGGTCGGCATCGCTCTTGTCTTTTTGGTTTAGACTGCATATGTTTTTGGTTTGTTTTTCTGTATTATTATTATGCTTCATATTATACAATAAGTTAATGAATTGAGATACTGATTTATCACCCTATACTAAGCGTATTAATTCTTTAACTGCGGTTTGTCAACTGTCATCGACTTCTTCCTGTCTAGAAAATTCTTTAAACATATTCGTTGCGTCGTTATATAATTTTTTTTGTTTAGCTGGGTTAGGATAATCATTCTTTTCTTTGATTTTACTTATACGTGGATTATCATTTTCAACTTTTTTCCCTTGTCGGGTTACTATGTGCAAGTTCTTCATATTCATTACAAATTGTTTTTGAACACATGACAAGACATTAACATTTTTCTTTTTATTAATTTTGTCAAGCATGGTGGGACAATCCTCTAATGAGTGATCGCCTACACCACAGCTAGTACAAAACTTTAGATCGGTTCTATCCTTGTATGGACAGTTTGCATAGCGACGGCCTCCTTTGTAGCATGTAAAGAACTGGATGGGCCATCATGGTCGATTGTCGCGATTTCCAAAAAATCATCCTCAACCTCCATATCCTCCATGACGGTTGTCGAACCAGAGCTCATATCGACGGCCTTCATATCTTTGATTATTTGGCTTGTTTTGATCATTGATTCTCTGGGTGTTATCTTTATTCTGCGCGACTGCGTTCATTTGGTAGAATGCTTGGTAATTTTGTCGGTTCTTTAAATTTAGGTGGTATTCGGTCGTTGCGTAACTTTTTACCTCACATATTGCACACCAAGATGCTTTGCCATTTTTCATGTTATATGGGCAATCTTTCATTCTAGTTCTCCATGTTCTTGGCAAATGTCGTAGAATCATTTCGTCTGAACAAACCGAACGTCCTGTCGATTATGTCTTGCTGATAGTTATCTTTAGTGTGTCCGGCCATGGAGCATTTTGTGCACCAGACATCCTGATTCTTGAGGTTCAGCTCTTTCAATGGTTTCTGCATGATTTCTAGTTGTTCTTCCAGTCTAGGATATGCTCGAAAATCTTCATCCATCTCTACTTGCAAAGCTTTGGTAAGTGCGTATTCATATGTTTTAAATGTCTCCAAGCTTATGTGCCGCCAGATTTTCTATGATAGACCTGCAAGAAACCACTGAATTAATATTTGTTCGTCAATTACATAGTCTAGTTGGATAAGGAGGTCCTTCCATCATTTGTCATATTCCCGGACATACTCTGCTAGCTTCTGAGATGTTGTTTTCAGCTTTTTGGCTGCTAGATGTTTTGCATCTGGAGCTTTAAAGAAAGACAAGAATTGTGCTTTAATGTCTGCTTTGGCTGCTTGGGGAGTTCTCTTAATATAGGTCATGTACCAAGCTAGTGTTCTTTTCCTCAAGGCACCGATGAATTGTGCCATATGTCGTTCTTCGACCGTAACTTGATTTGCATCCCATATTGACTCACAGACGAACCAATGTTGTCTAGGGTCTTTGTCACCCTCGTATAGAGGGATATGTGCTGATCTGTGACCCATGTTGGTATCGTTGTCGTTGTATCCTTCAGGAGGTGGCGGTGGTGGTAGTGGGATATTTTGTTTGTCTTGTTATGCAGAACTGTTGTCAATAGAAATTTCATTCCCGTCAGTTGTTTTATTTGTCGTTTCTTCTCCGACAAGCAGTCAGTTCGGGTTAAATTCTCCTGTCGATGTCCAACTACACTGATTTGTCTGCAAGTCCGACTGTTCTGTATTTTGCAAAGCTAGGTTTAGTAGGGGTGGTGCTCCTTCATGTGTCAGATAAAGAAAGTGGATACTTCGGTTGGAAGGGTGCCTGAAGTGTTACCCAATTTCCTTCCTTCAGTCGACGGATCACTAGATGATTATCATCGTTTACCTCATCGTCTAGTCAGCTCCATATACCAAACTCACCAGCTCTTACTTATAGGTCTTCTTTGACAATGGCCTATAATTCTAGTACTCGGATTCATTGGGAACAGAGGTCTTACCTCCTGGGGAATTTCTATTTGGAGAGCTTCTCACTGCTCTATCCACAAGTCTTCTTCCATGGGTGATGCTTCTTCATCTACGCCTTATTCATGTCAGTCATGACCCGACTCTGGCGGATTTCTTTCTTGGTCTTTCACCCTAGCAGTCATCCCTCTTTGTAGCGCTATAGCCTATTCTCTTCTTTCTTTCCTTCTTTTCAACCTCTTCTCTCTTTCCACTTTCTATAAATCCATTGTACCTTTGTGTGTCATTGTTCATTCGATTTCCTTTTTAGGTTGACTTTTCATTCCTGGTGATGGTATTTTCTTCAGTCGACTAGAATCATTCTTAATTTACCCCAACACATGACCAGCTACCCCCCCATAGCCTACCTGATGCTTTAAAAATATTGGATAGTTCTTTTTATTTGCTTAGGAAGTACTCCCACTCACTTTTGGCAATGAATTTTTCCCGCCTCTTCTGTTTCTCCGCCCAGTTAGAATTTGGTGGCGGTTCGCATAGTGACGGATGAGGTTCTACGATATGGCCCACTCCCTTTTCTATTAGGAATTTGAACAAAAGGGTCGGTAAGGAGAAAATGAACTGCTCGGTGAGGTCTGTATAAAAAAATTTCTGAACGCTTTCGACTGAATTTATTTCTTCCATGGCTTTTTCCTCACAGAATTCGTCTATGGTCTTTTCAAACCACTCCGACGGGTTTGTTCGTCTCCCTCGGATCAGTTTCTCCAGTAGCTCTTGGTCCTTAGTTGCTTCTGGTTTTTTCATTTAGAATTTTTTTCAAAAGTTGAGGTACCGTTTCTACAAACTTCTCATGTGTTTCAGTGAAGAATTTCTCTTTCGCCTGAGCAATGGTCAATCTGTTTCTCCTTGTGTAGTTATGAAAATAATTTGCTATCTTACACTCCCACCAGTTCTTAATATCCTGTTCTGATATCATCTGCTTATGGTCATTACATTTGTATATGTACTACCGACAATGAAACCAATGTTGTAATCTCACAAGTCACAGAGAGTTACCAATAATACACATAGAAGCATATAAACATAACAGAAACAAGAGACAAGCATATAGTTAAGGAAGTAACAGATTATATTATAACATGAGGGTTCATACATACACAGAACTGGACCAAGTTCTCATCTATCTCAACAACCTAATATATATGATTACAAACAGTTATAAATAACTACTTGTCGGTTCGATCAACCGACATGACCTCATGCGGATGACTTAATATCCAATTAGTCGGCTTATTCGACTAGTCGGCTCCCCGAATAGATCCTCCAACAACATAAAATGACAAATGAGTTTTTTTTCATCGGACTCATAAAATCAAACAATGAAGGACCCTCTTTGGGAACGAACCCATCCTTTCTCATGTTTGTAAAACATATGCGAATGGACTTATCTCCGGATAAGCTACAACGAGTGTTTGTTACCCTCTTTGAACTCATAAAAATGAAAAGAGGCACTCATCAATCATGATGGGGAAATTAAGGGAAAGGGAAAAAAAGTGCAATAATGGCAGTTGTTAGTCACCTTTGAACATGGAACTTGTTTGTATTTCATTCAATTAATTGGGTATTCAGCTTGTCTCTGAGTCAATCCACTTTCATGATTCATGTCACTCCTTTGAGTCTTTCAAAGAATGCATTGTCACATTGTGTTTCATCTCGTCAAGTCAATGTTTCCAAGTCTTTGGTCGTGTTGCTTATGTTCAAAAGGGAAATTGTCTTGAGATTTTACACCTACAGTCAAAAACAACTTTTTGCATCAGTTATTTTTGAGTCAGTCCTATGGTTACATCATACTCAAATTCCATAAATGTGTTTCGAGTTTCGTGTCATCGATGTGGGATTCATCATGGCCCTCCTTCAACGAGACTGTTCCTATTGACTTCAGCTCATTATCCAGGAATTATTCTTAGAAACAATGTTAGTACCCTGAGGTCTGTATTCCTAAATGACAGATTCTCTCGCTCTCGACATAGGTTCACATCATTGACCTTTGATCGATAGATTCGATTGAGTGTTCGACATGAAATCATCTATTCACATTCAGGATATTGTACTAGTGTACCTTTGGAATCATTGACGTCAATGGTGATCTCCCTCGCACTTGTTAACGGTTCTCATCATTGACCGGTAATCAAGTGGTTTCTACCATGTTCGACATCAAGACATTGTAACAACATGGATAGAATCATACTTTCTGGAAGACGAGACGAAGACCCTAGGTATCTATTAGAACACTCATTACTTTCCCCAGGTTATGATGGAGTATATTGTATGAGTCCTAGCATGGATCCACAATTGTATGTTCGTGGCTGTGCTCAAATTTGCGTCTGTATGACATAAATCTACATTGTATGTCTGACAGTTGTGTCCTAATTTGAGTCTTCTTTGCATGGATATACATTGTATTTCAATAGCCATGACTTTTTTGTATCTCACATGGATCTACATTGTATTGGTCAGCATCCATGTTATGATTCATTTGGGACATGTATCAAAATGTAAAAGGTGCTGCAAAGAGTTTGTGTTCCTTGAGAAGTTCCTACCTTTGGACCTTTTCCTCGATAAGATACCTTGTTCTTTCAAAATATTATGCCTATTGTTTCCCTCTAGCCATCATACTTTGGGAGGCATTCTGTTACACCAAAATCTCATCACCATCATGTTATGAGATACGTATTCCCTTGCCTGCTCCAATCCCTCAAATTTTTCCCTAGAGAAATGATAGAAGAAAATTATGCCTTTAAATATTGGCTCATCCCCCATGGGATGGAGGAGGAAGAATTGTGTTGCATAACCCAAACTCTGTCAAAATAATTCTTGAGCTATTGGAGGCAAGGATCCATTGGAAGGAAATCTAAACACCAAGGAACCAAGGTTGTAGTCTTTCCAATTGTTGTTACTAAAGAATGTTTTCTCTTTTGAATATATGTTGTATCATGTGTATGTATTGCTGGACTCCTTGGTCACAAGCATAGATCCAATTTTTATATCTTATATGCTATCACTTTCTATTGTTGTCTTCTATTTTTGCAGGTAAACAAAGGAAAAAGATTCAAGGATACTGAAGACATCCGTTAATAGAAGAAGCATGGAACCTTAATGGAGTCTTGTTTAAGCTCCTTTCGGACTCCTTAAATGTGAAAACATTTTCGAGTGAACTTGTCTTCTTCACACTCGTAAAAAGACCTGAAGACTCATCTTCTTGGTGATAGTTTACCCCTTTTATCAGACAAGGGGGCACTACTTACAAAAAAGGTACACTTCAGCCAATCATGACTAGAAGAGTTCTCCTATGCATTATTTTATACTTTTTCAGGCCTCAAAGACTAAATTTACGAAAAGTTACATTCTGTATTCTTCTTAGTCATTTCAGACTCTCTAAACATGAAACGACAAATGAGTTTTCTTTCGTTGAACTCATAAATCAAATGATGAAGGACCCTCTTTTGGGAATGAACCCATCCTTTCTCAGGTTCGTAAAACATATGAGAATGGACTTATCTCCGGATAAGCTACAACGAGTGTTTGTTACTATCCTTGAAGTCGTAAAAATGAAAATAGGCACTCATCAATCATGATCGGGAAATGAAGGGAAAGGGAAAACATTTTGCAATAATTGCAGTTGTTAGTCACCTTTGAACATGGAACTTGTATGCATTTCATTCAGTCAATTGGGTATTCATCTTTTCTATGATTCGATCCACTTTCATGAGTCATGTCACTCCTTTGAGTCTTTCAAAGAATGCATTTTCCATTGTCACATTGTGTTCTGCCTCGTCAAGTCAATGCTACCAAGTCTTCGGTCGTGCCACCTTATGTTCAAAAGGGAAATTGTCTTGAGATTTTACACCTACAGTCAAAAACAACTTTTTGTGTCAGTTACTTCTGAGTTAGTCCTATGGTTACATCATGCTCAAATTCCAGAACTTTGTTCTGAGTTTTGTCTCATCGATGTGGGATTCATCATGGCCCTCCTTCAATGAGACTATACCTGTTGACTTTAGCTCATCATCCAGCAATTAGTCTTAGAAACAATGTTACTACCTTGAGGTATGTATGCCTAAATGAAATATTCTTTCTCTCTCGACATAGGTTCACATCATTGACCTTTGATCGATAGATTCAACTGAGTGTTCGACATCAAATCATCTATTCACACTCAGAATATTGTACTAGTGTACATTGGGAATCATTGACATCAATGGTTATCTCCCTTGAGCTTGTTAACAGTTCTCATCATTGACCGGAAATCAAGTGGTTTCTACCATGTTTGACATCAAGACATTGTAATCACATGGATAGAATCATACTTTCTAGAAGAAGAGACGAAGACCCTTGGTATTTGTTAGAGAACCCATTGCTTTCCCCAGGTTACGATGGAGTATTTTGTATGAGTCCTAGCATGGGTCCACATTTGTATGTCTGTGGTTGTGCTCAAATTTACATTTGTATGACATAGATATACATTGTATGTCTAGTATCTGTGTCCAAATTTGAGTCTTCTTTGCATGGATCTACATTGTATTTCAGTAGCCATGAATTTTTTGTATCTCACATCGATATGCGTTGTATTAGTCAAAAGCCATGTTGTGAGTCATTTGGGAGATGTATCAAAATGTAAAAGGTGTTGCAGAAAGTTTGTGATGCGTGAGAAGTTCCTACCTTTAGACCTTTTCCTCGATACTATACCCTGTTCTTTCAAAGTATTATGCCTACCGCTTCACTCTAGCCATCATACTTTGGGGGAAATTCTGTTACACCAAAATCTCATCACCATCATGTTATGAGATAGGTATTCCGTCGTATGCTCCAATCCCTCAAAGTTTTCCCTAGAGAAATGAGAGAAAAAAATTATCCCCTTCCATTTTTTCCTTGTTTATAGCTGGTAACACTCTTTCCCCATTGACAAAAGGTGTTACCTAAGTTAGCAACGCTCATGATACATGAGAAAAGAGTGATTCCACTGCCTCTATTCTTACTGCAAGAAGAATTACCCCCTTAACATTGTATGTTTGCTTCATTAAAGGAGCGGTGATCGAGTTTTCAAGGCAAAAAGAGAAGCTTCGAGAGGCTTCTAGAAGCTTGCCTTCATGGAGCCTCATCCCTATGGTTTAGGACCAGCTGGAGCTCGAGATCCTTCATTTTTGGATCTCCCTTCCACCTCACCCATGAGATCCTCAACAATACCTATCCTCCCACTCCTTTAAATACAGGCTCATCTCCCATGGGAGGGAGGAGGAAAAATTGTGTTGTATACCCAAATTCTATCAAAATAATTCTTGACCTATTTGAGGCAAGGATCCATTAGAAGGAACTCTCAACACCAAGGCACCAAGGTTGTAGTATTTCCGATTATTGTTAATAAATAACGTTTTATCTTTCCCATATATGTTGTATCATCTGTATGTATTGCTTGACTCCTTGATCACAAGCATAGATCCAATTTTTATATCTTGTATGCTATCACTTTCTATTGTTGTCTTCTATTTTTGCAGGTAAACAAATAAAAAATCTTAAAGGATAGTGAAGACATTCGTTAATAGAAGAAGCATGGCAGTCCATTCAAGTGTTTAAAAATATTTAGGGAGAGTCTGACATTCTGTGTTACTCATTTTCTCTAGATATGAACCATTCAGACTAGAGGAATAGCTCTTATCCGCAAAAGGTGTAATATTCCTCGCAACACTACGGGTCGAGAAACTGCAACTTTCCTTTTAACTTAGATAGTTTTACCTTGCATCTTTCCAGGAAACCTCGTCTTTCCCTATAGATTAACCATTTTTCTTACCATGGGGTGCTAGGAAACATCCTCTTTCCCTATGGCTTAACCATTTTTATTCCCATGGGGTTTTAGGAAACCTAACATTCCCAATGTTGTGCTCAGAAATGACAATTTTTCTCATATCTTAGAAGTTTTTTTCCTTGCAGCATGCCAGGAAATCCCAACTTTCCCGTGGTGTGCCGAGAAACCCCAATTTTCTCCACAACTTGGCCATTTTTTTGGCCCACTGCTCATCGAGAAACCCCAACTTTATCCCTAAATTTGTCATTTTCTCGTGGCGCATTGGGAAACCCTATCTTTCCTTGCAACTTAGCCATGTTTTCCCACTTTCCCCACGACTTAGACATTTCTTTCTCACAACACTCCACTATAAACCCCAATTTTCCCTAAAACTTAATCATTTTTCTCGCGGTTTTTATGGGAAACCCCAACTTTCCCCATGACTTAGCCATTTTTTCCATGTGACGCAGAAACCCTAACTTTCCCCATGACTTGACCAATTTTTCCCTACAGCTCACCGTGGGAAATGCCAACTTTCCCCGCAACTGACATTTTTTTCTCTACGGTGCATTGTGGGAAACTCCAACTTTCCCCATGACTTAAGCATTTTCTTCCTTGTGGCACGCTATGGGAAACCCAACCTTTCCCCACCACTTAACCAATATTCAAAGTTAAGCAACATAAAGTTCAATATGAAATAAATTTAAGTGTTGAAACTTGGTTTGTGATATGAGTTGTGCATTGAATCGGGGAAACCAAGGTTTGAATCTCAATGGATCATGGTAGAAATTCAACTCTACCACTTAGAATACCCTGTTTTGTAATTAAGTCATCTACAAAGGATTCTTCTAGCCAACCATTTGGAATTGAACTTTGAAGATGCCCCAACCAATTTGTTTCCTTGTCAAAGTTCACAAGTGACACGAGTCGCTAGGGATGCCAAAGCACCCCTACTGTGGGTCACGATATAGTTGAAGAGTGACAAGCACCACTTCTAGCGTGGATTATGACTTGGAGGAATTCAATCATAATACGACACGCAGTAGCTTCACACCACAAGATTTTCAACCAAGAGCAATGACCATTTGTGTGAATAACTGGTTCCTCTCGTACTATGTTGAATTACTATTGCAATGCATTTCATCAATAGGGTAAAACCAACTTGTCTCGTGATGGTCTAAACCCAACTCACATTCTCTATTAGTGAGTGAATAACCCAACACTTGGTTAATTCTACTTCACAATGATAGGAAGAGCTGACATCAAAGGATCAAAAAGAAGCATCATTATGAACGCTTGATTTTCATAATTTAGTTATCCCTACGATGCTCTTCTAGATGCAACACCTTATATTTGGTTGAACCAATTTCAAGGTGGGAAAGCTATTGAAAATAAAAGATAACTCTTCCGAGGGCCTTCGATGTCGTCTCTGTATTTCCTAACGTTGTTGTCCACCACCATGTCCTAGTTCAGGAATATTAACCCAATTCCCTTTCGATGTTCACACAGAGTGCACCCTTGATACAAGGTTTCCCCATCTCCTAGAATCAACTAACCCAAGTCCAATTGATGTTCACATGGAACCCTTCCCCACTTTAGTCTTCAAAGCTATTATTTGAATATTTTATACTACCACCAAGATCTACATGAGGGGTCTGTCCACCCAAGATCGCACCCAATATTTCTCAATGACCCTGATGTTCTCCTACTCATGGAAGCCTAGCAATTGCTCTGATGGTTGAGTATAGATCACATGCTTTAGTGTCATCCATTTTCGAGGGTAGTTGATTTGGCAGGTGAGTTGTTACACAATCCTTAGTGTATTTCAACTACCATGAACACCGTCCTACTGTCTTAATCAACCAACACCCTTTGTGGAATTTGGTTTAGCTCACAATTTGGCACTATAACTCGACTTTTAGTCCATCTCACTTCGCTTGTTCTACTTACCAAAAATGGCCCACTTGGAGCTCTTGATTTCGTGGCATGGCTCATTGGAGCAACCACACTATCTTACCTATTTAAAGTTTGAGAATACTTTGAGGATGCTATGCCCCCAATGCCTCTAATCATTTTCTTTACCTGATAAAAATTGAATGTGAGCTCCAGCTATCCTGAGGGAGGAAACTTCAAAGGAAACCAGCTACTAGATGGTTTGATTAGTCTTTCACCCCTATACCCAAGTCAGAGGAACAATTTTCACGTCAGTATCGTAGCTAGCCTCCACTAGAATTCCCTCTAGATTCGCCTTGCTCAAGCAAATTTCACCATCTATGGGGTCCCAGGTGTGCTCACACTCAAACCCTTTACATAAGGTTAAGGTCGGTAATGGGATCCTAAATTGCCCCTTGATTTCTCTTCATTTCACTATATTTATCATCGTATTTAATCATAAACCATCCATTCACCTTTCTAAAACATACTATTTATTCAAAATGCGTTAATTAAAAGCATTAAAAATAAAATAATGCAAGCCTATACTTTTTCATGTATTTTACATGGTTTTAACCAATTTATTGATAATGAATTTAGTGTGTGATTCCAGTACCTATTCCAACACTTACTCTAGTAACTAGTTTTGCACTAGATTTAATTACCAATTACTTGATTTTAGATAATGTATTAGAGCATTCTTCTTATTGTACTTTGTGCTTACTTTTCATAAAATAAGGATCTAACCTGACTGTGTCATTTTGATATCTTTTGGTCTCGTGCCTGTGCCATTTAGATATATTTTGGTTTCTGAGTTGTTCTTCAACATTTCCATATTATTTTTTATCTTATATAAGTTTATTTCACACCTCAATTCCCTGAGTTTAATTATTATGGTGTTTTGACAATTTTGTTCAACGTTGTTCATTGTTGAATAAATAAATGTGTGAACTCTTTGGCAGCAATAATGTGATTAAATGCTTTAATTTAATGAATTCAACTTTCGTATGAACTTTCACTTTTCAATTTAGTTTACTTATCGAACTTTTACAATTTTGAACTTTCATAAAATAAAAAAAGTCATTGCTCTTTGCATTCCTTTACCTTTTGACCAAAGGTCTTCGTATTTTCATTCTTTTGTGCCTTGGAAAAATATTACCTCTTTTACAATTCTACAGTTTTAGAAAAAATTAATAAACTTTATACCTTAAGTAATTATACCTTAAAACCATATAACAATTTACATAAAACATTTATTTAAAATTCATACATTATCAATAATACCTATTTTTAACAAAACAAAATAAAAGACCAAAAGTTTTCATGATTATCAAATCACCATCACTAACATATATGACTATATTTTAAAAGTGTTTTCAATTGACATTTAAGAGCTTTGTAACTTTTATATTTGCTCAAATTCCATTGAAGCACTAAAATAGTGTTATTCATAAATTTCCTTTTGGCATAATTTTTTATTACTTGAGCTATCAACTTTTACATAATTAACCTTTTTTCACATTTTAAGTCACATAATATATATTTTCTATTACATTAAATCATTTTTAAAGGTTTTCATTGATAATAACATGAAGACATATTATGGGTTGTGCTTCAAGGTCACAATGGGAACTTTATTTGAAATAATTTTGGTGAGATTTATGGTTTTTTTTTTACGTTATTTTATTGGTTATAGTTGATTGAATTTTGTATAAACTTTTTACATTGCCACCTTTCCATAATATGGGAAAGGTAGGGGAGTGTTGCCTTGTGTTTTAGCAACACTTAAACATCACTTAAACCTAAATCAACACTTACAAGAGTGTTGTAGTTGAATGTTGTAGCTAACAGTACTCTACATGTGGTGTGGAGTTGTGTTGTAGCTGACTTTTTAACTGACGACAACCTACAGGACAGTTTCAACGGTGTTGCAGATGACTGTTTGGTGTTGCAGCGGAGTTGCAGTGGTGTTGCAGCTGACTGTTTAACTCTGTTTCGATGACCCATGTGTTCATAAACTTAACACTAATACTCTGTTGCATAATTAAAACACATTAACACGCTTATACTAAATATTTACTCTGATTTCTCAGCAAACTAACTTCAAAAATAAATCTGAGTTTTCA
Organism: Pseudotsuga menziesii; assembly: GCA_001517045.1. Taxonomy (NCBI): domain Eukaryota; kingdom Viridiplantae; phylum Streptophyta; class Pinopsida; order Pinales; family Pinaceae; genus Pseudotsuga; species Pseudotsuga menziesii. The sequence goes on along the minus strand of LPNX010986798.1, from coordinate 69,788 downwards.
AACTCAAAAACAGAGTATAACAAAAAATACACAGTAAAAATTCAGAGTTTCAACTCTGTGTATCAATCTCTATATTTCACTCTATATGTTATGTATATCTATGTCTATCAATTAAGAATTATAAAGTAGTATTTATAGTGTCTCAACTAAGTCGGTCATTAAGTGTTAATTGATTCTTCGTAATACAAAAATTATTTCTGATTGTTATGTTACAGTCTGTTAGAATGAAAACTGTGTTGCCCCTTCAGAAATTAAATGTGCTTGGCGGCAGAGTCGGAATGGATTTTTACGATTTAATAAACTGAAATATTCCAATCGTTGCCTCTTCAAATTAGGCGGCGTGGTGATGTGGAGGTTTGCGGCTCTTCAGAGTTTTACTGGTTACAATTCTGGGTGGTGTCGCCTCTTCAAAATTTCAGCGGCCAACCAATCTGGACAGTGTTGGCTCTTCATAGTTTCAGCGGGAAACGGTAGAGTAATTAACAACTTCCAACATTCTCCCCCTTAATTACTACACCCAAAAATCAAAATTTTGTAACACTTGATTTACGTTATAGCTTACAAACCCCAATGTTTTCCTATGAAACTCAAACAGCACTTTTCCCAAAGGTTTTGTAAATAGGTCTGCAAATTCATTTTCTGATCTGTAAAAATCCATATTGATTTCACTATTGTTTATCAGTTCTTGAATAAAATAATACCTTGTATCAATATGCTTACTTCTTTTATGAAAGACGTGATTTCTTGATAGTGCAATAGTTGATTTGTTGTCACAAAAAATTTGAGTTGGTTCAATCTTGTTCATGTTATAACTTAGAAAGAGTTATTCTCATCCACACAGTTTGACATACAGTTGTTGTTACTGCAACATACTCTGCCTCAGAAAAGGATAATGTCATTATGGGCTTCTTCTTTGAAGCCCATGCTACTAATCTCAATCCAAGACTGAATAAATATCCATATGTACTCTTTCTATCATCTATAGAATCTGCAAAATCACTGTCAGTTGATCCAATCAACTTAAAATTTGAGTTTGATGTATACTGGATACCAAAATTTGTTGTTCCAGCAATATATCTTAGGATCTTATTTCCATCTTTCCAGTGGGTATTCTTTGGAGATTCCATAAATATAGAAATCAAACTTACTGCAAACATTATATCAGGTCGTGTTGCAATTAAGTACATGAGACTTCCTACCAGTCTCTTATACAACATTGGATCAACTTTTTGACCCATCATCCTCCTTATTGAGTTTTGTGCCAGTTGCAATTGGAGTTATAGTTGGCTTACAATTCATCATTCTGAATATTTTCAGTACATCATTTGCATACTTAGTTTGACTGATAAAAATACCGTCTTTAGATTGAGTTACTTCAATACCAAGAAAATATTTCACCATTCCTAAATCAGTCATCTCAAATTTTGTTCTCATGGATTTCTTAAACTCACTTACAAAAAGATCTCCTATGAAGATCAAATTATCCACATATAAGCAAACAATCGGTATTTTACCTTCTTGGTTTACCTTTGTATACAAGGTAGGCTCACTTGGACTTCTGTTGAATCCTTCACTATTCAAGTATTCATCAATCCTATTGTACCATACTCTGGGTGTTTGCTTCAATCCATACAATGATTTCTTTAACCTGCAGACCTTGTCTTCTTGGACGCTCTGACAGGTGTTCTTACTGCTAGTGTATGTGGATTTGACTATCCTCCATGTATGCCATATTCATCTTCTTCATCTTCTGCGTGAGGTGTAAAAACGTCCTCTTCAACTAACTTATCTATGCTTCCATTCCATGCTTCTTCTTCTTTAAACACCACATCTCTGCTGATGACATACTTCTTGGTGATGGGATTATAGAGTTTATATGCTTTACATTCTTCACTATATCCAACAAAAATGCATTTCTGACTTTTTTCATCCAACTTTCTCCTCATCTCTTCAGGTACATGTGCATAGGCTACACACCCAAAAATTCTTAAATGAGATATGCTGCTACACTTACCACTCCATGCTTGCTGAGTAACTCGATCTTTCACGCTCTTAGTTGGGATTCTGTTCAAAATGTACACTGAACAAGTAACAACGTCTCCCCAATATTCATTTGGAAGATGCTTCTCCTTCATCATACTTCAATCCATGTTCATAATGGTTTGATTCTTTCTTTTTACTACTTTGTTTTGTTGTCGAGTGTAGCGAGATGTAATCTGTCTTTTAATTCCATAATATTGACAAAATTCCATAAACTCATTAAACATATACTCACCTCCTCTATCTGATCTCAAGACTTTAATAAATATGTCACTCTCCTTTTCAACCATAGATTTAAAACTTTTAAACACATCAAAAGCTTGAGATTTTAGTTTCAACAAATACGCCCTAGTTTTTCTACTGAAATCATCAATTAAAGACATAAAATAAACATTACCAGTCAAAGAAGATGTTTGCATCGGTCCAAACAAATCTGTGTGTACCAGCTCTAATGGTGCTTTTTCTTTGTATGAGACTCTAGAAATAAATTTCTCTCTATGATGCTTTCCCAATATGTAGCTCTCATACGAGCCTGTTGGCTGCTCAATACTGGGAAACCCTTTTACCATCTGATTCTTCTGTAGCAAATATAAGCCACCAAAATGTAAATGGCCATACCTCAAATTCCATAACCCTGATTGATCTAAACTCTTAGTTTTATAAGAATTCAAAGAGTTAGTCAAATCATTTCTCATAATCAGCAGAAACGTTCTATTCTTTGCCATCTCTACTCTGTCTATCAATTGCTTACTTGGATATTTGTCATAAATAGTACATACCTTGTTCTTGAAGAACACTTTGTACTCTTTCTCTAACAATTGTCCAAAACTTAATAAATTACACATTAAACCAGGAACATAATAAACATCATGAATTGTTCTTCTTTTATCATTCTTCACATATACAACAATCACACATTTACCATTAACTTTTACCTTACTGACATTACCTAACTTCACTTCAGACTGAATGCTTGTATCTAGACTTGAAAATAATTCCTTGTTTCCAGCCATGTGGTTGATGCATGCATTATCCAAGAACCATATATCTTTTGAACTTTCCTGGGTGACATTACAAGTTAAAGACATAGGCTTCTCTTCATTTTCAGTCTCCTCTGTGATGTGTGTAGACAGTTTACTAGTATATGCTTGCTTCTTCCAGCACTTGTTAGCAAAATTCCCAAATTTCTTACAATAGATACATTGAACTTTAGATCTATCACACCTTTGATTTCTTGGTTTCCATGCTCTACTGTTACTCCCCCTTACACTAGGAGTATTCTGTTGTAACTTCTCTTCAGATTCTGAATCATTTATGTAGTCACTATGATCAGCACATTGACCTCCTCTTCCTCTGCTACTAGCTCTTCCTCTACTACTAGCTCTTCCTCTACCTCTACCTCTAGTAACATGTAACTGAGATTTAAAAGCATTTTCTAATGGAGTATCATCATACTGTTCATTCTTGATTCATGAGAAATCAAAGAACCATTCAGCTCATCAATGTGCATTTGACTGATATTTTTAAACTCTTCAATCGGAACAACCACTGCTTCAAACTTCTTTGGCAAACATCTCAACAAGTTTTCAATCACACGCTGATCTGAAAGGTCTTCACCATACTGCCTTAGCTGGTTTACAACGTTCATAACTTGTATCATAAAATTATCAACAGTCTCATTGTCATTCATCTTCAAATTCTCAAAGTCCCTTCTCAAGTTCTGCAACTTAACATTCTTCACCTTGGTCACACCTTGATAGCAAGGTTCAAGAATGTTCCAAGCTTTCTTTGAAGACTCAGCACTTGATGTCTTCGGAAATATGGATTCACTTAATACTTGCTAAATAAGGCCAAGAGATTTGTTATCCTTCTTCCCATTTTCCGTCAACAGAACACGCTCAACATTTGACAGAGCTAATTCAGCAGCTTGATCAATTGGTTCTGGATACCCAAGCGTAAAAAACTCCCAAAGATCCTAAGCACGCAGGATAGTTCTCATCTTAATAAACAATGTATCATAGCTTCTTTCAGTCAACATAGGAATTTGTGGATGTACTACACTGTTGTTAGTGGCCATCACAAATCAAATTACTCTAAACAGAAAAAACGAGAAAGAAAACTCAACCGCGCTCTGATACCACTATGGGGAAGGCAAGGAGTGTCTCTCTGTGTTTCAGCAACACTCACACATCACTTAAACCCAAATCAACACCTACAACATTGTTGCAGCTGACTTTTGCAGCTAACAGTACTCTACAGGTGGTGTTGCAGCTGTGTTGCAACTGGCTTTTTAACTAACGGCAACCTACAAGGCAATTTCAGCTGTGTTGCAACTAACTGTTTGGTATTGCAGTGGTGTTGTAGCTGACTGTTTAACTTCGTTTCGATGACCCCTGCCTTCATAAACTTGACACTAATACTCTGTTGCATCAATAAAACACATTAACACGCTTATACTTAAAATATACTCCGATTTCTCTACAAACCAACTTCAAAATTAAATCTGAGTTTTCAAACTTAAAAACAATGTATAACAAAAAATACACAGTGAAAATTCAGAGTTTCAACTCTGTATCAATCTCTATATTTCACTCTATCTGCTAGATGTATATCTCTGTATATCAAATAACGATTACAAGGTACGTAGTTATAGTGTTTTCAACTAAGTCGGTCATTAAGTGTTAATTGACTCTTCGTAATACAAAAATTATTTTTGACAATTGTGTTACATTTTTACAGTGTCAGAATGAAAACTATGTTGCCCCTTCAAATTAGATGCACTTGCTGGCAGAGTCATAATAGCTTTTTACGATTTAATAAACTGAAATATTCCAATCCATGCCTCTTCAAATTAGGCAGTGTGGCAGTTTGCAGATCTTCAGAGGTTTACGAGTTACCATTCTCGGTGGTGTCTCCTCTTGAAAATTCCAGTGGCCAGCCAATCTAGGCAGTGTCTCTTGGCAGTTTCAGCCAACAACAATGGAGTAATTAAGAGCTTCCAACACATAAGTGATTATTTTATGATGACTTGTGATTAAGATACGAAGCTACAATAAAAGAAGAGCAAAACAGGTAATCCAATTGAAAGAAGGCACCTTCTTTTTATTTTTTGAACTCAAACACATGGAAGGAATTAGTCTGGGTAGGCTAAACATACCTAGACTAGGATTCTCTCTTTGCTTATGGTGCTGAATTCTCGGTAATATCTTTCTGTAGGCTGGGAAGTCTTTATGCTGGCCACGGTGTTCTGTGTCATGAAGGCCAGTATAAGAGGTTGAAGGAGATTGAGATACTAAGGATGAGCTTGGATTTAATTGTCTTTGAATATGATTAGAGGAAGACAATGAAGAGGATTTGAGAAGAGGAGGAGAGAATTTAGGTGCAGGGGTCGGTTCTGGTAACCGAAAAGAACTTGTTTGTCTATCAAAATTTAATGGCTTATTTATGATAGAATTCTGTAAACATTCAGCATTTCTTAAATCTTGATATTTTACTTCCCATTTCTGGGGATAGTGGATTCATGTCCAGTCAAATGTAACTGGAGTGGCTTGTTTGGATCTGTCAGACTCCACCATGCTTTGCAAGCGTGAACTTTGATGGACATGGGATCGAATAGGAGGAATGGTATCATTGCCGAATCGAATACAAACAACACTTTTGAGCTGAATGATTTTAGATCCGGTCATCATATGAAATCCTTGGGGAAGAATGTAAGCTTTTAAAAGATTATATATATGAGGATCATCTAGGCTTACGGAATACTTGGGATATATAGTCCCAAATGCAGGACCATCATGAAGAGGAGCAGTGAAGCCACCAATAATGGCGTCTACAAAATCCTTATGGCGTGTGTCTACTGCAACACACAAAGAAGAGACAGGCAAATATGGACGAACTAAAGGACCTAGTCCTAACTTAATGGCACCAAGGTGGGCATATTTATAACCAGCTTTTAAAGCCCAATCAATTTGTTGATGATCTATAAGATTAATATGTACAGGTTCTTCTGAATCCGTAAAAGAAATATCAACAGATGAAATTTTGATCTGTGTGGCAGAGTTATATTGCCACCACTTAAGCCTATACACATCGGAAGGTGACATACTGGGCAAATGCCAGTCTTGAGACGGATTTAGATCTTGGATGTGAATTATAGATGAGTTTGAACTAGAAGCTTCATTCTGAAAGGATGAACGTCTGTCTGCTAAGGATATTTCAGTATTATCTTCCTGCTGGCAATCTAGTATAAGGTGAGAAATTGTATCCATTGACGGGTCCATTTTTACTGGGATTTAGTCTCACTATGGTTTTACTAACACAAGGACTTACTTCGCACTCTCTCTACTGCTACCTTTACTTAAAACCTCATATAAATCCCTAGACACAGTCAATCCACTCAACTACTATTTCTGTAGTCTACAGAATACAATTGTTTCTAGCTGCAAGCTGAAGATATACAAAAGATGAAAAATAGAGACTCATAGAAGTGTAAACAAACTTACATAATGAAATCAAATGCTGCTGGCTCTGATACCAACTACGCAAGACTGAACAGCATAACTCTTTGGAAGCATAAATATTCAGACATCAAATTCCAAGATTCTTCATTAAAATGTAGTTGCAGACATTACATAAGGGTAGATCAGCTTCAGAGGGCGAAGCTCATCACTACCAGACTCTCGACACAATAATTACAGACAAGACACAGGGAACCCAAAGGTGCCGAAGCAACCTTCTGCTCGTTTTCCACACACTCAGACAAGCAAGAATATACAGACTCAAACTTGGGAACCCAAAGGCGCCGAGGCAACCTTCTGCTCATTTCCCTACACTTGGACTCTTACTTGCAGAGCTATCTACACACAAACTCTATATCCGATAATGAGCCCAAAGCCTCCTACTTATATAATTTAATCCGGTATACCGGTGACCTATGACTGGCACTAACAAGTCAAGATCGAATCATCCAGGCTGACAGGTGGGGACAGCCACCATCATTATCTCGTCCCTTAGTGGTCAGTGACATGTGGGGACCCAGAATCTTTATCATGACAGGCAGGACTACAAACAGACACAGTACAAAGTGGAGCGTAAACCGGCCCACGACGGTGTACAAAGTGGATCATAACTGGCCCACGACAGTCTTCAGTCTTTAGTGGTCCACCATAGCTTCCTGATCAATCATACGGATCCCGGCCTTGTAAGCAGATGCAGTTATTGTGGCTGTCTATATCCAGTCCTCCACAAGGACAATGCCAGTCGACATCATCAGAGTCATAATCTTGAGAATCTTCAAAAATGGGCAGGTTGTCTTCAAACTTTCGTGTCGGATACAGTAGGGGACTGAAACACCTTTCAATGTCGGACCCATGGAAAATTTCATTGGGGTCACATAAGAAGTCGCCACGGAAATGTGATTCCACCCGAAAATTCAAGGGTATTTGTCTGGTATAGATTTTGGAATCTATCCGTTCTCCTTTGGCATTCCTTTTGATATACTTTTGGGTGGTGAACACTGTGTGTTCGAGCTTGTTATACCTTCTGCCTTCATGGTGCAACATGAATTTGAACCACTGGTTCTCCCTGACCGCTACTTCAATATCGGCCTTCATATGCAATATGAAATTTGCACGCCGATTCTCCCAGTCAACCCTTGGACAGAACTTGTCCAACAAAACTTCAGTCCATCCGGACCAGGCGCCATGTCTCAAATTATTGGGGTCTGCACAAATAACTATTTTCCGTTGTTCTCTGCAGAATCTGAGAATAAGATTATAAGAAGTCCAGGTAAGGTTACCATCGCCTATATCCACATACCACAGTGGACCATTTTCTTCATCATTGCGATCTAGCCAAACTTCTCCGCATTCTTTCAATTTTTCTAGGGCACCTTCAAAGCTTCTAAATGCATCACGTTCCCAGCGCTCCAGTATTTCAATCTTCATAGGAGATGAATGAATTTGATTTATAAGGGTGAGCTAAAGAAACCTTTCGGCTTCATCCCTGGATGCATAATCCAACAGTTGTATTCGTTCTACTTCAGAAATGGATGGATCCCAAGGCCTGAGAAAGAGACCATTTCTTGGTCTGCAAAGTGGTGTTGTACCATGACCTAAGCTTGAGCGGCCTGAATTGGAGCTTGAGGCTCCTGCTGAAAACATGCTTATGGCTGGTATGGCTTCTTTGGAATGCTCCCTGGTGAGCATATCAGCAAGACAGTTTAGATAACCTGGCTTATAAACAATATCAAAGTCAAAGTTACTAAGCCAGATAAACCATTTCAATATTCTACTGCTATTTTCAGCCATTAAATTCTCATTCTTAAATATTCCAGGCATAATCTTTAAATCTGTTCTAATGATAAATCTAATAGGTTTTAAGAACAGAATAAAGTGTTGTACTGTCTTTTTGACAGCCAAAATTTCTTTATGGCTGGACGGGTAGTTTAGTTCTGCAGTTTTGAATGAACCCAAACCGTAACCACAGATATTCTCCTTGCCTTCTAGTGCTTCGAGTAGGACTCCACCCCAAGTATGTGAAGAAGCATCTGTTTCAATAATGAACTGCCATGATCCTTGAGGCAAAGATAGAGGAGGCAGATCTAATACTTTGGCTTTGATCTTCTGGACTGACAAAGTCATCTCGGCTGACCATTTTGCTGGATTTTTCTTCAACCTTTGTTGCGGCAGATGTATGTCAGCGGCTTGACCTCTGTAAAAAGGCCTGATGTAGTTGAGACTCCCTAGGAATCTCTGAAGCTGGGTATTTTCCAAAATCTGATCAGGAAACTGACTGAATACATTTAAAACATGCTTTTGCAGGACAACTTGCCCTTTCTAGATTTTAAATCCGAGGAACTCCATTTCAGTATTTCCTATCTCCATTTTTCTTTCTGACAGGACCAACCCATGCTTAAACACAAGTTCATAGAATACCTGCAAATGCTTGAGGTGTTCTTGCAGATTCTTCGAACAGATTAAGATGTCATCTATGAAAACCAATGCCCACTGCTTTTCTCTGAATATATCTTCCATTCGTTTCTGGAATTCTAAAGGGGCATTATTTATTCCAAACGGCAGAACTTTCCATTGATATTGTCCATGCGGAACCACGAACGCCATTTTGTATCTATCTTCAGCTTTGATGCCTATCTGATAGAAACCTGACTTCAAGTCAAATTCGATGAAGATCGTGCATCTTGTAATTCTTTGCAGGAGGCTTGATTTATCTGGAAGAGGATAGTGTACTTTTTGGAGTACTGCATTGAGAGGTTTGTAATTAACAACCAACCTCGGCTTTCCTCTTTTAACTTCTGAATGCTTATTTACCACAAATTCTCTGCATGCCCATGGACTCTTTGAAGGCTCAATCAGTCCTTTAGATAAGAGATCTTTAATTTCTTTTGCACAGAATTCTCTTTCAGAAGGAGACATTAGTCGGGCTGAAGGCTTGATCTTTTGCAGAGGGTCAAATGGAAGGGAGACAAAGTATTTTTCCCTTTTCCAGAAAGCGTTAGGACTTTCTGAATAGCATTCTTTTACAAGTTTCTCAGTGATGTTTGCTAAGGATTTTCTACCATGGATATCTGAGAAAACTTTGCATCGTTCCATTTTTTACAACTATGCAGGGTTAGACTTATGTTCTGGTTTTTGTACAATGGAATGACATTTAGGAGTAGAATGGAAAAAGATCAGAAGCTCTACAGTCTAATTATTAATAATGCAGGAGAATGTCATTTTCTTTGTGTCTACAGAGAATGGACTTACTCTAGAGAGGAATTCTGATCCTAATATGCAATCTTCGCTAATCTCATCAAGTCTATACAGGGTTAACTGGTCATTGATTCCTTTGAACTGTACTGGAAAATTTTCAGATTTAGCTTTCAAAGGGACAGGAGTACCTTCAATAGCTGAGCCTTTGTCTGAGGTGTTTTCCCAGTAAAACTAAGTTAGGGATGAACCTTTGGCTAGGTTCACCTGGCATCCGGAGTCTATCATACAATTTAGGTAGTAAGGTTTAAACTCACTGGGATGGAACTGCACTTTCACAAATATTTTAGGTCCAGTAAGCATTCCTAGGTTAGGGTTAGGAGAAGGTTCTCTTACCCTTGGACTTTTTGTTTCCATAGCCTGTTCATAATGCTTACTCAATTCTTCATCAGAAGACTGGTCCCTTTCAATCTGTATGACCTTGATCATATTTTTCATTTCTTTGATTTCTGCTACCAGGTTCTTCAGCTGCTGTTGTTTCTCTCTGGCTTGCAGTCTCAGCATCTGTGCTTTATCTATCCTGTAACTCTGTCTGTTCTCATGGCCATCTGGATAGCCTTTATAAAGATCTACAGGATTATAAATAGCAGGGGTAACAGTGCTTACCTTGCCTTTGCCTTTATTTTTCTCAAGGTGTCTGAGCAATTGTTTCTTTTCATCTTTCAATGATGCTCACAACAAATATTCAAAGGCTGGCGTCTCTGATAGCTGCATGTCAATGGCTGCAATCCTCTTTTCAATATTCTGTGGCTTATTCAGCGAAAAATATACAGTGAGAAGTCAAATTCTGGGGGCTCAAACCCTCCCAAATTTGGTGCTGAATCAGAATCAGAAGAGGACGATGAAGGATCAAATTTATGTAATGCAGCAGGGTCAGGATCAGACTCAGAGTCTGAGGATGCATCTGACTCATCTGATGGAAAAAATAGGACTTTGCCTGAGGGCGATTCTTCTTCTGATGGTAGATCCCACCATCGAGGATCTAACTTGTCGCAGAAAGCAGCTAGTCTAGGTTTAGACTTCTTTTTTAGACATTTGTTTGCCCAATGTCTCTTTAAACCACAGATAAAACACGCTTCTTTGTCATTTTTGTCTGATCTTCTTTTAACAAAATTTCTGTGATATGGTTTTCTAGACTGCTTGGGATGGTTGTATTGCTGCCTTCTTTTCTGTTTATAAGGCTTTTGAGGATGATATCTTGGTAAACTGGTATAAAAGCCTTTTTTCTCCTTATTTTTGTGACATTTGCAATTGTCTGCTAAATGTCCTCGATTATGAGCTCCACATCCCCAATCAGGCATCTTGGCCACATTTTTGCAGAACGAGGGGGAATACATGCTCTGATGTCTCTTGAAATCCTCGCTAACTCTCTTTTCCAGGCAGTGTTCTTGCCAAGTCTCTACGATATAACTATGGAGTTGTGCTAGAGAAAGGCCTCTGTAGTTAATATGTTTGTCTTTAATGTATTGTTCTACTGCGTCTGGAACATGTCCGGGGAAGCTTCTGAGATAGTGCTTCAAATATGCTGGATCTCCTGATTTACCAAAAGAGATCAATAATTTCTGCATATAGCAGAAATATTGCTCACTCTGTGAGAGATCACACAAGCGTGAAGACATGAATAGAGAGGCGAGATGTTCAGAATCTTCTCGTTCATCTGAACCATAAAACTCTTTTCCTAGAGCTCTTAAGATCTGCTGATAGCATTTCATTTCTAGCTTCCTAAGGAAGTCATCTCCACCATTCGTTAGCAAGTCCAGACAGACCTGCTACAATTTGGTTAGTCAACTGTTGTCCCGTAAGAGTGTCATTCTAAGTTCTTTTATACAATGTCCATTGACACAGCATTTGGATACCAGTTTTAATATCTTCTCAGGATTGACACTGGATGTTAAGAATAGGCTGGTCAGGCATCTATGAGACAAGGTTGTTCATAACATTAATGCCAAATTGAAGCTTAGGAGCTAGGGCTCTGGAGGCATCTGGCATTCTCACATCAAATGTATTATCAAGAGGTGGATTATGAGTAGCTGAGGATTCAGCATGATGGTAAGCAGACATCATGTTTAAGTACTTTGCGTCTAAGGAAGGTGGAAAGGATTTAAAATGACCTATCCATTCTTTAACTTCATCGAATTTAGCTTCATCTCTACCAAAATTGAATTCTGGTCTGTCATCTTCAGTGATACTGAGCATACCAAAGGATACACTACGGTGATGTCTATTCTCAGTAACTTTTCTTTTGTGCCCTTGAGCTGCTAAGGCGAAGACAGAGGGACTGAGGCCTGGAACTTTCTTCTTAAGTTCTTGGGTTTGGCCTATCAGTTCTTCTAATTTGGCCAATCTTCACTCAATCTTGCCAGCAGCCTTGGCTACTGCTTCTTTGATTTCTGCAAAGTCTATTAGGATATGATCCATTAATCCTAACTTAGTTTCTACCATAGCAATCTTCTATTTTTCTTCAACTATGGAGCTTTTTATGTTTATGAGATCACATGCCATATCGTCTATGTTTTGTGCAGTCATCTTATGCTGCATATTTCCCCAATGTCATAGTTTTATCTCATCTGATACTAACTCATCAGGACCAAAGGATTTATAAGGAAGAAATTCTTTCTTCACTGAGCCATCTGTGGAATACTGACGAAAAGGAACTTCGGGTAAGTTTCTTCCTGGGAAATAGGATTTTCGGCCTTGATTAATAGCTTCATAGGCATCATTTTATCTGGGTAGGCTAAACATACCTAGACTAGGATTCTCTCTTTGCTTATGGTGCTGAATTCTCTATAATATCTTTCTGCAGGCTGGGCAGTCTTTATGCTGGCCACGGTGTTCTGTGTCATGAAGACCAGTATAAGAGGTTGAAGGAGACTGAGATACTGAGGACGAGCTTGGATTTAATTGTCTTTGAATCTGATTAGAGGAAGACAGTGAAGAGGATCTGATAAGAGGAGGAGAGAATTTAGGTGCAGGGGTCGGTTCTGGTAACCGGAAAGAACTTGTCTGTCTATCAAAAGTTAATGGCTTATTTATGATAGAATTCTGTAAACATTCAGCATTTCTTAACTTTAATTGTTGGGTAGGAATTTAATTTTCTAAACTCAGACACGTGGAAGGAATCTAATCTTTATTTTTTAATTGTTGGGTAGGAATTTGAAAGGTATATTGGTTCTTATAAAGTGATTTTTCAGTCAAATGAGGTAAAAAACCAAAAAAAAAGTCATAATTTTGCTTTAAAATTATCAAAACTAGCTACAAAATTGTCAAAACCGTTTTCAAATTCCTACACTAAATGGTATCATCATCGACAGCTAGGTTGCTAACATGGCTCAATGCCTAGACACCATACAGATGAAACTAATGATTCATGGTAGATTCGTTTTTCATAAATATGTAAAACGTTTTCTATTTTTAGAGAAGTTGTTGCTAATTCTTTGAAGTCTCGATACTCAGCCTAGCCTATATTTTTTTTTTTATATTCTGGCGGTCTGTAATATAAAAGAAGAGGGTAGATATGAAATAGCTCTACGCTGAGGCAGAGCTCTGTACTTTTCATTTGCTTTCTCTGTTGTGCACCATAGGTCATGGTAACAGAGTATTAATAGTTTTAATAGTTAGATTATTGTTAATTAGTTTTAATAGTTAGATTATTTGTTTTCTAATTTATGTTTAGAATTTACATTTCTTTACTCGTTTTCGTGCTTGCTCGTAACCTTTTTGTTCCTGAAATTAGATTTTGTTTATCACAATCAGTTTATATAACTTAGTTTAATTTACATGTTCAGAGCACAATCCTCGTATCTATGTAAAATTGGTTCTCAGTGTTTAGATTGAAGAGAGTTTGTACCGTTTTAACAAGCCTCCAGCTTTAGCATTTCAACGGATTTATTTTGCAAGCCAATTACAAAATATATAGGAAATATATCACATATCACTCTCTTTGTAGTTCCTGTAATTGGTACTCTACTCTCAATTGAATGTGCGTTTCTCACACGATTTCTTCAAATTAGAAACAAAATCAAGCCTTCAAACTATTACTCTAAGTCGTGTTTGTACTATTCGAGCTTATTCAATATGTTTACCATGAAAGAAATCATAAGAACGAAATCTCTGACAGAGAACTATATTTAGGTTGTTTAACATGCATACTACTTTCAGGAACATGTTTGAAACGTCATGTCATGTAGATCATTCCCTCCCAAAGTCGTTCCATATATTTTTTTTTCAATTTTAATATACATTCATATGGTTACTATGCAATGATTGCTGTTGCAGGTTTATTACTGATCTTAGATTTTAGCATCTTGAGATCCAACCTTCAGTAATGAGCTTGCATCAGTCATCAGTTAGCAATGAACTTGGGAAAACAATATTTAGCATGTTGCAAAGCATTTAATACAGTTGCAGCAGGCTTGATAATCGTTGAATCTTGAGCTACTCGATATCCAATGGTCATCAAGTGTGTTGCAACCTCATTAAATGCTTTGCAGCATGCATAAACTTGCATCATCAACCATGGCTCTCTAAGCAGAATTTTTATCATCAAAATGTGACTTTGATGAACTTTTTTATTTTATCTTTTCTGTATTTGTAATTTGATTGGTTAATTTGTTTTTTCTTAATTTATTATTTTGTTTTAACTTTTGTCATTTGTGAATTTGTGTTTTGTTAATTTGTCTTTGGGTATTAAAATTTTTTAATGTATATATTTTTATATTGTATTTCATGATGATGATCTAAAATATTTATAAAGTTGTGTTATGTGTGATACGTATTTATAAAGTTGTGGTGTTTATGAGGAATAGACCGTAGACGTATTTTGTTAATTTGTCTTTTTGTCTATGGGTATTGCTACTAAAATATTTATAAAGTTGTGTTATGTGTGATACGTATTTATAAAGTTGTGTTGTTTATGAGGAATAGACTTTGAGTATAAAGTTGTGTTATGTGTGATACGTGTTGTTTATGAGGAATAGACTTTGAGTATATTTTTTAAATTTAAATAAAAAATAATAATAAAATAATTTTTATTTTACTTTGTACATGGTGTGTAATTTATTTATTTAGATTTTTAAATTAAAAAATGGTTTTCTTAAAACATTATTTTTAATTTAATTTTATATTTGGATCACATATCAATATTATATTTAAACAAAATAAGGTTTAGAGATCCAAGTGGGATTTGATCTCATGACCTCCTTTATAACAAGTGACTTCATATCAAGGAAGGCCAATGAGCCACACCTATTAGACCTTTATAAAGTTATTATTTAAAAAAAGGTGCTAAAATTGATTTTTGATATGGTTAAGCACAATTTTTAATAAAAAATTATATTGTATATTAAATTTATTGCTAATAACATTTTTTTGTTGATCCCCCCAATGGGTGAAATCTTTCCAAACCTATGTGGATTAATGTGGTGTCTTCATCACAAATCAAGGTGGGAAGAACCATTTAGGGCTACATGTGTCTCGTACTCACATGCGAGAGTTCATAGCCCTTACCTTGGCATCATAGTACGTTAACGAGCTCAATACCACCTCACTGAAAGGAAATGTTTTTGGGCCTGCAACCACCCTGCAACTCTATTCCCCATGCAAGCTTTCATGGCTCTTCATGGTCGTCCTAGACACACCGTTTGGGTTGCTTCCATCACTCAATGGTAGTTACTATGGAAAGGACAGTGCACGATTCTTCTCCTGCCCATAGCAAACAAATTCATTATTAGATTTCCATCCTTCCCTGGTTTTGTAGTTGAACTCTCTCCTCCACAACCATCAGAACACTCTGGTCTGGGTATTTGGAAAGGCCCTCTCCAAGATGGTTAGTATTAAGACTACTCAACGAAAAACTATAAATGGCCCTCGACAGAATCATATGCTAAGATCCTTAAAGGAAATGGAGAATGCTCATTGTTTCTTTGAAAAAAAGGTTAAGAAGCAATCTCGAGAATGAGTGGAATCACTGGAATGTAGGGTGAGCATCAACAACATCTTTCAAGATGCAAAGAGGCTTAAGGAGGAGCTGAGAGGTATGGTTGAGAATTAAGGTGCCACTATGACTCGTGAAAATTGATACACACCTATTATGGTTATGCACTAGAGCATGAAGGCTCTTATCTTCCTATCCATGGAAGACCGCGTGGGCGAAGCCATCTTAAACTATGGGGGGTGGGCGCGTTGGCTCATAGGCTTTACCATCTAGAGGATGAGATGAGAAGGACGACACCAAATCAGGTTATGGCGAATGAAAACATCAACACCAAGATCGATGGTCTTGCAAAGGAAATTAGAGGGATGGTTCAGAGCAATGACACCTTGGCCAACTCATCGGTTGTGCATGAGGCTCATGGACGTGACCTGCATGCTAGCTCCTAGGTTGTTTGTGACCTTGTCAAGTAGGAAGCTCCACGTTCTAATCACCCTATCCTTCTTGTTTATAATGATGAATAGTGTTGGTTCTATTACCATTGGTCTCCAATTAAGATTAGCTTAAATGGGTGGTATAGCACATACTAGTTTTATTTTCCTCTATTTTTTGAAAATGGTGGTTATAACCCTAGATCTTTGGGGAATATTTTGTTATAACATTTTCAAACTGATAGTTCTTGGGTTTTTCCTCCATATCCCTTATCAGTATAAGGTTAGACATTATGCCCGTGCTATGGGGACAATCATGGTTGATCCTTGTATCTATACAGTTTTTTTTTTCTTTTTTCTTTAATATAGATTCAAACCTTACTAAAAAAACATTTTGGATTAAAACTAAGTAAATAATAAAAGATCTTAGCTTTTGAAAAAAAACTTTAAAAACTGAGTAAATAAAAGTTTTTCCTCCACTTTTTTTTTAAATGAATAGAAAATCTCAAATTTTGAAAAAATAATAATAACCTTAAAAAAAATTCATAAATGTAATTGTAACATATCCAAAACTCGAAAATAAAATAAATATTTATTATTTGTTTCAGCAAAACATTATGTTAAATTTTATTGTAAGGTTTATGACCAAGTGGGTCGAGGATGACTGTAATTGAAGAATTATATTTATTTTATTAATTAATAAATGTAGACACCTGTTTAAGGGAGACTGTTAAATGAGTGTTCATTGCCACTAGGAGGAAGGAGTAGAACTGTAAAAGGATAATTGATAGGTGGTAGCACCACCATTCACTTTCTAGCTCTTGCAAAAGCATAATCCCTAAAAAAGTGGTCATGTTCCTTGAGAGGGGGAACTGAGCTGGGTGGCTCATTAAATTACCAATCGGTACTAAGACCTAGGAAATCTTATATAAACCATCAAATTGAGCAGGAGGCTCACCATTCATTCTGATTTCTGAGAGAATGAACTTTGTGATTGCTACAAACTGAAAAAGTCAGGCACACAAAGAATTTGCTGAGGGGATAGCTAAAGTGAATCACTGAGCTAAGTCTATTGCTGAGTGTTGAGTTACAGAAGTCTATTGTTTAGCAGAGATATTCATCCTAGTTGGTGCAGTGAACAAGCTCGGGGGTCCTAAGCAAGTGATTTAGCTACTTCAGGAAAGGTTGGGTGGAACAGTCTCGCTTGGGTATTGGTCCCATTTCTCTGTAAAACTTCCAAGTTCCAACTCTAATTTGTTTTATGTCATTATTTATTTTTGTTTAGCTGAATTGCAAATTGTTTAGAAACTAGTAATGGAGAGATGCTGATTAAATTGGAATTGAAAAATATTTATCCCCTGTATTTTTCCTCTCACCCAGCAATGGTGACGTACTCTAGTACAGGAGGACATAGAATTATGTTGAATAAGTAGAAGTAGATTGGTTGAATAAATATGTATTAATCTGATTTCAGAGTATGGGTGCAATATTTAGTTATGAATAGTTCTCTCTCTAAGTTAGAAAATCTGTGTTAAATCTAAATATGAAACACAGTTCTAGATCCAAAAAGGGTAAACTTCCACTATTCGTAAAGCTGAAATAAAAGATATTACAGGGTATGTTAAAAGTACAGAGAATGCAAAACACCAGTAATAGATCCATCCTACGAGATTTATAAGTTCAGATCTTAAACTGTCCTAGTAATATCAAGTCGAGATGATCGACAAACCTTAGCACTTTTTCAAGGCTTCCAGTTTGTTTCAATATTGTTTCCAAATAGTTCTTTTATTTAATAAGTTTCAGTTTAGGGCTTATTTCCATTTTTATTTCAACAATATAATGGACAGGAGTCGTATTTGATTATAAATATTAAAGAGGTTATTAGGTGACAACCTAATTAAAAGAAAATACATCAAGTTCAAAACTCTACATTTTTAACGAAGTAACTAAACTTTCAGAAATCGTTAAAGAAACGAACCTAAGTAACCCATCTAGTAAAAATTGCACGGGATTGATCCCTTAACCACCAAACTTTCAAAACTTTAATAATTAACAGATATCGATAAACTAAGTTATCTTTAAAATTAAAAGCAGACATTACAAGGACTAGTCCTACCATCGAAGCTAAAGTACTGCTAGTTTCAACTTATCATCGATTTATTTATACTTTCTGCTAAAGAGGGTTTCTCAGCCCAATCAATGAATTTACAGTTTAAAACTCTCACAACCTTCGTTGAAGCCAACAAAAAGAAATCCTTGCAATTCAATATTCAAGATGAACCAACTAAACCACTATGTTCCAAACAATAGTCACTTAATCACTTTATTGAATGCACAGTAACTATAAAAGAGTAAAATGAACAGAGTTTCTACATCTAAATAACCTCGTGGGTATTTTATTAAATTAAAACAATATCAGAACCCTTAATCTGATGGCTAGGGTAAAGGCTCCGGGTCTTAAACATTTTAATGAAACCTTGCTTCTTTTTATTCAGAGCTCACTACTATATTCTAACTAATATATTATCTTATGATCTTCTCACAGTAGAGTGTTTTAATGCTTTTTAAAAACAAAACGTAGAGGTTGCATAACCAACCCAACACTGTTTGGTTAACATTTTTATGCATTTATTCATCAACAGTATTTCAGAAACTATTTGCAAGCTCAACGAATAAGACCCGCAGTTTTCTTTTATGCAAGCCTGTTGTCAAAACAGCTAAACCCTCTCGGGTCGACTATAAACCAACGATTACATATAAATCCATTCCAAGCATAAATCTTCCATTATAGTATTTGAAACCAAACTAGAAAGCAAAGAAAATGAGGTATCAACCTCCATAAGGTTTTGATGTATATAAATACTTAAAAATAAAGAAATACACAGAGGAGCCATAGTTTTTACATAACGACTTCAAGATCTATTTCTTACTTTTTTAAAATAAATTGTCTTCTTAAACCAACAAAAACCGTATTCTCTTAAACTACCCCAGTTTAGGAAAGGATTTATAACAAAAGAGTAAACCTTTAGAACTAATTTCCTCCATAAGAGTCCCAAGGGAGTGACAAAGGCATTACAAGTGAAACAAAAGAAGGAAGTCTTAGCATTTGTCTCTGGCCTCCACCTCGCCCAACTTTTACACCTGTGAGGAGTTCTTCAACCTAGAAATATTTAAAAAAGGATTCGTTAGAAACAAAACAAAAGCTTGGAAGTCTGAATGATCTAATAATTTAAAAGAAATCAAACTTTACAGTTACCTTATCAGATCTTTCACGCAAACTGAATAACCTTTTAAAAATAGGCATGATCAACTCTGTTGATAACTGGATCAAGTTGTGAGTAATGGTTGAGTTGTTTAGGTTCCATTGGAGGAGGAAAAAAAACCAAAAAACCGAGGATCTTTGAAGGCTTGGTTCAGACAGCAAAGGCCCTCCCAAAGACATAAGGAAATGACTTCGGGAACATTTCTTAAACCAACAATTACTTTCTAGGGTTTCTCAACGTGTAAATCTCCCACATCTAGGGTTTAGTACAAGTCCCTTGGGGTTTGAAGGGTCACAAGTTAATAACTCTTACAACATCCTTCCCATCATCTTAAAGTCAACCTGGATGCCAAAACAAAACACGTCGAACCTATTAATTCCATACCCTTGGTTGTACTTTATTATTTTTGTAGAGATTGTATCAATAAGCATTGTCTTAATCGAGACTTAGGACATACGTAAATTTGGGTTAATTTAGACCTGCAAAGAAAAGATTTCAGTAATATTAGGTTTGTAAAATGGTTGAGATTAATCAAATAATATAAAGATTCAAGACCTTGGTCTAAGATAAAATTGTAGAGTTGCATCTTCTCTTAGGACCTTCTGATTCTTTTTGAAACAAGAATTGATTCACCTACCTCTACATAACCGTATTTAATGCCCTGAGGCAGCTATGGTTATGAACCATTAAAAAGGTACCAAATAATTGTCTTATAAAATCAATATATTTTATAAAGACAAGCATTCTCTTAAGAAAGTTACTAGTAACTAGGTTATATGACCACGGAATAATGTTCATGGATAGATCGATGGTCGAGACGGTGAGAAGCAGGCGCAGGCAGTACCGAGTGGAGGAAGGAGCCCTCCCGCGCGGCTTGGGTGGGGTGGGGTCTGTGTCACCCCCCGATCAAGTATGGTGGCGGCCCCAACCAGGATCCAGGGAGCACCCAGGAGTAGTGGAGGCAAGGATGAAGCTGGGGGAGGGAAGAGAGCGGGGGTAGGGGGCTGTCTCCCGAAATCCCAATCAATTCCCTCGATCCAGATCCGGTCGGATTCTATTCAGGAGAAGATAGAGATGTGGAAGGAGAAGGCCCTAATCGGAAAATTTGTAGGGATATAGCCGAGGGAGAAAGATCTGGTCCGCTAGATCCAAAGCACCTAGTGCCCAAAAGGGCATTATGACCTTCAGCTGGGAGCCAAAGGTTTTTTTACCATCATTTTCTTCAAACAAGAGGACCGAGACAGGATTTTGGAAGGAGGGCCATATTTTTTCTTCTCAGCAGGACTCTATCTGAGGCCATGGAAGGAACGTTTCAATCCAGAAACGGAGGATATGACCATCGCCCCGGTGTGGATCCACCTGGTAGGGATTCCAGGAGAATACTGGGACATGGAGATTCTGCGGGATATCAGGAACTCTTTAGGGGAATTTGTGAAAGTTGTTGAGCAAACCCGCCTCCAAAGGTACACCACCTTTGCTCGGATCTGTGTGTATATGGATCTCTTGAAGGACCTCCCTAAGGCAATCCATCTTAAGTAGGATGACGAGGAATGGATCCAACAAATAGGCTATGAGCAGTTACCCTTCAGGTGTAGGATCTGCCATGAATACGGCCATTTCGAGAGGAACTGCCCCAAGGGAGATAAGGAGATGGAACAGGCCTCGGGAGAAGTACCTGGAAGCGAGGGTTTCACTCAAGTCAAGAGCAGGTGGAGGAGTAGGGGTTTGGGCGGATAGAAGCAGCGTAAGGAGGAAGCGAGGAAATCAGAGGGATCATCTAACCCCTTCCAGGTCCTGGGCGAAATGGCAGAGGTTCAGCCGCAAGAGAGCGAGGGCGTTGGAAGAAGTCTGGAAGTTGAGATGATGGGGATAGATGACGTAGATAAAAGTCCAGCCCGACCGGTAGCCATGGAAGTGGAAGAAGTGGAGGATATGGACTTGGGCGAACTGGATCTAGACGCCCTAGAAGCAGAGTGTAGGAAAGATGGCTTAGGATACGTTCCCAGGGAGCAGATTGAGCTCTTGTAGCAAGCGATCTTGCGCTCTAAAGCGGACAAGGACCTGGGGCTTAGAATGGAAGGACCAAAAGGCAGCAAAAGGAAAACTCCAGAGGAAGACTAGAAACGGGGGAGGAAGTCGAACAAGCAAAGAATAGCAGAAATAGGAGTCATGCTGATCGAATCAGGCCAATATCCCACGATAAAAGTGGCCTTCTCTGGAGTAAGTAGGGTTTCCCAATGAAGATCATATCCTGGAATATTAGGGGCTGTAATCACCCCAGGAATATTCGGTCTCTGGAAAGAAATATCAAGCAGTAGAAACTAGATATTCTTTTCCTACAAGAGACTAAGTGCAATTTTGAGTCAATGCGGAAGATTGGGCAGAAGATTTGGAAAGGTATCCAAGTCATGGTGGTAGAAGCAGATGGTATGCGAGGAGGGATAGCTACTCTGTGGCGAGAAATGGAAGTGGACCTCACGGGGTGGCGAGCGGAGCGTTTCTTTCTGGTACCAAATTTTCACATTTGAGGCTCAAAGTTGAGAGGAACGGTCGTGAACATTTACAAGCCGAGTGCCTTCCTGCAGAAGCAGGAGTTTGTCAATCATCTTGGATGGATAAGTGCCTTGGCTTCTACGGGGAATTGGATAATCGAAGGAGATTTCAATCTAATAACTTCGCTCCGGGAAAAAAAAGGGGGTAAGCGGACACTGGACAAATATCAGGAGGCCTTCAAGGATACCCTAGTCAATATCCCACTCGTGGATCTAGAAACTGGGGATGGGTGGTTCACCTGGAACAACCGGAGGGGAGGTGAGCACCTGGTGGCCTTCAAGGCTAGACCGCTTCTTGGTGACCGACAGTATAATAAGGGGAGCAGGAGAAATAAGGGTGAGTGTGGTCCCTACAGCAGGCTCTAACTGCTGTCCCGTGTGCCTAAGCTGGGAAGGGGCAGTGGAGGGACTTCCAAAACCTTTCCGATTTGAACAATTTTGGATAGAACACAAGGAATTCAAGGGTCTGGTGCAACAGTGGTGGCAGGAGCTGCCGAACTCAGGGGGAACAAGGATGTACAACTTTCAGTAGAAGCTTAAAAGGTTGAAGGCCAGAATCCGTATATGGAAAAAGTCTGACTTTGGAAACATATTTGAAGACAAGAAAAGGATAATCTCAGATTTGACTACTATCCAACAAAGAGGGATGGAAGTAGGGTAGGATCCAGATCTGAAGAAAAGGGAGGAGGACCTTGAAGCCCAGTTGGAGGCTAGGGAGAGACAGGAGGAGGTCTTCTGGAAACAGAAGTCTCGGGTGAAGTGGCTTCGTGAAGGAGACAGGAACACCAAATTCTTCCACAACCTCACGGTCAACAACTGCTTAGGGTCAAAGATATTTAACCTCACTCTTCCCGATGGGACCCAGGTGGGATCTCGGGGCGAGATAGAAGAAGGCCTCGTTAATCATTTTAAGGACATTATGATAGAAGACAACAATGAGAGGGGTTAGGATATTGATAGGATCATCTCCTTGATCCCCAGTGTTGTCTCAAGGGAGGACAATGAGAACCTAACCAAACCAATTTCCCTGGAAGAGGTGGAGGGGGTCATGCAGCAGATGGCTCAGGGGAAGGCCCCGAGACCGGACGGGTTCACAGCCAATTTTTTCCACCATTTTTGGGACATGCTTAAAGAGGAGGTTTGGGCAATAGTGGAGGAGTCCAGGTCCAGCAAAGGGGTGCTTAAAGCTTTTAATGCCACCTTTCAGGCTCTAATCCCAAAGAGTGAGGGGGATTATGCTGCCAGGAAGTTCAGGCCTATCGCCCTTTGTAATGTGATATACAAAATTATCTCGAAAGTAATAGCTAATAGACTAAAACCTCTGCTCCCGGGGATTATCAGCCCTGAGCAATCGGGGTTTGTGGAGGGGAGGCAAATTCTAGATGGGATCATCACGGTCCAGGAGACTATTCACTCGTTCAAATGCACCAGAAGCCCAGGAATGCTTATTAAACTTGACATTGCCAAAGCCTATGACAAACTTAGCTGGGAATACCTGCAGGAAATCCTAACAGCCTTTTGTTTCTGTAGGGAGTGGGTAGAATGGGCCATGGGGCTGGTGTCCTCGCCTTTTTTCTCCATCCTCCTAAATGGCTCCCCGACTAGATGCTTCTCGCCATCAAGGGGAATTAGACAAGGAGACCCCCTGTCCCTATTTCTCTTCATCCTGGTGGCGGAAGTCCTGATTCGTCTCATTCAAGATCAGGCTAGTATGGGGAGGATATGAGTCCTATCCTTTTGTGATGGCATCGAGAAACAGACTCATCAGCACTCGTGGATGACACAATGTCAATGGGGCAACCTTCAGTCCAAGAGGCGCGAGCCTTCAAGTCCTGTCTAGCGGCCTTTACTAAAGCCTCGGGATTGGAGGTTAACACAGAGAAATCATAGGTGTTCTTTTTCAATACCCCGCCTATCTCTGAGAGGAACATCAAAAGGATCTTGGGTTTTCAGAAAGGCCAGCTCCCTACTAAATATCTAGGGGTCCCTCTAAGCCAAAAGATCATTAGGTAGGCGTCTTGGCAAGACTTAGTAGACAAAATAAAGAGTCGGTTGTCAAGTTGGGCGATAAGACCTTCAAATCTCCCAGGGAGACTAGTTCTGGTCAAATCAGTGATCCAGGCTATGCCTATGTACCTCCTCTCAGTACTGTCATCCCCCAAGTTCATGCTCAAGGAAATCAGGAATCTCCAACGAATTTCCTATGGGCGAGCAGAGGTAGTAATGCAAAATTCTCCCTGGTATGCTGTAAAAAGGTGAGTCTGCCAAAGAGATTGGTGGGCCTTGGGCTACGAGATCCAGAAGTAATGGGGGAAGTACAGGGAGCCAAGATCTGGTGGTGGTGCATGGAGCACCCATAGACAGGAGCCATGCGCCAAAATATGGCACTTGAAGTATGCAAGGGGTTGGCCAGCTTCATAGTTGGTTCACTTTAGTGAGGACGTCGGAGGTTCCCAGATGTGGCAGAAGGCATGGGAGGGCAGGCGGCTAATCCAGGAGCATAGCTTCTGGGAGATTCAAGATAGAAGCCTGGCGAACATGTGGGACGACTCATGGAATCAGTAACCCAAGCTAGAGGAGGACCCTAGATGGATTCAATTGAGGAGGACGTGCTTAGACGAGGGCTAGGAGGGAATCAGTATTGGGTAGGAGATGCCCAGGGTGACAGGCACAAATGGGTGATTCCGCTAGCACCCAGGGATCAAATCCTGGAAGCTGACATCAAAGCCCCGGAGGAGGAACTCAATACCCACGTCATCAGAGTCAAGGAAGGGGTGGACAGGATCAGATGGGGTTACTCCCAGAAGGGCATGTTCAGCATCAAGGAAGCCTATAACATCAAGATCAGAGGAGATGCAAAGGATGATGAGATTTGGGCAAAGGTCTAGACAACCAACCCATGGCCAAAGGTGGCCCTCTTCTGTTGGTTGGTAGTATAAGGGAGTATTCTAACAGGGGAGAACTTGAGGCATAGAAGGATCATGGGTCCATCCAGGTGTGTCTTGTGTGCCAGCCAGGAGGAAAGCATAGGCCACCTCCTGGATGCATGTCCTTATGCGGCTGGATTATGGGATAAGGGAGCCCTGATGCTCCGAAGAAGTAACAGATCCAGAGGGAACCTGACTCAGACCCTCAAGGATTGGAACCCGAAAGCCTTCAAGAACAAACTTCTGAGCTTTCTTTGGCTTGCTTTCCCTGGAATGGTTCTCTGGCTTACCTGGAAGGAGCGGAACAGCACGATTTTTCGGGATCACGAACGGCCCATAGAGGCATCCTAGAAAACCATTGATTCAAACTTGCTTGAGACTATCCACAGCAGGCCGTGGTCAAATGAGGATAAAAAGTTCACCGGTTGGGAAAAATCAGTTGCAGAGGCATGGGGCCTGGAGAAGGGGGTCATAAGCGACCTCCCTCGAAAACCCAAGGTGTGCATAGCGGAGAACCCTCTGTCCTGGTCTCCCCCTGCGCTTCAAGTCTTTAAGGTTAATTTTGATGGGGCGGCTAAGGGCAATCCTGGAATGGCGGGATTTGGAGGGGCCTGCCGAGACTACAGAGGGGAGATTTTATAGGTCTTTCATGGGAATATCAGCTTCAACACCAACAACTCGGCAGAGCTGGAAGGGATGATCCATGGCATCCGTCTTGTCGTCCGCAATGGTTGGCTTCCAGCGATGGTAGAAGGGGACTCTCAAATTCTCATCCACATGGCTCGACAGCTGGAAAACAGGAGGTCAGCTAAGAAAGTGGCATCCAGCTGGCGCCTGGCGGGGAGAGTGGAGGATCTACGAGCTCTGATATTGGAATTCTCGACGCTCTCGTTTCTCCATGTCAAGAGAGAGGCGAACAGGGTGGCGGACTTAATGGCCAACGTTGGGGTCACTGACGTCAAGGATCTCAGGTGGGGACGGCTTGAAGATTTCAAGGGAGAACAATGGTCGCATCGCTGCCGTCAACTCACTGATCATGATGGGGGTGACAGAGGGCAGGGGTAGGAGCATATGAATGCGAAACATGGAGAGGGGAGGTGGCAGCAAGATCCTCCCATGCGTCAGCGCTGTTAACATGCGCCAAGAAGGTGGGTTGGACAGAGGAGATCGAAGAGCTTCTCCCTTTCCTCTAGTTGCAAGTACAAAAGATTAATGGAGGAGATAGGTAGTACTGTTCACGAACGGTTAGGTGATGCAATAGTGATGGAGGCTCCACCGAGGATCCCCAGGCGAGGTACGATTCAGGGTGGTGGTTGGGCCGAGGTTATTATGATCCATGACAGAGACGCTAATTCAATCATGGTAGTTATCCTTTTTAACTGGGACAGGAGAGCCAGGGTCGACGCATATGTTCTGGACGGAGTGCAAGCCTATTGGTTATGTGCAATTAGGAAAACAACAAAAGGTGGCGGAGTGTCTGTTAGAGCGAAGAATAAGGTTGAGCTTAAGGAGATGGCTCCGACTAGTGGAAGCGGGGGTGGGAGTGGCCACAGGGGCAAAGGAGAAGACTCCAATGGTAAGGGGAAGAAGGAGGCGACCCGGGCTCAATTGCAGGCTCAGGTTGATGCTGAGGCATTTAAGGATCGCATCCTGCTTATCTCCAAGCTTTCCATGGAAAACATGGAGAAGGCCCTCTGGGAGCAGGTCAAAGCAAAACCAATAGAGGAAGTTTGAGAGGAGGTGGATGGGTGGGTCTCCGACCCCGGCTCTACGGCGGGGAGAGCGTTGGCTCATGACTGCCTGGTGATGATCTATTGGGTTCTGATGAACCTTATCTCTCAGGCGAACATCAAATCCACGACCATAATTGGGGAACAGCTTGAGGCGATGCTGGCTAAAAGGGAGGGAGAGGAGGAACCTGTTAGAGCTTGGAAGGAGCATAATGCGGACTGCAGCAAAATCCTTAGCAAAGTCGAAGCCCTCGGTGCGAACTGTCGCCTCATGCACAGGAAGGTAGACCAGATTGCATCGTGCCTGGGGATTGCACTGTATTACCCGGGCATGGAGCAGCACGCGTCGGGCAGGTCAGGAAGATACGCAAGAGGGAGGATCGCGGGTGCCCCTCCTGTGGGGAGCGTTGTGGAGGCAATCCAGTAGGCGAGAGGATGCGGACTATCAGAGCCCCGGGCTCATGTCGCCACAATGCTGCCTTGAGGTGTGGGGTGGTATTTTCCTTTTTTTGTTGTCTGCTATCCAGAGGATGCGATGCCGGCCCTTTAGCTGCTATAGTGGTTGGTCAGGGTGGTTTTTTTAGTTCTTATATGCTATTTTATGTTGCAAGTATACCGGAAGCTAGGCTCTATTAATAAGTCTGGGATTGAGATCTCCATAGAGGGAACTCTCCTGGCTCTTGGGTGGGGAAGATGGAAGATTTTGGAAGTAAATTGGAGGGGTAGTTCCGGTGGCGGGTTGGTCAGGGCCTACCTGATTTTGACGATGTATCTGTTCTCCGTTTTTTAAGCAGTAATACTTTTTTATTTACAAAAAAAAAAATTGGGTTATATGACCACAGTATTCATAGCATAAAATAAAACTGAGTAATAACATCCCTCTAGGTCATGGAATAGTAAATCCAAATCTTGATGTAGTAACCAAATAAATTTTTTTTTATTTTACGAATATTTAGAGATTTTACAATAAACTTTAGATTACCAAACTTATAAATAGTATGGAATAATAATATTAAAAATTTATAGGAGATGATCAAGTTTAAATATTAAAATTAAAGTGCATAATTTAATTATACATAGTTAGGTGCTTTAAAACATTTTTTTTAATTCAAATAATTTATTATTATATAAAGTAAAACAATTACAAACATTATTCTAAAATTATAATTAAATAAAATAAGTATCATTTTAAAATTAAAATTTATTAAAAAAATTAGTTCAAGAAAAGTCTTAAGTTTATATATTTTATTGAAATAAAAAATTTTACTTAATTTTTATTAAATATTAATTATTTTCTTAAATAAACAATCTCTCTAATAACAATAAATATCTGTATGGCTTAAAATCATGATATCTCATACAAAATAAAGTTCTTTCATATAGGTATGTCGTGATCAATGATTTATAAAAAAAATTATATATTTATAATATTGATAAATTATAACATATTAAATTTATTTTTTAATCAATTTATATATATTTTAAAAAATTACTTATAAATATTATACAAAAGAATATTTATAAGATAATTGCTATAAATATTGCTGAAGAGAACACGAAGGTGTAAAAATTTTAATTAAAAACATTTGTACGAAGCTTTTATTTGAAAGATTGTTAAAAACATATTTGTAGTCAGGGTTGGAATTTCAAATGGTGTTAAAATTGTTAGTTACAATTAAAATTTGAAATGTTTTCTGTATTTTAAATCAAATTTTGACAATCTTCCTGAAAGGTGAAAGGTTAACCCCTATTTGACCGGTAAATTGACCCTACAATGATGTAACTTCCTGAAATGTTAACCCATATTCGACGGGTAAATTGACACATGACAATACAATGATGTAACAGAAACATTCAGGTATGAAACAACAAAGCATGATAATTGAAACATAATTTATCAATTAATATTGGTCACTCAAGATAATTGAACCATTGAAACATAATTTATCAATTAATATTGTTCACTGAAATAATTGAACCATTGAAAAAGTAAAATCGATTCATATCGAACTGAAATTGTGGATAAAAACAATGAGATCTCTTATCATTGAAAGAGTGAGTTCAAATATTTAAGAAACCCATCTCAAGATCATTAGTGGAAAACCATCCCTAACTCTTAGCATGATTCTTTATAAAAACATGCGACTACAATAACAAATGAAGCAAAAGGCATATAAACATATAAAATAATTTGACTGTTTGCAAGGTAACACCACTCAAAACTTAAGGCTAGCTCTCTCTGTATAGATGAATATTAATCACACTAAAATGAAAATACAAGGTTTAGTTACATCCAAGACCTCATGATTTCAATATATAAGTGAGGAGAAAGTATAACTATTCTAATTAAGCAGATATCTTAATTAACCTAAAGCAGAAGATACGACGACATAAATAGTACAACAGAGAATTCTAATTTAACTTAGAGTTGTTCTGCGCTGTGTAGGCATGAACTCTTCCATCAAGGAAATGGAGGGCCAAAAGGGGCAGGCGGAGGAGGACCGCCCGGAGGGCCTGGTGGCGGTGGGGCGCCCATGGGAGCTGGTGGAGCAGGAGCGAATGGATCAAATGGAGGCCCTGGCGCGGGCGGAGGAGGAGCGAATGGATCAAATGGAGGCCCTGGCACGGGCGGAGGAGGAGGAGGAGCAAAGGGATCAAAGGGCGCAGGAGGTCCTCCCGGAGGTGGAGGTGGAGGCGGATCCATGAAAAGAGTTATGGCTGTGGAACGTTGGCTTGATTAGGCGTTTACAGACACTAAACGTATGAACGAATGGCTGGCTGTGTGTCTGGCCTTTGTGCGTATTTAACTGTGATCAGTTTAGGTTTCGTATTGAGATATTGCAGCTAGCTGGGTTGCCACAAAGTTAAGGAATAATCGAGAAGAATAAGAATCATTCGCCACATGGCATTAGATCTTGCACGAGTAGACTGGTAGTTGCAGGATGGTTATATTCCTCGTTTCGCCACTGGAACGCCCTTTCAAACCAACTCTTCTACGATCACATAGTAAACGAGGAGTTATTTAATCTGTTAAGTGGATATACTCATGCTCAAGGTCGGAATAAAATTTCAATTAGCACATTGACATAGTTTGTGATTAGAGGTTAGACAGAGATTAAATTGGACTGGTTGAGAGATAACAATAAAATGGAAAACAGTTTGTATTATTTTAATTTTTATTATTTTTTTAGGCAATATCTTTTAGTTATAACTTAGCTATATATTATCACTGGCATTCTTGTTATTATCCATTTAATAACTATGAGTTTTATATATTTTTGCAAAAGAAAAAATTGCTTTATTCTCATTGAATAAACATGAACTGAGTTTTCAAAGCATACATAAAGATCGCCATAAAAGCATACATGAAAATAGCCAAAATAGGCATACATAAAGATCACTAAAAAAGCAAACATAAAGATTGCCAAAAAAGAATACATAAAGTTCGCCAAAATGGCTCATGATTTGCCCTTTCTGAGGCCTACATATAGCTTGTTTTCCCTTATCCCATGAGTTCTGTTAGCTCAAAGCCTTACATATTGATTCACCAAAAGATTATTTGCAAATTCCTTTACCTCCATTAACCCTCGATAACCCTCGAGCGAGCATTAACGCCAATTTGGACAACTTGTGCGGCTTCAGCATTTAGTTCTCTGTAAATGTGCTGAAAAGAAATTGACTAGAAATTTGCCATTTGATCTCTAATTGCTCTCAACAAATGCTGAAGATGTGGTGCATTTATCTGTAGCTGACCATTTGCCCAGTCTATTGTCATTTTAGAGTCTCCAAACAGCTGAAGATGATTTTCAGATACTATTCTCAGAACTGACCATAAAGCTAACAATTATACCTTGTTGTTTGTCCCCTGCAATCGTTGCCCTTGTAACTTCATTCAGAACTATCGGTGATATATATAATCTAAAGGACTATCATAAAATTAATCTTTTTTGCACAATACAATTGTCTCATCCTTATCTCTAAATTAAAAAACAGAAATTATAGTTTACCCTAAATTTCAAATAAATACATCTATCAAAATAAATATATATCTAACTCTAAAAATTAGATCAAAATTCCAAATTTATATATAAATCTAACCACCAAGTATTCTCTAAAATCTTATATTTCAACATCGATAGTACCATATTATTTAGTACTTATTCAACGATATATTATGGCAATGCAATAAATGTAAAATAAAATTCCACGCCTATAGTTTTAGTTCGAAATGCATTCAAAATCCATTCCTTTTCGGTATGGTATTTTTGTTTCGGTATGGTATTTTTGTTTCGGTATGGGCATCTGATATTTAAAAAAAAAAAGTCATGTAATTTAATGAAGTGAGGAGTTATTACATTTATGAAGAATGTTTATTTACTTTAACATGGTTTTATGTTTGATTGCAATTACTATTATGGAAGGGATATTATTTTAGTTTTCACTTTTCTATCTTATATAAGAAACATTTGATCTTATGATTTTTGGATGGTGTTGATGAACAGTTTATGAGGATTGAAACTGATATATATTAGTCTTTATGAGTTACATATGAACTTATATGAACATATTTGAGGATGATAATGAAATATCATCTTATATTTTGATACTATATGTGTATTTTTTTTATTTTGATTTTGCTTTAGCAAATCAATGTTGTGATGATTCGGTGCATGATCTTATGATCTTTTGTAAATATTTTGATTCAGAAACACTTTGTACTTTGTTGAGAATGGACTTTTCAGTTCCATCTGAGAAATGTAAAGAAATTTACCATTTTTTTCTATGGAAAAAAATATATATAAGAAACATTTGATTCATCAATAAATTAGTATTTTTTTATAATAGAGTTGGTATCACACATTTTTATATAATTGGTATTATTGATTTATGTATTTTTCATCATCTAACCAATGTTGTATAGATAATTTTCAACATTATTGAATAAACATGTGTGGAATATAATTAGTATTTTTATTATATGAGGAATAGAGTTGGCATCACACATTTTTATATAATTGGTATTATTGATTTGTGTATTTTCATCATCTAACCAATGTGGTATAGATCATTTTCAACATTATTGATTTATGTATTTTCATCATTTGTATAGATAATTTTCAACATTTTGGTTTTGGTTTGTAATTTTTTTAAATAAATTGATGTATGAAAGAAAAAGAAAAAATGAATCAATTGTGAATTGCTATATAATGCAAGTAATCTTTTTATTATATAAAATAAATTAAATATAAAAATATTTGAAAAAAATAAAATAAATTTATATTCAAATAAAATTTAAATATATATTGATAATCATGAATATAATCTTTTCGATCCTTGATCTTAATTTCATATTAAGGATTATATTTAAATTTAATATAAATCTTATACATATTATTATTTTACAAATTGAAACATTTATATAACTAATAAACTGTATTGTTAAAAGCTTAAATTTAAAAAGAAAAAGTATACTCTTCTAAATGAGGGTACAAAATATGCTTAACCATAAAGAAAAGAAAACACGTGTATACTTCTCATCATGTATGAAAGTTTTTCCTTCACCACAAAGTCCATGCGAATATGTTTAGATTTTTTTTTAATTGTTATTTAATCGACAAGGTTTTCCATTTGAATTGTACTTCCTTTGATACATGAGAATGATCCAGTTTTCTGTAAATTAAAAATAAATATATATTAAATAATATAAATATATATTTTTTAAATAATATAAAAATATATATTAAATAATATAAACATAGATTTAGTAAGTAGATCGAAAATTTATAATTATCTTTTACTATAAAAAATAAATTATATAAAAAAATTATTTAGACTTATTCAAATTTAGAAAATAAACACCTTATCCAACCTTTGATTTATAATAATATCCAAATACTACTACAAAAATGTCCATCATTCTTCAATATAAGTCTATAAATTTGTTTTTTTGTTTTTTCTTAATTTAAAAACTATAATATGTTTAACTAAATACATATAAAACCAATATAATTTTAAAATCCATTTAAACTTCGATACATCACATCACATCAGAAAAGAACTAAATAAAATATTTAAAAACCATTTAAATTTCCATAAATCACATAAGAAAGGAACTAAATGGAATATATTTCAAATTTAAACTTCCATACATCACATAAGAAAGGAACTAAATGGAATATTTGAAAAGAAAAGTGTTCTAGTATAGGGCTCTTGTGTAAAGGTTTTTTTTTTTAATATCAACGTTACTTTTTTTTTAAATATCAACGTTACTTCTCTATAATTTTAAAAGTTTAAATGTTTGAGTGATAGATGAAAAGAAAATTAACTAAGATTAAAAAGAAAAAAATATAATATAATGAAAAAAATGAAAAATCATTAACTTTAAAATTAAATAAAAACTAAATAAAACTCTAAACAAAAAACATAAACTATGTATCTTTATAGGTTGTATAATAAATAAATAAATAAAACAAATTAAATAAGATTAGAAAGGAAAAAAAAACATAATAAAAAAATAAAAAATCATTAACTTTAAAACTAAATAAAACTCTAAACAAAAAAACATAAACTATGTATCTTTATAGGTTGTATAATAAATAAATAAATAAAAACAAATTAAATAATTGGAAAAAGAACTTAATTAAAAAAAATAACATGATAATCTGTATTGATTATATTAAGAAAATATTACATATAACACCTTCTATGGCACATTATTTATTTATTAATACTACGAAAAATAATGCATACAACACATTCCATGGCACATTGATGTAGGAGCATCCTTGGTGCATCAAGTTAAACTGCACAGTCGTTATCTTGAATATTAAGTTGGGCATTAACCACTAGTATATGTGAACATTTATCCCACGATAAATCGTCGCTATAGCAACGCATTTGTGTCGCTATAGCGACGAACACGAGCCCAAAATTTCATGGAAACTTTCTCGTCGTTGTAGCCACACTTCGATCATTCCGTCGCTATGGTGACAAGAAAGATATGAAACATGGTGTAAGTGAACACTGCTTTAAGAAACTATATGTGTCGATATAGCGATGTTTATTGGTCACTTTTGCGCCATTTCTTTTTCGCAATAACAATGTTATGTGTCACTATAGCAACGTTAGTTTGTTGCTCAGAGTGATGAATTTGCTATACAAGCGACAAATCACCGTCGCTATAGCCACAAAATATTGATTCCTGGAAATAATCGGCCAAGTCTTATATGTCACTATAGCGACGATTTCTATGAATTTTGTTGTCGTTATAGCGACGATGTCTGTGTATTTAAAAAAAATATTACAAGCGAATGGTATTACAAATCATCTTTCAAAAATGTGAAAGGAGGTATTTTCTTGACTTCTCCACTTATTTATTGTTCCTTTGTGTATTATGAACAAGATGTTGTGACTCAAGACTTTAAACCTAATTGTTGTAAGGGGTCATGTTCACATGCAATGAGAATTGAACAGGATGTGGTTTGAACCATAATATATTTCATATGAAGTATTATGGTTGCACTAAAGAGGATGTGCTTTGAGACGAACTTTCCATTATGTCAACCAACCATGCCACCATGCTCCAAACATGATGGTTTCTTAACAATTTTGAAGGGAAATCTCTATGTCAACCAGCCATTCCAAGGGTCCACCAAACTAAATAAAGGTTAAATTAAGTTATAAGCCATAATGAGAAACATGCATAACCAAATCCCACACCATGGGCCCACCATTAGAATGCCCAAATGACCCAACACAATAGAACATTAAATTCCATATCCACAAAAAGAAAAACTTGGTGCATTTCCCACTTTCTTGGTATAGACATGTATAGACATGAGGGTCACAGTGACATATAGAAAAAATTATGTCAAGAAGAAAGATATCATGACACTATGTAAAAACACTGAGCAAAAAGACTTAGTATTCATAGAGATATGTAAGCAAATATGTGACTATTAATAATATTGCAATTGTAATTCTAACAACAAACACTATCCATTGTAGTCAAAAACTTTTACAAGGGTTAATAGTTAATGTAGTCCACTACTTTTATTTGATTGTTTCAGAAAAAACACATAATGAAAGTTAGCTATATCACCTTCTTTTCATATGGTATCTTAAATCAACAAAATATTATCTTAGAATTTGCTAGGAAATTATTCTACCACAAAATAGTATAAGACTTTGAGAATAATGTTATTTTGAATTGACCTACTACTATGGTCAATTATTGGAATATAGTAAAAAGCAAAACCAAATTAATTACAAACTAAAGATTATTAAAAACACATGTAAGCCACCACAAGGAAGGATAAAAAAATATAACCTTGTGATCCAACCTCCAATCTGAATGATGCCTCCAACATACTTATAGCCTTGGTGTATCCCTCAAAATATTCATCGCTTCTAGCCATGGACTGCATGCCTTAAGTACGGCTACTGGGCATCTCACACGGTGCCATAACATAGATTTTGAATAGAAAAGTATGTGTTTGTACATATGAATATTTTGAATAACAACCTCATCAATTGAGTCTACAAGAAAGAGGACTTGTAAAGAAAAACAGTATGGCACAGTTGTCATGTTGTATGTATTACTACAATACAATAAAACTATGTCATTTTTGTGGAAATGAAAAATCATACCTCCGAATATTCTTCATTTCCAGCATGTCCTAGAAACAATGAGAAACAATAACCATTAAAGTATTTAAAACAATAATAGTAATTTAACAATAGCAATCTATATCACATCTAAGTTGTTGATGAAATACAAAAATATATAACAGTAGAAATATCTATCAGTTCTAAACCAATTATAAACTCAACATAAGATGTTAGGGAAGACCTCCCTTATCCTCAAAAAAATGCTTCTTAACAGACGTCAACCTCTTAGATTTAGGTTACTTGCATCAGACTCAACTAGACCAACATACCTGTGAAAGGAGAGAACCTAGAACTGGAAAAGACCCTAAAATAGATCATCCAACCCTCACAAATAAAAAATAGTATCATCACAGTAGTATGGCCAACTCACAATAAAAAATGATAGCAAAGTACTCCAAAAAAGTCATATAAGGTAGCGATATGGTGGATGGCACCTAAGGAGGTCTCTTAAGGTCAACACAAGGGTGGACATCCCCCCTAAGGGGTCACACTAGTCATCAACAAGTCGGACGTCAACATTTAAGTGTTGTATAGCTCAATGTTACCATGCAAGGGTAAATAATGAGTCACCACAAGGCTAAGCATCACATAGAATGTAGTATCCCCCTACAGATAAACATTTTTGTAATATTTCGATTTACTATTTTATTTGTTTAATGAGATTGGTTGGTTCTGGAAAACGCCAACTGGTCCCAAGAGCACAGATGTAACTGAAACATTATGCTTTTAATAAAAGACATGAATGATGGGGATAACCATGTTGAAGAGGAAACTATGCATGCAAGAGTGGGGGACGTGAAGAGTCCATCTCGGGGAGGTTACACCAGGAATGAGAGTGTCAGTATGGCACTGGACACACCCTAAGGAATTAGGTGTGTAGTGGGAAGCGGAAATTCCAAGAGTAATTGGTTGTTAGCTGCAAAAAAACAAAACTATAAAAAGGAAGCATATGGGAGGAGGAAGGACGCAGCTGAGTATGTTGGGAAAGGAATGAACTCTTGTTGTGTGAGCACTTTGTGTTAGGAAATTCTGAAGAGATACTTGATGTGTGAGCACTCTATGTTAGGCAAGTGATTTCTCAATGGATAACTGTACCTGAGGTTGGATGTCACTACTCTTGGCATGCATAGTTTAGCTAGGGGGTGATTGAGGGCAGAGAACATTTACGAGTGATCTACGGTTGGGTGAAACGTGATTGTCCCCTCTTCATTTGGCTCACCTTACAAACATGTTCCATTACTGTGTTTATGTTTCTGCAAATCTATTAAGCTCATGGTATATTTGTATGTGTATGAATGTGTGTTTCAATGTCCATAAAATGATAGTGCCAGTTCTTAGGATAGATGAATCATGTGTTTCTTATGAGGTGGTGTGATTCCCCTGCGCTGATTTAAGGGACTGTAACTTGCTTTGATTTTTGGGCTTGCTAATGGTGTAACACTCATGCTCTATTTTAAATGGCTATGACTGCATGGTTTATGAATTTTACTAATGAGGAAATCCCCCCACCCCATACTCTGTTTTAGTTAATGACGATTGCTTTTGTTATAGGGTCTTCTAGGGGTGAAATGCCCCTGCTCTGTTCTATTTGATTGTAACTTTCCTGGGCTAGATGGCTTCCTGAGAAGGTAATCCTCATACTCTGTTATGAAATACTGAGACTAGGATTTAGTTACATGGTCATTTCTTTGGTGCATTATTACTGCTGCAAAGAATCGCTTCTATGCCTCGGGATCACTCTCAAAGGCCAGTGCTAATAGACCCCTGAAGAGAATCTTGATTGTGGTTCTACATTTAATCCTTCCCTACTTATTAAATTTCATGCATAGTACCCTTAGTCCTTAGATGAAGATAAATATGTGAAGGAAAGTGTGGCATCTATACTAAATCACGCTACGTTTTTCCCAAGCTTGAAACTGAACTAAGAAGCAAGCTGAAGCCTAAGGATGTGAGGCCACAAAAGGTAGACAAACCCTCGGTTTCACCTAAGAAAAAATCACACAAGATCAGAGTAACATTTACTAATAACTGAGTGTTTTCTGCAACCCGCAATATGCATTGCGGAAATGGAAAACCATGTAAAATTTGTAAGGAATGGGATTGTTTCTGCAACCCGACATCCTCATCGCGAAAGCAGATTACAATTTAAAACTTTAAAAACTTGAGGGTTCCCATGACCCGCAATCCCCATTGCGGAAGCAGAAAGTGGAAGGTGAATTCAAAAGAACCTAAGGGTTTCCACAATTCGTATTGCGGAAGTGGAAAGTGGAGGGTAAATTATAAAGAATCTAAGGGTTTCTGCAACCCTCAACCCGCATTGTGGAAGTGGACAGCATGAGTTAAAATTATAAAGAATTTAAGTGTTTCTGTAATCCGCAATCCGCATTACGGAAAGCGAAAGTTAAACTATGAAGAAGTTAATGGTTTTTTGCAATCTGCGATCTACATTGCAGAAAGCAGAAAACAGAAGTTAAAATCATGAATATTTAAGGGTTTTATGCAATCCACAATCCACATTACAAAAAGCAAAAATCGGGAGTTTATTTTTGTAAAGAGTTAAGTGTTTCTACAATCTGCAAACCGCATTGTGGAATGCGGAAAGTGGAAAGGAAAAATTGTTAATGTATAAGGGTTTCAGCCATCTGCAACCTGCATTGCGGAATGCGGAAAGAGGAAGGTATTCTGGTAATAAAAAAGGTTTAAGCGTTGATCCACCCAGAGATAAATAGTTGAGAATTGACGCTGCAATAAATAAATGGCTCATAAGAGTCGCAGGTGATGAGATTGCGAAAGGGAATTCGATGAGAAGATTAAGTACTTCCGCAACACGCAATCCGCATGCGGAAGCAGAGTTGCGGAAGGAAAGGTATGTATTTTTTTTGTATGCTCCAGCAACCCGTAATCCGCATGCAAAAGCAGAGTTGCGGAATGGAAGGCCCATTTCGGAAGCCTATGGAAAACTTGAAATACTAAGTCTTGGTATTTTAACCAGTTAGGGTTTAGGATGAACGTAGAAGTTTGATTCCAAATAATTTCCTTGTGTCCTCATTGTATGAATGATAGACAAGGAGTATAGGGACTTTGATTTATGTTTGCATAATTATGAGATGAATAATTTTGAAAAAAAAATATGCATTTATGAGAAGTTTAATATGGGTATGTTACATATGGTATCAAAGCTACAGGTTCAACCCTGTCGCCTTTTGGGAACATCTAGTTCCACCGAAACATAGAAACATTATTCTAACCAAAAATTTTGTCTAAAATGTTTTTTATTTATGAAAATTTATTACAAACAGGTTCCAAGTACAGCAATGGCTTCACGAAATGAAAATGAAGATCCACCTGAAGAAAGTGTACTAACACCACATACAATGCAACTAGAAAGAGAACATTCAGAAGCCAAACAAGTACTGGAAACAATGAAGAATTTGATCGTAGAAATGCAGAGCTTTAAAGAAGAAAATGAGCAGTTGAAAAGGGCCCAAGAAAAACAACAGGAAATCAACGAGATGTTTCTACAAAGCCTGTATGAGAGGAACAACGGGAAGGAGCAACGAACCGAGACAAAGAAGAAGCAGGAAAATGGAGGTTATGTTGAAGGACATGGTAGCTCCTCGAATGATACCCAAGGGTCATAAAATCAGGTCAAACTTGCTGGTAAAAGAAATATTGACAACCTGAAAAGGGAATTTAAAAATATCAAGCCAACCAGCTTCGACGGGGAATCAAAGACCAGAGAAGAAGTAGAAGCCTGGCTGCTGGACATTAAAAAGTATTTCCAGATTTACAATTACTCCAGTAACATGAAGGTAAGGATGAAAATATACAACCTGAGGGGAAAGGCCAGTATTTGGTGGTAGGACCTAAATATTTCCCATGGATTAAAAGAGAAGAACCTGGAATGGTCAGAGTTCAAGAAATTCTTCAAGAATCATTATTTGTCATAAAGTTATTAAAAGACAAAGGAATTCTATGAATTGAAACTTGACCAAATGACTATGGAGGACCTCATCAATAAATTTATGGACCTTCTACGATTTATGCCTTACATTAAGGAAGAAAAGGTGAAGGTTCAGCGATTCTTAAGCTGACTGCCTCAATCTTACAAAGACCGGATCGAGTTCAATAACCAAAATACCTTAGATGAAGTGCTAAGGAAGTCCATATTGTGTTTTGAACAATATAAGCAAAGGAACGACATATCCAAGGCATGGAAGCAAGAAAATTTCTACCAGTGGAAGAAGGGATTCCAACCACCACCCTTCATAAATATGCCAAGGGACCTGCAAGGAAATTCCTACAACAAAAATGAGAAACTCTAGCAGAAGAGTAATAAGCCTGTAAACCTTGGACCCAAGGGGATTGTTGGAACCACTAAAGAACCCCTGAAGTGTTGGGAATGTGGAGAGCCACATTTAAGAATAAATTTCCCACACCTCAAGGAAACAAATAATATTGTTCACAACTTGCAAGAAGCTTCCACATTTGGGGAGGTTGGAAAAATATTCCACCAAATTAATGTAGTCGTTGAAGATCGACAAGCAAACCATCAATCTACAATTGTGGAGATTGAAGGTACTATTTCTAAATAAAATATTTCTATACTAATTAATCTAGGTGCTACCTTAAGTTACATCACTCCTAGAATGATGGAGGACTATCAGATCGCTAAGATAAGGCATGCAAAACCTTAGTCAATC
Organism: Pseudotsuga menziesii; assembly: GCA_001517045.1. Taxonomy (NCBI): domain Eukaryota; kingdom Viridiplantae; phylum Streptophyta; class Pinopsida; order Pinales; family Pinaceae; genus Pseudotsuga; species Pseudotsuga menziesii. The sequence continues at coordinate 29,774 of LPNX010986798.1, read as the reverse complement.
CAACCGGCCACTGGAGAAAAAACGAAGGTAACTAAATTTATTGTTGATTGTGAAGTTAAAATACAAAATCATGTGACTAGGATTAATTTGAATATTTTGCCTCTAGGGTCATATGTTATGATTATAAGCATGGACTGGTTACAAAAGTATAAAGTAGTACTAGCTTGTTTTTATAAAACCTTTATGTATGTGGTTTAGGATCAAATTGTTAGAAATATAGAAGGTATTAGTAAACCAGTCTCCTTGAGACAAATTTATTCCATGCAATTAAAGAAGTGTTTGAGAAAAGGCTGCAAGCTTTAAGCGATGCGGGCCACTGACCTGCTCCTTAATGAAGATCAAACACAGATAAAAGACTACCCGGTCTTAAGTGAATTTATGGATGTGTTCCCAGACGAAATACCAGGGCTACCTCCTAAACAAGAAATAGACTTCTCCATAGAAATTATACCTGGATATGCGCTGGTATCAAAAATACCTTATCGAATGAGCATTCCTGAGTTGACCAAATTGAAAATCCAGTTACAAGAACTACTAGGAAAGGGTAACATCAGACCCAATTTGTCGCCCTAGGGAGCACCACTTTTATTTTTTAGGAAGAAGGATGGGACTTTACGGCTTTGCATAGACTACAGACAACTAAATAAAGAGACCATTAAGAACACGTATCCTCTGCCTCGGATTAATGACCTGTTCGATCAAGTAGGGGGAGCTAAAATATTCTCCAAGCTAGATTTGCGGTCTAGTTATCACCAAATCAGGATTAAGGAAGAACATGTTAATAAAACAACCTTCAAGACCTAATACAGGCACTACGACTTCGTGGTAATTCCTTTCAGCTTAATCAATTCCCCTGCTACATTCATGTGTCTAATGAATAGTATTTTTAACAAATATCTAGATCAGTTTGTGTTAATTTTCATTGATGATATCCAGATCTACTCAAGGACAAAAGAAGAACATCAACAACACTTGAATATCATACTTAAGATACTAAGAGACCACCAGTTGTATGCTAAATTCGAGAAATGTGAATTCTTTTAGAAATAAATTCAGTACTTAAGACATGTCATCTCAGAAAAAGGGATTCTGGGTATATCCACAGAAGATAAAGACAATTTTAGAATGGCATGTTCCTAAATATGTCACTGGCATTCAATATTTCATGGGACTCACTGGTTACTACTGGAGGTTCATCCAAGGATTCTCAAAGATAGCCTACCCATTACTTCCTTACAAATGAAAGGAGTAAAATTCGTATGGTCCTTGAAGTGTCAGGAGAGATTTGAAAATATAAAAAGATTATTAACCATGGCCCCAATATTAAAAGTGGTTGGCCCCTATAAAGACTACACATTCTGTACAGATGCTAGTAAGGAGGGATTGGGGGGATTATTATCTCAAGAAGGGCATGTGGTATGTTACGAATCTCATAAATTGAAATAAAATGAACGAAATTATGCAATACATGATCTAGAATTGGTAGCGGTAGTGCATGCCTTAAAAATGTGGTGTCACTAACTGTTAAGAAAGAAATTCCTCTTATTGACAGATAACGCATGTGTCAAGAATCTTTTTACTCATGCTGGACTTAATGCTAGGAAAGAAAGATGGATGGCCTTCTTAAGTGAAGTCTATTTTGAGGTAAGGCATATCAAAGGTAAGGAAAATAGGGTGGTTTATGCACTTAGTCGAAGAACTCATGAAGTGTATGAGATCACTATGAGCCAACCATAAAGTGATCTATCAAGCATAATAAAAATAGCTAGCATATAGGATGTTGACTATATAAATTTACTAAACAAGCTACAAAAAGATGAGGTAAATTTAAATGGGACAGAATTCAGAGTAGACCAGAAAGGGTTAATTCGATTTGAGAGAATATACATGTCGGATGTTTCATATTTAAAGTTGTTTATTGTAAATGAGATGCACAAACCCCCTTATGCAGGACACCCTGGTTATCAAAAGATGATAACGGACCTTAGAAAACAATTCTTTTGCCCCAGATTAAAGTTAGATGTAATTGATTACCTATCTAACTGCTTGGAATGTCAACAAGTGAAGTGAAACATCAAACACTATTATGTTTAGGTACTATTATGCGATCATTCACCTGATATGACACCATTGGTGACTTCCCACGGTCAGCGTGCCACAATACAAGAAGTAAGACATATTCATATTGAAAAGTAAAAATTGAACCATGTCTAATAAACATGATTAGTGAAGAAAAACTTTAGTGTTAATATGACAATCACATTCACTTGACCAAAAGATTCAGGTGTGCTCTGAGTGCCCCCGTGCCACAATACAATAATCATGTTATCACCTTGAAATATTGAGCTCATAAGCATAGAAAGGTCAAATGTTAACAACTGTAATATAATCATAAATTGTGATTACTATTACATTGATTCTATTAGGTATATTACGCTAACATTTGCATGATGCAACACCATTGGTGACTTCCCACGGTCAACCTGCCACAATTCAAGAAAATATTTAGTGTTAATATGACAGTTAAGCTCTAGTGCTCCTCAAAGGGCTACAAAAAATCAAGAGAAAGGGAATATCGTAGGCTAGGGTAATAGGGGATTCACAAAGTCTCATTGGTTTTATTGTAAGGAGTTCCAAATCGACGGACATCCACCTAAAACAAATTTTTCTCATAATCTAGAACATAGTTATAAAATTCCATAAGCTCGGCTACTTTCATGTGTTTCACAAAAACAATACATAAGAAAACCAAGCCGCTAACACTAGAGAGGTATCCTTGGAACCTAGCACTCTACTTCTCAATGACCATGAATACAAGAAATATCCACTCCCCTAATGAGAGGGCCCTCACTACCATGTGGTGGCTTATCTAGTACGTGGTGTTCCTAAGTGGAGAGGTGGTAGGATGGGCGGGCTTAAGGAAGGAGCAAGCAAGGGAGAATAATCTCGCATGCGAAGGTGATGTCTAGCGATTTTAAATGAGTATGGAGAAGGAGCTCATGTGTGGAATTGATGTCCCAGTTCGGATATATTCTACGACAACAACCTGAAGGAACAAGCTAGTTCAAGTGCGATGATGTCAATTATGTCCTGGGTGAGTGCAGTGAAGGAATCTGGAGATTTAATCCACGTCCCAAATATTACCCTCATTATGGAAGCATGTTACCAGACTAAGGAGATATTTCACCATTGCAGTTCATGCATCCATTTGTTGTTTGGGAAGGAAATTAGGCATTGGCTCATTGTTATTCGTCAAGATCACGATCTGGTTGCTCTGCACTGTGCGCAATCTCAAGGGACTCTGCTCTTCATCAGGTGGCCTAAGGACATGGATACAAGTTAGGAAAGTGAAAATAGTTGTTCGCAGCATCGGCTAACTTCCATGGGATGTTGACTACGAAGGGACGAAGAAGAAATGGAAAGTCAAAAGCGCCACCTACATCATTTTAGAGATGAGATGTGGGAGTGTATCGACCAGGTAGCGAAATACCTTCATGAAGTCAAAGTGGTTCAAATGGAGAAAGCAATAGTTGAGGAAACCCACCACCGGGAGCAAGCTCAATCCATACAGGCGCTCTCAAATAAGTTGATTCATGTCGAGATTCATGTTGGAAGAATGGCCTTTGAAGCCGATGTTTTGAAAGAAGTTGAATCCAAACAAAACTTTGCTGATGGAACTAGCTATGGGACCTCCCAAGGCAAATAATCATGTTTTAGATGTTTTTTTGTTTACTGTTGAAACCGTTTGTTTGTATATTTTGGAATATATTAGTAGGAACATAGACTTTCTTCATGTTTATCAGTATTAAGAACAATATGTGGTAGGTAATATTAGTAGTGCTAGATGTTGTAATCCTTTTTTAGACTATAAATACTTGATGTAATCTCCCAATGCTTCAGCATTTGGGCCTTTGTTAATATAAAATACTATCTATCTTTGATATATATATATATATGATAGTCACGTTTACCTTACCAGAAGCTGCAAATGTGTTCTAAGTACCCCCCTGCCACAATATAATAAGAATGATATCATCTTGAAATATTGATCTCATAAGCATAAAAACAATCAACTATTAACAATTGTAATATAATCATGAATTGTGGATACTATTACATTGATGTTTACCTCATCAGATCTACGTGATTGCGGCATCTAGCCATGATTATCCTTCCTTGAAACACTTTATAACATGATCTGAACTAGAGTGAACAAATATCTTCATAACATCTTGAGATCATATTTAAATCAAGTGATACAAAGCATTTTGAGTAGCTAGAAGCAAGTCTAGGAATCCTTCATCTTTCTAGAAGCAGTAAATGGAGCTTTGCAACCTTGAAAAAACAATTATGGGCGGTCCTAGAGGGTTTTTTAGGGCGGTCCTAGAGGGCTTCTTAGGGTGGTCCTAGGGGGAAGCTTAGGGAATCCAACCCCAAGTATAAAAGGAGGCTTCCCCTCATCATTTGGACACAAATTTATGGTGAAGTATCCTGCTACTATAAGGATGAGTTTAACCTTGTATTATCTTGTTTTTATATGACTAGTGCTCCTATTGTTCTACTGTTGTAACATATGATGTAATAGAGTTGTTGAAGCAGATGTTGTAACAGAGGTGTTGTAGTAGTGCTACTGAAACAGATGTAGAGCTGCTGAAATAGAGGCGTTGTAACAAAGTTGTTGTAATAGAGGTGGTGTAAAATAAGTGTTGAAATAGAGGTGTTGAAACAGAGGTAATAAGTTTGTTAAAGTAAGAGGGTTACATAGTGAACTTTGGGGTCAGTATCAGGTTGTTACTGTAAGTGTGATATCAGTTGTTAATGAATTTTGTAAGTGTTGAAATAGAGGTATTGTTTTAGCACCCTAAGTTCAAGGTCGTTAGTCGATAAGTCTTGTACTAGTATTGTACTTTGTTGAAGATTATCAAGAGAAGTTTTGGCTGGGTTTTCTACGATAAGAGGGTTTCCTAGGGTAATTTGGTTTTATCTTTGTCATTGTCTTACCTTCAGTGATCTGTATTTAGGTAGAGATGTATGCTTATGACTTATATATGTTGCAAAATACTTTAAAAATTCCTACATACATCTAGTTTTTCAACACTATGGTATTTTTCAGTTATGGAAATTCTGGTATTCACTAAGATATTCCAAAACAAAGAGAGAATTTGTTGATTTGCTGCTATGTGTCCCCAAATCAGGACATCGTGTCCCTAAAACAAGACACTTCTAACCCAAAACAATTTGTAAAAAAACAATTTATTGTCGTTCATTCTCATTTTTCAGTGAGGATTGAGCTCTAAGAGGGGTTATTTTTGCAAGTGAAGATCATTAGAAGGTTTTCCATCTTGATCTAACACATTTTGTATTTTCTAATGGCGTTCCAACATCTATGTAATAGATCATTTTGATTTTGATGACTTAATGAGATATTTTATCAGTCTATGTCAACCCACTGCACCAATGGAATTATAGCCCCCTTGTTTTTCATCCTTCTCTTTCTTTGTCTACAATTTCTGATGTATTTTATTCTTCCATATACATGTACATATTACATTGTTTGGCTCTTAGTTGTGATGTATTTTTTAGTATTATTATATGTGCATTTACATGTTACATTATTAGGCTCTTAGACTCTCAAATCAAGTTATAAAACATCACAAGGGGATTCATTTCACATAGGGGAGATTGCCCTTTATTTTTATTCCTACCCATGACATTCAATATAAGTGGCATAATCTAAAATACAAAGGGTGTTTAGTAATGGGAACATATAATAATAGGTTATGACCCCCATCCATGCAAACTAATAAAATAGAAATAGTCCTATTTTTGTTCGATTTCGTATGCCTCTCACTGGCATTCACTAGTGGGGGCGAAGGAATCCAATCACCAACCTTTTTCCCTTGTTTCAATAGTGCATTGAGATGTAACCCTTTCTGCTAATGGGGTTTTCAGTTAGGTCTATCATTGACATATGCATTGTGATTTGTGAACATGTANACATGTCCTCCAAAGGGCTGGCAGGTGCGGGGGGGATCTTACTGGATCCCAGAGGACAAACAGAAAAAACCCTCACTTGGGGGCTGGGCCACAAGAAGAATAATGAAGCAAGATGGATGGCTCTCATGTAGGGTCTTGACCTCACAAACACTTTAACTATACCCAGGCTTATAGTCTTCAGAGATTCGAGACAATTCATCTACAAAATGATTCATGGTTATCCCACAAGATCCATAAACCGCAGAAGGTTGTATGACAGGATCACTTCCCTTATCTCCAATCGAATTGAGTTTTTTCACATCCTCCGAGAAAACAATGTACTCGCGGACGCTCCGGCTAATCAAGGGGCCCTGTTTCCTCAAGGTCATATCAACATAAATGACCTTGATATGGTCATTGAACCTATCCCCTAATGCCCAAATGCTCATCCCAATTTTTATTTTTCCTATCCTAAGTTTTATCTCACCCCTCCACATGATTTATGGTCAAAATTTTAGTTATTGTTTTGGAAACACATGGCCTCCCAGCTCCTCCACACATCCCTCCACCTTAATTTTCCATCCCCTCAAGTTTAATTGCAGACTCAGTCGGCACGCTTCTCGTCAGCCTCAGCAAAGTACCATGGCCTCATCTGGAATTTTCATTTGCCCTTTCGCCCTTCTTAATAGTCGCTTAGGTGTAATTCTTCACGCTACAACACCGGAGGAAACTCTGATAGATGACAGGTTTGACATTGAAGACGGTCCCCTCCCTCATCGTGGTTCTTTATAGGTTTTTCCTTGGGAATCTTTGCCTCAGTTAAGGGGCTTTGTGAAAGAAAGATTGGCTTTGAAATCTTTCCTAAACTGTTATTGTTCTTCGTGCTGCATCCCTAGCTCCTCTTAGCGTTTAGCATCATGCTCAATGACGAATTTCCCCTTCGTGCAGCTTCTTTTGGAAGGTAATACCTTGACCCTTGGTTGTGATTGTACTGGCTGGGAAGAGGATGCAATAGGAACCATTTCTTGTCAAAATTTAAGGGAAACTGAAAATCTTCAGTAAGAATTTCTCATACTCAGTTCCGCTCTCTCTAATTTGTCTCCCAGAACTCAGTGTTGTATTCTCTATCGAGGACAAGTTTCAGTTTCGTCTAGCCTGGTGCTCAATCAGCTTTCAAGCTTGAGCATTCACAGCCATAATCTTGGTTTAGACCTGCACCAAGCCCAGGAAATGGAACGTGCAGGGGATAATGAAGGGATTTCATAACTAAAGGTAAATATTCGGCGTCTGTATGAAATGGTGGCCATAGGGATAATGGACACTAGAGAGACTACTAAAGAGGTTAAAAACCTTGTTGATGTAGTGGGTTACACTTCTTACCAGATTAGCAATCATGATGCTAGAATAGACAATAATGAAATGAATCTGAAGGAAATCATGGGAAAATTCATCCGTATTCAGGAGGATCTGCATCGCATGGTGCAGTTGAGAACCCTGCAGGTGCAATTCGGAATATGGAAGAGGAATCATTCATTCATCCCGTGGGGCATCCAAGCAATCCTTAATGCGTCTCTTATCAATCTATGTTTTTTTGTGTCTTTCTTAATCAGCAGTTTGTTAGAGTTTACACTTCGTATGTAATTATTCGAAACATAAGAACCTTATGCAACATATTAAGGTCTATCCTCTGGCCTAATTTTGTTTCTTTTTTCTCTGACCAGCAAGAACTCATCAGCAGTATTCCTTTTGTAATGAATGGTTGTGCACAGCCTGTTTAATATTACTCTTCTTTCAGTTTCTATTAAAAAAAAAACATGTCCTCAGTGTCCTAATTTTGGGGGTCACCGTGTCTATGTCGAACACTCGTATTCCTGTGTCCTCTATGTCTCGTGTCCTTGTGTTAAGTGACTTAAGTCCTAACATAGTGTCAGACATGTGCTTTGGACGTGACTTAAAATAGAACATGTCCAAAATAAGTGTCTGACACTGTGTCAGTATGTCTCTGTGTCCGACACGATGACACAGGACACTTTGGCCTATTTGGATGTGTCCGATGACTTAGTTGCTGATAAATATGAGGCTATGTCAGGGGTTTAATAGCATCCTTAGATCAAGTCTTGTCTCATAACAAAAGGCAAGCATTGTAGAGAGACACCCAATAATTAAGTTTAATTGGGGATGATATGAGATCTACGTACAAAGACGACATTTTATGAAGCTGACCTATTCTAGAAGAAAACATACTAGAGCCAACCCATACCTAGTAATTTTCTAGGGCTCTCTTATATCAATTTTATGGTGAACCTATCAATTATTTATATAGTTGGGTTGTATGCATTCTTGGTATGATTTTTTTATTTGTTTCAAGTTGCATAAGAGCAAAATTCTTATGTCAAAAATAACTCATAACTCCTTCTAAAGGGGAAGATGTCAGTAATTTCCTATAGTAGCATTGGAGTAGATTTAATGGAATCCTAAAACAATGGAAATTCATGGTGTTCCCTACCTTCAAATAGCAGTCTTAGGAAAGTATTGATGCATCACCTCTTGAACCTTTAAAAAAAACTTGTAGAAAATATGCACTCAAAGAGGAGGACGATCCACTTGCAATAATATTATTTAGTTGTTTGGAGAGGTTTGCAATCATGGCTCAAGAACAAGCATCCACTTGTGCAGGAAATTATTTAAATGAAGAGCAAACTGAAGTATGCCATCGTATTAGGGAATATTTTTCTAATATCCACCAAATATTAGCAATGCAGGAGGAGTCGCATCTCTGTGGGAAGGTTCTTCTGCTACCTTTGGATCGCAATCAGTTTCAATACTTAGCATGTCTCAACTCATCCTTCTTTCATTCTCTAGGGAAGATTCACTACCCTAAAAAGGTCTCTCCTCTACCTGTTGAACACTTTGACCAACACAATGTTTGAAGAGCAGACTGAAGTATGCCATCAAATTAGGGCATGTTACCAATATAGAAATAGAAAACTATTGAGGAAGTGGGGTTTAGTAACCTATAAATCCAACTTTGGCCAATTCAATTGTTTGATAATTTTGATACCTTCAAGGTACATATTACATCCTTGGTTTTTATGTTTTCGAAGGATCTTCCTTCAGTTTGATGGAAAATAATAAATTCACAGACTTTCATGCATTTTTCCATCAATGAGGTTTATTTAGGTCCAAACCCCAAGAATATTTGAGGTTGGCTTCTAATTAACGGTTTTTAAATATGTATTCATTCGATTGAAAGTTTCTTGGGATTGGGAGATCGTTTCCCTATTAGTCATGGATGTTAGTGTGGTTATGGCTATGGAACACCCAATTCATCGCTTTTACCCGAATGAATAAATTGTCAATGTAAATGTTGATAATGAGTCTTTGTAGATTGTTTGTAATATCATCATCAATTTCTGAGGTTTAGTAGCTAGTGTTCTTGTCTTTTTTACTGCAACAACTCACTGTTAGTGTTAGTGTCAAGGAAAAAGTTAAAACCCAACTGTGGTTTCATAGTGGAAGGGGGAGGGGATATTATAAGGCCAACAATTCATTGTTAGTGTTATTGTCAAAGAAAAATTTAAAACCCAAATCCCAAAACCCAATCATGGTTGCTTAGTGGAAGGAAGAGGGAATATTATAAGGCCAAGAAGAAAGCTCGATGGTTGAGGAGGGTGGGTTATGTTCATTAGAAGAGATATTGACCTATTGAATCCATGAAAATCAAACCCTGGAGTGACTTGTGTAGAACAATCTATCCCTTGCCACTTTCACCATAAGCAAGGAAAGTTACTTACTCACCATGTTCCTTCCAAAATGACCATTCAACAAAATTCACTATCAAATAGAAATAGTCAAGCATAAAATCTAGGGAATTAGACTTGTACATGTTAAATATTAGAAAATAGCAGAGATCGACGGTTGAAACCCCACATGGAACTGAAACCCCCACATCGAGGATCCAAGAGATTAATGTTGAATCCTCGTACTAGTGGTTGAGGTATATCCTCGACTTCCGTCAATTTCCTAGGAGAATGCTTTAAATAAAGGATACTTAAAGACTATATTTCACATTCACAGGTCAATTATTCCTCCTACTCCTCGTAATTATGGGCACCATGTGGGCTGAGATATTGTGCAGGATCAGAGACTAATCCACTGAGAAACAATTACGTTGGAAGAATACTGACGCGTGGGCTCATGCATGCTCTAGTTTTGTAAAATCAAAATTGGAATTGAAATTATAAATATAATAATATGTCAAATGATATATAAATATATATAATTCTCTCTCTATATATAAATTTTTTGTGGAGACCATACTATCCCACACCCATGGTTTAAATCTTAGGGAGATAAAAGACAATAAAATATTTAAACTAGGTACATACTATACAAAATATATTAGATGTGATTAATCAACCACCAAGAAATTAATCCATT